>NW_018922013.1:0-50192 GCF_002207925.1 Prunus avium
CAAAGCAATAAGACACAAGAAAATTTAGACCATGATCTTTCTTTAATTTTGAATTGGTAAGCAAACAATTGCTGATTAGATGTGGTTGTCCTTCTTCTTCAAATTAGAAATGGTCGTCCTTCTTCTCCTTCTCTTCTTAATCCACCAGGACAAAGACTTTTTAGTTCCCGCAAAACAAACTATTTGGGGGGCTGAGAGTATAACGCATGTTTCGTGGGAACTAAAAAGTATTTGTCCCGGTGGATTACCAAATACCACACAAAAGGCACAAAGCAATAAACAAGAAAATTTAGACCATGATCTTTCTTTAATCTTTATGCACTGAAAACATATAAGTTTTTTTTTTGTTTTTTTTTTTTTAGAGAGAGAAAACACACAAGAGTAATTTGTAGGAACAGAACAGATGCTGGATGATGAGGATGGCTTGTAGTAACTATAGCAGTGCCTGCCTATTTTGCCCAAGGGAAAACAACTAATTGGCTTGAAGTTGGATTACGATAAACTTTATATACCAGGACGGCAATCCTGCATCAGCACAAAGAAATAAGTAATTAAATAAATACATGTCAAGCTAGAAAGTCAATTGCTAATTTTCCCCTGGCGTCGTCAAAGTCCAAGTAAAAATTATTTTGATTTGAATTGGTAAGCAAACAACTGCTGATTAAAGCATTTTCAAATATTGAAGTCTCTGCTCTATTTTAGACCCAACAATTTGATCTGTAACCTTACCAGCAAATTAGAAATGGTTGTCCTTCTTCTTCTTCTCTTGTTTCACTTAGCCCCTTGTGCAACCTCATTAAACTTCAATTTCCCCACCTTCCCAAATAGCATCATCAACACCCTATCTCTCGAGGGAAATGCTTCCGTCGACGGCAAATTCCTCCGACTCACCAGTAGCGCTGTTGACGACCCAAAAAACCAAAGCGCCGGCCGAGCCACCTACAGCCAACCCTTCCTCCTACACGACAGCGCCACGGGAAAACTCGCTGATTTCACCACAACTTTCACATTCACCATCGACTCGCAAAATAAAACACCCTATGCAGACGGGCTCGCCTTCTTTTTGGCGCCAAACGAGTCTGCACTCAACACAACAATAGGCAGAGGCGGCGCTCTTGGCCTCCCCATCATACACACAGAAAAAAACGAGTTGACGAATCAGTACCCGTTTGTGGCAGTGGAGTTTGACATCTTTCAGAATACAGAGACGTATATCCAAGATCCCGCCGGCGATCATGTTGGTATTGATGTCAACTCTGTCAAGTCTAATGATACCAGTCCGTGGAATGGTGGCATTATGGAGGGACGAGACAATAATGCTTCGATTCGTTACGATTCTGGATCAAAAAATCTTAGCGTTACCTTCACTACTTATGAAAATGGTGTCTCGATTGAGAAGTATCTTGATTACAAGGTGGATCTGAATGAGATTTTGCAGGGTTGGGTGATTGTTGGGTTCTCTGCTGCAACAGGTCTTGAGATTGCTCTGTACAAGATCAACTCATGGAGTTTCAATTCGACATTGCTGATTGATGAGAATGCAAAAAACAACACACCAGTAGCTCCTGAGCCGACCCCCATTGTTGAACCCAAGTCAGGAAATGGCACCAACATTGCACTTGTGGTTGGGCTGGTTGTTGGCGGGTGTGTTCTTTTGGTTGGTGGGTTTTGTTTGGTTTGGTTCATTTTTTGGAAGAAGGAGGGAACAGGGGAAAGTAGCGACAATGATGAAGATCCTATGGTCAACGATCCGATTGATGAGGAATTCGAAAAGGGGACAGGCCCAAAGAAGTTTTCGTACAAGACATTGGCTCAATCGACAAATGATTTTGACGAGGGAGAGAAGCTTGGAGAGGGAGGGTTTGGTGGGGTTTACAGAGGCTTCGTAAAAGATTTGAACTCATATGTTGCTGTTAAGAGGGTATCAAGTGGGTCTAGACAGGGGCTGAAGGAGTATGCAGCAGAAGTAAGAATCATCAGTCGACTTAGGCATCGAAATCTGGTGCAACTGATTGGTTGGTGCCACGAAAAGAGAGAACTCCTACTTGTTTACGAGTTCATGTCCAATGGAAGCTTAGATTCCCATTTGTTCAAAGGAAAAAGCTTGTTAGGTTGGGAGGCAAGGTACAGAATTGCTCAAGGCTTGGCGTCCGGATTGTTCTATCTACATCAAGAATGGGAACAATGTGTGTTGCACAGAGATATCAAATCCAGCAACATTATGTTGGATTCGAATTTCAACGCTAAACTGGGAGATTTCGGGTTGGCTCGACTTGTTGACCACGGGAAACAATCACAAACCACTGTTCTGGCTGGAACCATGGGCTACATGGCTCCTGAATGTGTCACCACTGGAAAGGCTAGCAAGGAAACTGATGTTTACAGTTTTGGGGTTGTTGCCTTGGAGATAGCTTGTGGGAGAAAACCCATTGATCCCAAGTTGGGAACAAGTAAAATTAACATGGTAGAGTGGGTTTGGGAGCTTTATGGACAAGGGAAAGTCATTGAAGCAGCTGACCCAAAATTGTGTGGGGATTTTGATGAGAAACAAATGGAGTGCTTGTTGATTGTTGGTTTGTGGTGTGCTCATCCAGATTACAAGATCAGACCTTCGACACAACAAATAATTCAAGTGCTTAGCTTAGAAGTTGCGCCGCCTATTCTTCCATCAAAGATGCCAGTAGCCAGCTACTTTTCTCCTCCGGTATCATTTTCAATCTTGTCCGGTGATGTTACTGGTTCCGAAAGAGGTCAAACAGAGTCTTTAAGTTATGGTTACAACACCAATTCATCACAGTTCACCTCATCTTCCGCTTCCCATTCTTCTCCATCAGCTTCACTTTTGTACACAAATTAAATTTATACTTAATAATTGTGTTGTACCTATATTCAATTTTTTATATAAAATTTATATTTATATTTGAATTCTTTAAGTAGATATGCACATAACTTGGCTATATACTAATTTCGTGTTTGGGTATTTGGATTAAAATTAATAGATCGTATAATGAAGAGACGATTTGTTCCTTTTTATCAAGCCATATATTCAGGTTGGACGCATATCTGTTTCTACTATTGAGGTCTATAATTTATCAATTATATATAAAGGGACTTCCAGATTAGTTTACAATTCCAACCCTTCTCAATGATGCTCGTTTCATTGCATTTTTCTGAAGTCCTCTCCATGAAAAGTTGTGGTTTGAATTGGTAAACAAGGGCTGCTGCGCTACTATTTTAGATCACAATTTGATCTGTAAAGCTTACCTACTCTCTCGGAAATATTCTCCCTCCCAAAAGAAATTAGAAATTGCAAAAATCAAGAACTAAAACGATTCGATTTTTGCAGTTTTTCCAGCTGGTTCGATTCACCAATTTACCAGTTTAAAGGCCCACTCCTAACTTAGGTGTTCCAAGCCCAACTTAATGGATCATCATCATTCAAGGTAGGTATAAAAGCCCAATTTAGCCAAAAGTAAGAAAAACTAGCATTGGTGGGCAAAGCATTTCTTAACTAATGTAAATGACCTTCTAGATTCACAAAGGTCCACATGATTTGGCTTAACCCGCATTTGAAAACAAAAACAAAAAATCTTAATTAAATTGGAAGAGAACATGAGTTTCTTGTTAAAATATGAATATAGTTTGAATACTTTAGGTTAATTTGTATTCTTCTCCATAAGAAGGTATATATAGGAGTTTACATGAGTGCTTTATAAGGAATAGATACAATAATTAATTAGGATAGTGTCTCCTAATTATACATCGATTTGTCCATTGTCCATTCTCCCATCAAAGATGCCAGTGGCCACCTATTTTGCTCCTCCAAGATTACTTTCAACCTTGGTCAGTGAAACTATTAGTTCTGAAAGAGGTCAAACCGAGTCTTTCGGAAAGCACCAAGTCCTCACAATCACCCCATCTTCTACAACAATATTTGTGTCCATCAACAACACTTGAGTGATCACAACAGACCTAAGTTGATATTTGTGATAAACCTGTATTTAACTTTTATTCTCAATTAATTTATGTATTGTTTTCACTTGAACTTTTATGCGCATTGTTGTATTTAAAGAGGCCCATGTTAGCTGATTAAAATTTCATTAGTTGATATGTTTCCTTTAGTTTTTGTTTTGTTTAAAGAAAGATTAACCCACACCTAAAGCAGAATTAGTCAAATGAAATTTAGTAAAACTCACATTAAAAATAATAATAATAATAATTGTTGATGCCCGAAATGGTAGAGGGTCAACTTAGGTAGAGGACTTGGATCTTCAGTAGCTGGGTACCCTGCAGAAGACAAAGTGGAAGAAGCGGTCATGAAGCTTCAGACACCGGTGTGGTGCCGGCCGAAGGCTCTCCGATGCTTAAGTCAGTTACCAGTGGTAATTTTGGCAGAGTAACAGTAAGAGTGAGAGTTTTGTTACCCTTTTTGCCAGGGTATTATTCCCTATTTATAGGGAAGTGAAAGTGGGAGGTTTGTGTAGATTTCCGATGTGGGACTTTGTCCAAGTCGCTGTGGTGGCGACACGTGTCCTTGAGATTAGGTTCAGCAACTGGGACCTTCAGCAGTCGGGAGCTTTGGCAGGTGTCTGGCACCTTGGAAGAGTGTCTTCCTTCGGCAGGGGAGAAGGCGAGTCTGCCTTGATGCTAGTTGTTTTTAAGGCTGGACATGCTCGGTTGATTATGGTGTAAACAATAATCAAGCCTAAAATAAGATGGAAAGGATAATGAAATTCACTTAAAAATACCCACATCATCACTGACTAGATGTTGATGAAAACAAAAACCCAAAAGAGAAGAGGTGATGACTAGATTAGTAGAAAACAAAAAATTCAACTCTCTCAAATCTCACTCAAGCCTTCTGAATGCCAAATGTCAATCAATTTGGACAAAAAATTTCACCTGCCACACCACAAGAGCCGGCCATTCTTAAATTAGACAGGGAATTTAAGACCGTCACCACCATGGTCACCGGTCTCCCATCATCACCACACTCTCTTGAATAAGACAATGAATTAAGAAAAGTCACCTTTGCAAACAACAAAAACTATAAGACAACAAAATACAAGATTCAAAAGAGTTTAATTTTCATGTGTATATTTTTATTGCATTCCACGTCAAACTGAAAACTCAATGCAACTAAACACACATAAATACCATGTCGAGCTAAAAACTCAATTGCTTGTTTGCTAAAGTCTCTGCAAAAAGGTTAGATATGGCACTCCAATCACCAAACCTTCTTCTATCCCTCCTCTTCTTTCTGTTCAGCCCTCTTGCAACTCCTTTAACCTTCAACTTCCCAAGCTTTCCCAATAGCACCAACACCATATCCCTCGAGGGAGAAGCTTGTATTGGCAGGCAGCTCATCACACTCACCAGATGCCCCAAAGAAAATGGGAACGTAGGTCGAGCCACCTATCGTGAGCCCTTCCTCCTCCGGGAAAATGCCACTGGAAAACTAGCTGATTTTACCACAACTTTCGCATTCATAATAGATTCAGGCCACGCTGACGGGATGGTGTTCTTTGTTGCACCACATGGATCCTTACTCAACAGTGCAACAGGAGGTGGTGGCAACCTCGGCCTCCCTGTCGAATACCTTCCTGGAGACATCTCAAGGACTCAGTATCCATTTGTGGCAGTGGAGTTTGATATCTTCAACAATCCAGCGCCAACCACCAAGGATCCTGACGGCGATCATGTTGGTATCGACGTCAACTCTCTCAAGTCTAATACTACCATGCCTTGGAATGGTGGTATTGAGGAAGGAAAACAAAACAGTGCTCGGATTAGTTATAACTCTAGCTCAAAAAATCTCAGTGTTGCCTTCACAAGTTTCCAAAATGGTACAAATGGTACCCAAGTTGAGGTAATCAATTATCTTTCTTACATGGTTGATCTGAAACAATACTTGCCGGATTGGGTCATCGTTGGGTTCTCTGCTGCAACAGGTAGTGAGGTTGCTGTGCATAAGATTGTCTCATGGAATTTTACTTCAACTGCTCTGGTTGATGAACCCAAGTCAGGAAATGCGAATGCCAATATAGGACTCCCAATTGGTTTGGGTGTTGGTGGGTGCCTAATCTTGGTTGCTGGGTTGGGTTTGGTTTGGCTCATTTTTTGGAAGAAGGGGAAAGCAGCAGGGGAACATGATGAGAATCCTTTCGCTAATAGCTTTATTCATGAGGAACTTGAAAAGGGCACCGGCCCAAGGAAGTTTTCCTACCGCGAGTTGGCTCGAGCAACAAGAAATTTTGAGGAGGGAGAGAAGCTTGGAGAGGGAGGATTTGGAGGCGTGTATAAAGGCTTCATAAAAGACTTAAACTCACATGTTGCTGTTAAGAGGATATCCAGCGGATCTAAACAAGGATTGAAAGAGTATGCATCAGAAGTGAGGATCATTAGTAGACTAAGGCATCGGAATTTGGTGCAACTCATTGGTTGGTGCCATGAAAAAAAAGAACTCATGCTTGTCTATGAATTCATGCCCAATGGCAGTTTAGATTCTCATCTTTTCAAAGAAAAAGGCTTGTTAACTTGGCAGATAAGATACAGTATTGCTCAAGGTTTGGCCTCTGGGTTATTTTATCTACATGAAGAATGGGAACAGTGTGTGCTCCACAGGGATATCAAGTCCAGCAATGTTATGTTGGATTCAAATTTCAATGTGAAACTTGGGGATTTCGGGTTAGCTCGACTTGTGGACCACGGAAAACAGTCACAAACAACAATTGTGGCTGGAACCAGGGGTTATATGGCTCTGGAATACGTTACCACAGGAAAGGCTAGCAAGGAATCCGATATCTACAGCTTTGGAGTTGTTGCTTTGGAAATTGCTTGCGGGAGGAAACCCATCGATCTCAGTTTAGAAAGTAGCCAAATCGAAATGGTAGAGTGGGTGTGGGAGCTTTATGGAGAAGGCACACTTATTCAAGCAGCCGATCCAAAACTTTGTGGACATTTTGATGAGAAACAAATGGAGTGCTTGATCATTGTTGGGTTGTGGTGTGCTCATCCGGATTATAAATTCAGACCTTCAATACAACAAGCGATCCAAGTGCTTAACTTTGAAGTTCCATTTCCCATTCTCCCATCCAAGATGCCGGTGGCCACCTATTTTGCTCCTCCAACATCACTCTCGACGTTGGCCACCGATTCCTCACAATTTACCCCATCTTCTACAACAAAATTCGTCTCCATCAACAACATTTCGGTCTCCACGATAAGTCTAAGTTCATAATTGTGATAAACTGTATTAAAATCTTTTGGAATTTATCTTTCAATTGTATACATTTAATAGTTGACAGCATTGTTGTGTTCATGTTGTAAATACTTTATGAAGTTTTAACTATTTTCTTTAGAAAGGCTTCTTTCACTGTATACTGTTTTCTTTTTGTTTTCTCCTCTTTAACCATGTTATGTATGACTGCTTCAGGACCACAACACTCAACGTTTATGTCTTTTATATGAGTATTAAAATTGTTGTGACTTTTTCGAAAAGGCCATTCTTGGTGTTGGTGTGAAGGTATCTCTATTATTTTGGGAATTGGCACTTTCTTTGTAATCTTTATATTATACATCATCGTAATGTCATTTAAAATTGTCCAAAGATTGATCTTAGGGGCTGTTTGGTACACCTCCTTGGATTGGATTGGATAGGACTAGCTTAAATAACACTGGAAACCCATGTTCGGTAAAAGAGGGGACTAACTTAAATGAGACTAAATAGCACAACAGTGATCAAAACCCTTCACTCGCTGCTCTAATATAGCGAAGTCGAAAAGTGGTTCACAAAATAGCGAACTCGCTAAATAAAACAGGCGAGTCCGAACTACACCAATTTCTCCTTCTTCTTCATTTGGAACTAGATTTTCTGGATTTTTGTTTTCTGTAAACCGTATCATACCAAAAACCATACCCAATTAAACACCTATCACCACCCAACCCACTGCATAACCCAGAACCTTGGCATCTCCACCTCCCCTGCACAACCACAACATCCCTTGCACAACCGATTTCCACAGAGCCAATAATTCCATTTGAAAAAATTAAAAACCAAAGAGTGACATATTTTGGGAAACAAAAATCAAGGGATGAAGAATTTGGATTCTTGAAAATAGAAGAAGATTAATGGTGGGTCTGTAACCTTTGGAAATGTTTCTTCCCCAATTAATAGGCTATTGCGTTTCCCTCTTTCATCGCCTCTTCCAACTGTGAGCAATCCAATAGGACCCCATCATCATCATAATCATCCCCATCTTGTTCGTTTTGTTAATGTGGGTAAGAATCTGATGGCCTTAATTAGGGGCAAAGTGGGGTGATAGGGAAGAAAAGAGGCATGGTTGTGTTTGTGGAAAGCATGGCCTAAGCTGTGTGGTTTGGGGAGGTAGGCAAATGGGTTTGAGGAGGATTGTAGGTGGTGAGGTGACGGGAAGAGGAAGAAGAGAAGATATTTGTGGTTCTCTCAAATATTTTATTAGTTTATAGTTAATTAATTATTTTAGCTTAAATTTTATTTATTAATTGTTTATATCAATTATGATGTTATTATCTAGTTTTTTTTTAAATAGAATTTTTATTATTGTTTAGAACATAAATTAACAAAAATACACTTGAAAAATGCTTATATATTATTATTCTAAAAAAGATATTAGAAAGCCTTAAAAAAAAAAATTAGAATCCTTAATTAAATTTAAATATTACAATATTTATTTTGTAGTCCGACATAACACCAAACATAGGTCTTCACTATTTTTACAATCCAGCTTCTTAGTCCGACGCAGCACCAAACGTAGGTCAATGCTTAATCCAGCTTAATCCAATCCAAGCCAATCCAAGATAGTCCCAGGATTTAGTCCAGTCCATGACAGTCCGCCGTACCAAACGACCCCTAAGTCTAAATCGTTACCCCTTAGTGATCATCTGTGAACTCAGATACAGAAAATATAATAAGTTTTGTGCAACTGTGTCTCACTCATAAACTTTCACTCAAAGACAATGTCAAAATATAGCGCATGCTCTTGCCTAGTGTTAAGCTCATAATTTCATACATATACATGCCCAATTTACTTACTTCTTTTGCTTAGTTTCTTATAATTTTGAGTTATTTGCCTCCCTTTGTGTGTTTTGTAGGCCAAAAGAGCAAGAGAGCATAATTCATGCAATTCATGCATGTTAAGGCCTAATTTGGATGAAGAGAAGAAGAGCTTAAAGACAAACTCATTTTGGCTACAGCCCCCTGCCAGTCCAGTTCCGTAGGTCATATTGCAAGCTTTGTTTCAACAACCTACATAGCTCTAATGAGGCCACATTCTTCATGAACGTTGTTCCAATTGGTGTGTACTATAACATATCCAATATTCAGCCCCATTGGATAAATCTGGAGTCCGTCACCTAGCAAACACAGAACCATGCTCATGATGGATTTTGTCAGCGAGCAAACTGAGTTAGCAATTTGTTTTGGCCTTAACTTCCTCCTCCGACCTTGGATTGGCCCAAATGATATATGGCTGGAAAGAAGACATTCTGAACTTCAATTTCGAGTGCTTAAAGTCCTAATTTGATTAAGAGAAGCCTAAGTTGTAAGCCCTTGAAGTTGCTGGTTATGCTGACCTCAGCATGTGCTGGTTGGATGCTTGGTCATGGTGAGCTAGGTATGAGCTATCATTTCTGGTTGGAAGCTTGTTCATGGTGACATGAAGATGAGCTAGGGCTGCTGGTGGGATCTATTGGTGAAGTACATCAACCAATTCAGGTTTTATAATGCAAGTGTTGTATGCATTAGTGAAGTGCGTCAACCAATTCATCTTTTATAATGCAAGTGTTGTATGCATTAGTCATATTGAATTCAGATTTATCACTCCCCTCTCCCTGTAAATACCACATCCATTCCACATTCAAGACAACAAATCTTGGGATTCACAACCCCACAATTCACTCTAGCCATCCTCAAACACTCTCAAAATCCCAAACACTCCAACAATCACCAAAATAACTCCAGCAAACCTCTCTTCCATTTCCCTATGAATTTCATCTTCCTTAGCCATCACCACTCAGTCAAACTCATCCCAAATCACCTCCATATCCTTCATCATCTTTCGAGAAGTGGGGAAGCTCTTGGAGAAGCATTAGAAGTGGAGCAGCACTTGGAGAAGCCTTGGACACCACAAGAACTTCAGAAAAATGGTTTTTCTACTCTTATTGTATTCATTATGTTTTCTCATTTCTGTTCAAGTCTCTTTTCCTTTATGAGTAGCTAAATCCATAACTAGGGCTTTGATGTAACCTAACATGAATATTCTGGGTTTATAGGTTTGGAGTTTCAAGTTTGATTCATGATTCATGTTCTTATTCATTATGCTTATAAGTTAACATGCTTGTTTGAATGATTGATCACCATTAGAACTTGTTTGTTAACTATCTTGGTTTGAATTAAGAGTATTCACCATGCTTTAATTCGAATTGAACTATGAATAGGAAGAGTATGTATGGACATTCGACAACAGGGATTAGATACATGCTTGGTTGTTTAAATTGTTCGTCTATGCTTAATGGGTTTTTAATGCTTAATTTTAGGTTAGACAACAAATGATCAAATTAGGGAATTAGGAACACAAGGTTATGACCACACACCATGGCTTAATCATACTTTAGCTAGAATCAATCTTTGAATCTGAATTAGACTTGTTACTTGAATCTTTATAACCCAGAATTGAATTGTTATGGTGAATCGAATGCCCTAGTCTCCAAACCTGTGTTTTAACTTTCAAAACCACCCTTTGTTACTTTTGTTTACTTGCTTTCCGTTGCAATTTCAGTTTGTTCATTTCTTTCTATAATCACAAGCATTCTCACTTCAAAGTTCATTTTAATCTTGCTGCATTTGTTTTCAAACTCACTCTTGCTTTAAATTCTGTTTTAGATTTAACTTCCTAACTTCTTGAATTTGGTAATCTAAAGTACATAACTAATTTGAACTTCTCAGTCTTCGTGGGTACGACCTCGTACTTGTCTTGCTATACTACTAATTGCCCCGTACAATTGCGAGTTAACATATTATTAACAACACCTAGCTCATTACAATTTCAATCTTTTTTATTTATAAGCTTAGTCCATGCACGAAGCAGAATATTCAAATTCAAACTCAGAAATTATTGAGAGCAACAATAAAAAAATGACCAACAAAAAGCTAAAAATCAAACTGAAATCTGAAAGTAAAAATAGCAGAAACGTTGTTGGCTGCATTAAGCTCCCAACGATTAGCCACCATTTTTATAATCTGAAAGTTCCTGGTGCGGAGTGATGAGCTTGACTCGGCCAATAACATGCTCCTGACTCCTGAGGACATAAAAACAAACATCATCCAACAACATAAGGATCAATTAAACACTGAAACTGAGTAGAACCGATGGTTCCAATCAACACCCACATACAATTTTCACCAAAGATTTCATCTTTATGAAATTGGAAGTTGGGTTCGCTCTGCTGGTTCTTCTTCTGCAAGCAAATAACAAAGTTCATCAGTATTTAATTTTGCATAACTAAAAGATGGTATTTTTTTAGGGAGATGACACGCTAAAATGGCTTCGTCCAAAAAAAAACACGCTGGAGTGGCTTTCGCTAGAATAGAAACGAACACGTAGCTCAAAAAAAAGAGAGGCCTTACAAGGAACAGAGCAGAGCCCGCACCAGGAGCAGGCCAAGTCTAGCCCAATACATTAAAAGATACAAGGAACAGAGAAAACCCACGAAGGCATCAAGTCAAGGGGAGCTTCTATAATGAGGAGGTTGAGTGAGGAGCTTATTTGAGGAGGCCCATCTCACCATCAAAAGGGGTGTGGACCCCCCAATGCACCCCCCCCCCCCCAATGTACTTTGTTTTTTGTTGTTGATGGTGAGATTTCACCTCCTCAAATAAGCTCCTCACTCAACCTCCTCATTATAGAAGCTCCCCTTGACTTGATGCCTTCGTGGGTTTTCTCTGTTCCTTGTATCTTTTAATGTATTGGGCTAGACTTGGCCTGCTCCTGGTGCGGGCTCTGCTCTGTTCCTTGTAAGGCCTCTCTCTTTTTTGAGCTACGTGTTCGTTTCTATTCTAGCGAAAGCCACTCCAGCGTGTTTTTTTTTGGACGAAGCCATTTTAGCGTGTCATCTCCCTAAAAAAATACCATCTTTTAGTTATGCAAAATTAAATACTGATGAACTTTGTTATTTGCTTGCAGAAGAAGAACCAGCAGAGCGAACCCAACTTCCAATTTCATAAAGATGAAATCTTTGGTGAAAATTGTATGTGGGTGTTGATTGGAACCATCGGTTCTACTCAGTTTCAGTGTTTAATTGATCCTTATGTTGTTGGATGATGTTTGTTTTTATGTCCTCAGGAGTCAGGAGCATGTTATTGGCCGAGTCAAGCTCATCACTCCGCACCAGGAACTTTCAGATTATAAAAATGGTGGCTAATCGTTGGGAGCTTAATGCAGCCAACAACGTTTCTGCTATTTTTACTTTCAGATTTCAGTTTGATTTTTAGCTTTTTGTTGGTCATTTTTTTATTGTTGCTCTCAATAATTTCTGAGTTTGAATTTGAATATTCTGCTTCGTGCATGGACTAAGCTTATAAATAAAAAAGATTGAAATTGTAATGAGCTAGGTGTTGTTAATAATATGTTAACTCGCAATTGTACGGGGCAATTAGTAGTATAGCAAGACAAGTACGAGGTCGTACCCACGAAGACTGAGAAGTTCAAATTAGTTATGTACTTTAGATTACCAAATTCAAGAAGTTAGGAAGTTAAATCTAAAACAGAATTTAAAGCAAGAGTGAGTTTGAAAACAAATGCAGCAAGATTAAAATGAACTTTGAAGTGAGAATGCTTGTGATTATAGAAAGAAATGAACAAACTGAAATTGCAACGGAAAGCAAGTAAACAAAAGTAACAAAGGGTGGTTTTGAAAGTTAAAACACAGGTTTGGAGACTAGGGCATTCGATTCACCATAACAATTCAATTCTGGGTTATAAAGATTCAAGTAACAAGTCTAATTCAGATTCAAAGATTGATTCTAGCTAAAGTATGATTAAGCCATGGTGTGTGGTCATAACCTTGTGTTCCTAATTCCCTAATTTGATCATTTGTTGTCTAACCTAAAATTAAGCATTAAAAACCCATTAAGCATAGACGAACAATTTAAACAACCAAGCATGTATCTAATCCCTGTTGTCGAATGTCCATACATACTCTTCCTATTCATAGTTCAATTCGAATTAAAGCATGGTGAATACTCTTAATTCAAACCAAGATAGTTAACAAACAAGTTCTAATGGTGATCAATCATTCAAACAAGCATGTTAACTTATAAGCATAATGAATAAGAACATGAATCATGAATCAAACTTGAAACTCCAAACCTATAAACCCAGAATATTCATGTTAGGTTACATCAAAGCCCTAGTTATGACATAAGTTAACAATTCACTCATGCCCGTACATAAAAATGAAAGTTGCAAAATATAAATAATTTTGGTGTGAGTCTTTGTTTCCCAAGGGAATAAAATTTAAAAAAAAATAGAGAAAAACATTAGAGTAAATATTGGTGTATGATATGAGCAAGCAAGATCACGAGCACTACTAGGGTTACGACAATTTTGGAACCTCATGTGACAAAATGGTATTTTTCCTGCAATAGAAAGCGACCCAAAGTAGAATTACTTGCGGGCAGGATAGATTGATGGAATAATGCATCATGCATGCATTTTCAATCACTTTCTTGCTAAGAATCATAGAGAGATTGGAATGATTTTCAACCCAAACCTTAAAAGTGCCTCAAACCGCCTGCATATAGATATACCACTCTCATTGGAAATCCTGATGCTTTTTTTTCATTTAAAGTCCTGTTTGGACTCAAGGAAAACGAAAAGGACTCTGTAAAAGACTACTGATGTGAGTCACAATCCATCTAAAAAGATATGCAAAATTTTGTTTAAATTCCCCTTCCCCTTTGGGGCTTTTCATCCCAAGTTTTTACCTTTTTTTTTTCTTTTTTGGGTCCAGAAGAATCTCCCATTTCATAGAGCGTTAGTTGAAACTTATCTTACTGTTTGTAGTCAACAAAATGCAAAATACAGAAACCAAAAACCATTCACTATGGAAAACATATAAAAAAATGAAATTTCTTTCCTATATGCGTATAGTGATCCGTGAATGCAATTGCATCCGTAAAACAAAGAAACTGAGATCGAGATAGAAGTCACCGACAACCGAATATCCCGCACAGAAGAAAAATTCATGAATTCACCACTAGTACGGTTGTTACTTGAGGTGGTGTTGCGCATTCGTTGTTAAAGCCATTTGTGGGGTACCCTGGCATAAATATTTCCTACAATTAGATAGAAGACAATCAGAATACATGAATTTACAATTTTAATGCTTGATGAATTTATTTTTGTTAACGATATGCCTAAGCCTGAGAAGTTTGTACAAGCAAGCAACTGTGCGGTGTTGCAACTTGCAAGGTACAAAATTAAATTTTGGACATGTCCCCAAAACCAATATCATTTAAATCAGGCGGCCGAAGACACAATACACCCATCAGCAATGATAAATAATGGAATCCACGAAAGAACCCAACCCCACGGGAGGACACGTACGGTGGACCCACAAGCTGATGTTGACGTGTCGCAATCAGAGGCGTAGGAAATATAGGGTGGCATTATTGAGACGAGACGACTGACACACGCGATTATTGTAATCAGGGCATTTCGGGGCGAGGTGGGGTTCGGGGGAAAATGGTTGCGTACAGTGCGCACCACAGTACCACTAGTGCTGCTGGGGCCGGCGAGCGGGACCCACAGACCCAAATGGAGCGAAGAAATTTAAAAGCGCTAAGCGCCGTTGGCGGAGGGCGGCGGGGTGATTTCACGTTGTCGTCACGCGCGATCCGCAAGGCTCAAACGTGATCGCTCTCGATCCACGCTCCTTTGTTTTTTATGCCAACCCCACTACAAGACGAGGCTAAATCATTTTCTCTTTTTTTTTTGAAGCTCCCAAACCAAATCCCAAAATATAAGTCTTTGGTTGTGGTTGGATTCAAACGGGGGTTCTGTAACTATGTCCTTTTTCTTTTTCTTTTTTCTTTTTTTTTGTTGGGGTGTTTTGGTCTTTTCGGTGTGTTCATGTGAAAAACATAAGAGTGTTATATCCAAAATATAAAAATAAATTCTTCTATAGTTCGTGGATGGACATTATTATCCTTCATTTTTTTTCTCTCTTTTTTCCTTTAAATTGGAAGGGAATATATACAACCTAATCCCAAGACTTTTGGCAACTGAATTTTAATCACACGAAAAGATTAAACTATTATTTAACAATGGTGTGAAATTGATTTCATCCATTTGATTGAATAGCAATATCCACATCATCATAATATTACAACTCATATTTTGCTGCTGTTTAATCTTTTACAGGTATTTTTGTTCCCAAAATACACCTGTACTTTAATATTTGATATTTGGTATCTTCCACATTTTTAAGAGCTGATATTGGACTAATTTATGTTTTTTTTTAATGTCATTAGATGATAGAGAATTAAATTTGATTACCTTAAGATCTCGTTTGGTTCATGGGAAAGGAGGCTTGGGGATGAGAAATTAATTACTTTCCCATGTTTGTTAAATTCGGGCATGGGAAATGATTGTCTAGCACATGGGAAAATATGGGGGAAAGTGAAGCTCTCTTCTCAACTTTAGTTTTGTTTTCCCTCCTCGTGGGAAAGTTTGGGAAAATAAGTCAACATTCAATGCACATTTTTCATGACCATTTTGTCCCCGTGAATAATTTAGAATTACAATGTATCATTAAATGCATTCTTTTTTTATTTGATTTAATATTTATATAATTGAAAAATTATATAAACTTTGTTTTCCATTCCTACTCAAAACAAACATGGGAAAGGAAACAAAGTGAAATATCCCGGTTACTTTCCAGACTTTATCAAACGTGAGAAAAGATTTTTCCATTTCCCATCCCTTGGGAAATGACATGCTTCAAATCCGTTCCGTGAACCAAATGGGCCTAAGATTGTCTTTTGCATGAATCGACCTCTTAATGAAGTTGAAAATGAATCTAAAAAACAAATATCAGGGACATATTCAAAAAGAAATGCGAAGATCAATTTTTTATTATTATAAAGAGCGATAATATTTTATTAATAAGAAGAACAAAACCAAGTACAAAGTCTTTATGGTGTCAAATATGAATAAATTTTCTCCGATGGCCAAACGCAACAACAAGTTGAATTGATATGGAGAGAATCACGCACAACCCACAAATTGTTTAAAAATTTTGATTCAGCAACCAAAAGCACGCATGCTCAAACGTACAATACAAATCCAACACGCAACAGTCGAAATGCCAGGTCCATATTGAAAGCCGAAAACTAAAAAGAAATCAAACTAACAAACGATAATAAACTCCTAAAGAGTTCTCCACATCCTCCTGGGTAGGGGTGGGCATGGGTTGGGTTGGGTCAATTTTAGTCCCGATTCGTAATCCAACCCGATATATAGCGATTTATGATTTCTCGAACCCAAGACCTATTCATTATTAGGCTAACCCAACCCAACCCAAACGTTTTGTGATCGAGTTGGGCAGTTCGGTCAGGTTAACTCAAAATTAAGCATATTTTTAAATTTTGGTTCCAACCTGTAACCTAATCCATACATAACAGTTCATGATTTTTTGAACCCAAGACCCGCTCATTTTTAAGGCAACCCAACCCACTATGATCAAGTTGGGCAGTTTAGTCGAGTTGACCCAAAATTGTGCTCGTCCCTACTCCCAAGTGACCTCAAGAGAGCTATAACGCTATTCTGGCTAAACCCTAACCCAACACAACCAAACTTATTCCAATCATTGTAGCTCCAAACTCATGTTGAAGGCTGACAATTGGAGCTAAATCCTTGTATATATAGGGCAAACGCTGGCAACTATCACAACGATGACATCGTTTCACGACAACTGCTTCTACACCACAAAATAAAAGGGGCAAGGGAGGGAAGGACAAGATTGGGGAAGGGAAGAGAGGAAGGCGGCCGAACCCCAAAAGGGGTCACGGCTAGGGTTTCTTTTCTTAGGATGGTTTTTCTTGAGAAAGGTTCATGTGAATTTGAACATGTAAAGCCGAAATTATTAATTATTAAGATTGAGACAATTCCATATCATCTTGCATACAATATAGAATATACCAAACAAGTATAATATACCAAAAGCTTTGTATCTGTTGAACATTACCTAATATGTAGGGTTGAGCATTTCAAACTATAAATCGAACCGAATTAGCCGGCTCAGTTCACAACTAATGCATAATTTAAGAGAAACACCTCACCACTGTATTGGCAAGCCTTCTTGTGCTGTAATTGTACAATCAATATATATAAGAGTTTCATGCTCCAATAAAATTAATGAGAGAGAGAGAGAGAATTAGGGTGAGAAACCCTAAATCATATTTTCACTTTCCAATGCTTCCACTATTCTCCCGTCTCCCTAATTTTGTCTAACCAAAATCGAGTCACACCGAATCATTGTTCAAAGAACCGACATGTTGTTTTTCCAAGATGGTGGTTTGGCGTTGGCGAGACTTCCTCCACCGAGGTTGGTATAAAGCATGTTTGAAATTATTTTACGATAGGGATTTGCTTAACGTAGAATAATTCACAAGTAATATACCTAATGAGTATATATTGTACCTACAAGTCATAGTACCTTATCAAACCCTATATCCATATACTATATCTAATAAAATACAACTACCTTATACCATATAATAGAGTTATATCCATCAACAATATATGCCTAAATCATATAACCTAATTTACCTTCATCATATTTAATACCTAAAAGAACCACCAAGCAAGAACTTGGTAAGACATTCCCACAAGCCAAAGGAGGAAAAATGTGATCGAAGAATTAGAGCAAACATTCAGGACATGACATGCTTGTTTACGGCCCCTTATCAAAAGCTGCAAAAGTTGATACAAAGTAAATAAATGTGAGGGTGACACAATTGGTGTTCATAACATAATTCAAGAAACGTGTGGCATTAAATTATACACTAATTTGTCAATTTCCATAAAAAATTTCACTTGTTCCCAAATCCCAAACATGATGTAATAGTCACAATGGCCGAAGAAAACGTCTGAGCCAATCTGCTGCTTGGCCGTCCATTTGACATTTCGAATGGGGGGAGAAGAAAGAAAGAGCAACAGAAGAGAAGCCGTGAATCCCAAGCCATAAAGCAAAAAAGTCACAGAGGATGCCAAAAGAAGGAGAAGATCGTGGGGGATATTTTTCACCTTTTTCTGTTAACCCTACTGTTATGAAGCGCCTTGACAACTAGAAAAAAATGCAAAATGGAAGCAAATCTAAGCAGCTGCAAATTGAAATATTGTCCGTTCTCCAATGTCAAAAAATAAATAAAAAAATGTGTGCGTGTGAATTGAGAGACCCAAGCATGCAGATTGAAGAGATGATTTGATGTAAAGCCTGTGTAGGGTGGGGTTGTTTCTCAAAATCCGAGCATGATGTGTCAAAATCCCATTGCATCAATCTCTTCTCTCCCACCTCGCCCCCCACCACCACCCCTCTTCTCTTTTTGAAATCTCTGATTGTGATGGATGGAATGGATGGATGGATGGATGGGATTGCTGAGTCGATCCATTGCATACTTAATTTAATCATTTCGTCTGTTGAATTTTGAACCACCCCATTTTTTTATTTATTTTTTAGGTGTAAAATCAATAAATCAACTTCACCAACCACTCCTGCTCCTTTTCACTTTTTTTTTTTTTTTCCTTCCAGTTTTTACCTTTCTTTTCTTCCCCTTCCCCCTTTTCTGATAGGAAAAAATGTCCAATTTCCACTTCCAGTAAGATTTGTTTTTCCTAACACTGTAAAGCGTTCATCGTAAATATGGCATAAAAGATGAGGTCAGGACTCTCTCAAGAGCTTTGTGTGATTACATTGCAACCCTTTTGAGATTTTTAACCTAATCTTTATATTTTTGGAGGTTACATTTGGAGAGAAGAAATTCTGGAGTTTCAATCCTGAGTACCAAGCAGGAGAAACACAACCACAGCGGTAACCCCACTCGAATTTAACCTATCTTTTACTATCACAAAAAATTAAAAATAACGATTGTTATAGAATCCTGCTTCAGCTGCAGACAGCAAAATTTTGCCATCAGCTTGGTATCAGAAATTGAGTACGATTGGTGCAGTGATGATCAAATTAATTATAAGGGTAATAATAAAGTGGTAAGCTTTTTTTGGGTTGAAATTACTAGCTTTTTTGAGAGGGTAAAAATCTAATATATCTACAAGCCTTGGTTTTTAGCTACTTCCCTTCCCGAGTGTAATATTTTTGTCTTATGGGCCAAACGGTGGTTGTACTTGAATTAGCATGAAATTGTGATGTGTGTCAACCAGTAAAGGGGACTCTCAAACAGTTTTAAAAGTCAGTGTGTACAAAAATCCAATCTCTCTCTCTCTCTCTTACTTCCAAAGCTCCAGTTCTTTACCTAAACTTCAAAAGATTAAAGGAAGAAAAAAGTGAATGCGAATACAGATAATGGGTTTGCAGAAATGCCAGAAGCCTTGCATGCTGTAGTTTTTTTTCGTATGCTTGGAGATTATGATCTTCAAATTTGGCAGAGAAAAGAGTAGATAAATAATATAATAATTAACAGAGATAGATGGTGTGTGTATTTAATTACCATGACCTCTGTATCTATGGGATTATTTATTATATGTACTGTGCTGACAGGGGAGATATGCAACAGCTTTATCGATACATGGTGAAAATAAAAGATTGAAAAAAGAAAAGATTGAAAAAAAATGGAAGTTTTGCGCTTGTTTGTTTCTCTCTCTCAAAACTCAAAAGGGCCCTCTCATAAAACTACTTTCTGTTCCCTCCGTTTCATTTTCTTCACTGACAGAGGAATACCTGCACACTTTCTCACGCACGCACGCATACTCAAAACAGAGTACCCTAGCAGCAGCAGAGCCCACTCCCTCAGACACATACATCACTTTCTCTCTCTCAATCTCTCTCACAATATCTCTCTTTCTCTCTCCCTATAGAGAGAGATAGATTATATCGCCTTTTCCCTCTGCCACTCAGATTCATCAACTCCCTATGAAAAGCCCATCTCACACTCTTCCTCCTCCCCCCTTCTCAATTGCTCAACCCAAACCCAAACCCAACCCTTGCATCTACAAAACAAACAAACTCTTCCCCCTCCCACTTCACTCTTTCTTAAACCGACATCAATATTCCTCAACAGCCACTCTCTTTAACAGTTGGACCTGAAATTCTCTTCTGGGTTTTCTCTAGAACAGTTCTTTGGTCTTTCTTCTTTCACTTCAAGCTAGCTTCTTGCTTGTTTTGTTTCCATGGACATCATGAGCTTCAATGGTCATTTTGATCACGGCAGTGACACCCATTTGCCACCAGGATTTCGCTTCCACCCAACTGATGAGGAACTCATCACCTACTATCTCCTCAAGAAGGTCCTTGACAGCAGCTTCACTGGCCGAGCCATTGCTGAAGTCGACCTCAACAAGTGTGAGCCATGGGAGCTCCCAGGTAAATAATTCTCATGTTCATTACAATACTTCCTGTAACTTCAATTAATTACTTAATTGGTTTCTGAATGTTGCGTTCTGATTAATTTTTGCAGATAAGGCAAAGATGGGGGAGAAAGAGTGGTACTTTTTCAGCCTCCGCGACCGGAAATACCCAACTGGGCTCAGAACCAACAGAGCTACCGAAGCTGGGTACTGGAAAGCTACTGGGAAAGACAGAGAGATTTACAGCTCTAAGACTTGTGCTCTTGTTGGGATGAAGAAGACCCTGGTTTTCTACCGTGGCAGAGCTCCAAAGGGTGAGAAAAGCAACTGGGTCATGCATGAGTACCGCCTTGAAGGCAAATTCGCCTACCACTATCTCTCCAGGAGCTCCAAGGTCCTCTCTCTCTCTCTCTCTCTCTCTCTCTCTCTCTCTCTCTCTCTCTTGCACATAGATTAATCTACTGTTTTTCTTTAAAAAAGTTTGGAACTTTAGTGATCTCATGCTACTCTCAACGTGCATTTCCACATGTAAGATTTAGATCTTTAATTAATATCATTTGTAGTTAGGGTTAGGTAAAGTAGTTGATGAAGGTTGTCGGTACACTATATCTCATAACGAAATATCTACTAATGGCCGTTAGATTTAATCTCTTCTATGGTACCTTCATAGCATCAAACACATGCATAACAGAAATGCGTCCTCTCCTTTATACTCTGAAACACATTGCACTTTGGTTATGATAATGCTTCTTCTGAGACCTACATTTCGAATTAATGCATGCATTATTTGTCTGCCACATTACAAATTAAATCAAGTACATCTTCTGTTGCCTATTTATCAAATCCTACATAAAATCTTCTGCTAATCTGCTACTGGCATTACTAATAATTTGCGTTAAAAAGCTGACTTGTTTCACAATGTTCTCTGTTTGGCATTGATTCGAACACGTGCAGGACGAGTGGGTCATTTCCCGGGTTTTTCAGAAGAGCAGCGGGTCGACGACAAACGGACCCGGCTCCAAGAAGACCCGAATGAGCAACGGCTCCACCAGCAGTATCAGTCTCTATCCAGAACCCAGCTCGCCCTCCTCCGTCTCCCTCCCGCCGCTCCTCGACTCTTCCCCATATCAAAATATGAACACCGCCGGCCTAACCGACCGTGACAGCTGCTCTTACGACAGTCCAATCCCGAAGGAGCACGTGTCCTGTTTCTCCACCAACCCCAACAGTGGCTTCAACCTCTCCTCCTCGTGCTACGACTTGGCTCACGCCCAGCCTCCGCCGCCGCCAAGCTTCGGCGGCGTCTCGGCTTTCCCGAGCCTCAGGTCTCTGCAGGAGAATCTCCAGCTGCCCTTTTTCTTCTCCCCAATGTCGGGTCATCAGCCTGTCCACGTCGGCAGTTCCGGCGGTGGCGGCGGCTCCACGATCGACTTGGGTGGCTTAAGCTCCGCCGGCAACTGGCCGCCTCCACCTCCTCACCAGGAGGAGCCCAGGACCGTGGGCCCCACGGAGCTGGATTGCATGTGGACGTACTACAAGACTGAATGCCTTTGAATTTGAGGGTCGTTTAGACTTCGTGGAAAATGACCGGTGAAAGCAATCAGTAATAGGGGGCAGTTTGGGTATTTCAGTGCACGTTTTCAAGTAGTTTCTATTTGTTTTATTTACTGTGTATGATTATGCTGACGACTCTATGACTCTGTGGTGTACCGTGATGATGTTTTTTTAACTTAATTGGAAGGTAAAATTAGTAAGTTGCTTATTTACTGTGGGAAATGCAGGGTAGTGGTGGTATATATTTGTTTTTATGGTAAATTGATTGGGGTAGTAGTGTTGTGACCGGCTGGTGGTCTGATGATCTGATGCACCTGCAGGTGCACCTGCATCATCATCATCATCATCATCATATCAGTGGCTTTTTCTGATACTAATAATGTTGTTTGCTTTGCTTTAAATGGTGTTATGCAATATGCTTTTTCTGATGCTTTAAAGCGACTTTAGACATATTATTTATATACTGTTTGATGTTTCTGATCAATGTGGACCTCGGTGGATTGGGATTTGGTTTCTGCACATCGGGTTTGCCCCCATTTAATATACAGCAGATGTACAGATTTTTAGTGCTTTCCGTTGCATTAGCCAAATTGGTAGATGACAAAGTAAACGTGTACTGAATAAGGGATTACGGGCTATAGTCGTCCATGCACACGTGAGTGACTCCCATCATTACATTGACATATAACATGTTGTGTCATTACATTGACATATAACATGTTCTGTCTGTCTTTCTAACTTACATTGACATGTTGTGTTTGTCTTTCTAACTTTAGACGCTTTGAGTTATTGTCGGTTTTTACGACACATAAAGAGAAACCAAACTCTCTAAATATGAAATGAACTCGAAAAAACACTATCTAAATGATACATTTTTGTGTAGATTGCAGATCTTAAGCTTAAAAATAATATGGAGAACCTGGTATTCAACACCTTACCGACAAGATCATCAGTTAACACAACCATACATCAAGAACATAAACCAATTGCCATGTGTTATATTATATGTTATTGTTATGTGTAGCAATCGGTTCTGCAGGATATGGCTGAGCTGTCACAAACCTTACAATTCATTAATGGTTGGTTGAATTTTGGTGAACATAGATAGCTACCTTTCACGAGTGGAACATACCCTCTATCTCTAGGGTTGAGGGGAACTTGAGGACACTGGTTGGTGCTCTAGAAGAATGGACACATTTAGTACTCTCTGTTACATTTGTGTTCTTTTTAGCTTTATAGCTTAGGTCAGGGACCATCTAAAACCCTAGCCAAACACATTATGCAACCCAGCATATTTAATTTTTCCTCACTGTAAGGACGGCTGCCAAACATCCTTTTTCATTTTCATTTATTTTTTCTGCATGAAAATAAAAGAAAGAAAAAAAATAGAGATATTAAATGGGGGTATGGTAGCTGCTTTGCAGAATTGCTGTCATGACAATGGGGGCTAAATTTGGGTTTGGGTTTCGTTTTCTTAGAGCCATTATTTAAGTTGTGGAAGAAAATGCAGAGAGGTGCAGCAGCAGAAACCTCAGAGACTCAGAGGCTTGAAAAAACAAAAACATGTAACAAAAAATATTGAGTGTATCAAATGCAATCATGCCAGAAGTTGATCTCCTGCCAGGTGGAGGGCAGGCATTGGGGGAGGGCCATGATGAACGGTGATGATGAAGGTGGATGTGGTCAGCAGTTTTGGTACATTAAGGTTGAAATTGGGGTTTTGATGTTGTGTATGTTTGGCTAGGCAATGAGTACCGCGACATATTTGGAAATAGGGTGCCTGGGGGTACGTGGGACCATTTGGGGTTTTGTTCATGGAAATAGGCATAGCACGCGGGGTGCCCTGTTTGGTTTGAGTTTTCAGACTTTGTTGTAATGAATTTTTCTGATGGGGAAGTATGGGTTTGAAGCCAAACAGAAAACAACCAAACAAGAAACAGCCAAACACCAAAAGCTGGGGTTTGGAATTTATGAATGAGAAATGTGGTGTTAGTTCATATATATCCAGGTTTCTCGCGTGCGTATGATTTATTGTACAAAATAATTGAGATTATGTTGATCTGCGCCTTAGGGTTTTGGGATGGGGAAAAATCACAGGAAGATTCCTTTCCATCGTGACTTGATTGTGATGTATCAACAAGTTCAGCTCAAGTGGTCAAGTTATATCCTAGAATAGGGTAAGTGTTTGGGGAGCTATATGGAATGTTAGGAAGCCCTAGGGATGACAATTTGAGTTCAAACTATTGGAGAAGACCTTTATAGTCATTACAAATGACATTGCCTTGAGTCTTTTCATTGCCTATGTGTGATTCATAGTCATGATTACGACGAATCCAGCCCAATAAAAGATAAGGGTATTTGCCCTCGTGCATTATAGGATAACATGGAAAGTTTGTAAATTCAAACCCCACGCGAAGTTGGCACTTTGGAAGGAGACTTGGTGTTCTTACGAGGTGATTCATTTTAAAACCCAACAATTTACTCACTGTGTGTTATTTTCTTTTGGGTATAAGGTGCACTTTTGGTTAACAGATTGAGGGAGGATTTAGATATAAAATTGCAGGATGTATACGTATGAAAATGAAATTTGTTGATAAATTACACTACTAGAGTATCTGGTTTTGAGCACAATTATTATTTGTGCTCTTTAATGCAAAATCCACAATTATTCGTGCTTTCTATTGATGGCCACAATACATCCACTTTAAAATAGTCAGTTTCCTATATAGGAGTTTCCATTGTTTATAGGGCACGATTTTACTTTTTCATGTCTTAAACTCAACACTTTTGGGCATGGATATGGCATATATTTGACAACATTGACCGATGCTTTTGATTTGACTTTTGTACATGCATACAAACCATTCATTTGTTCCCAATGCATTTACTTTAAAAAGAAAATATTAGGGTTGCCAAAAACCAACGCGCCACTCTCTCCACCACCTACACACCATTGCCATCTCTTGCATCCCTCCACCAGCCAAATCAACGACACTTCACCTTTCTCTCTCTTCCTCCATCACAGTCACTTCCTCATTCTCTTTCTCCACAGCCTCCAATCTCTCTCTCTCTCTCTCTCTCTCTCTCTCTCTCTCTCTCTCTCTCTCTCTCTCTCTCTCTCTCTCTCTCTCTCTCTCTCTCTCTCTCTCTCTCTCTCTCTCTCTCTCTCTCTCTCTCTCTCTCTCTCTCTCTCTCTCTCTCTCTCTCTCTCTCTCTCTCTCTCTCTCTCTCTCTCTCTCTCTCTCTCTCTCTCTCTCTCTCTCTCTCTCTCTCTCTCTCTCTCTCTCTCTCTCTCTCTCTCTCTCTCTCTCTCTCTCTCTCTCTCTCTCTCTCTCTCTCTCTCTCTCTCTCTCTCTCTCTCTCTCTCTCTCTCTCTCTCTCTCTCTCTCTCTCTCTCTCTCTCTCTCTCTCTCTCTCTCTCTCTCTCTCTCTCTCTCTCTCTCTCTCTCTCTCTCTCTCTCTCTCTCTCTCTCTCTCTCTCTCTCTCTCTCTCTCTCTCTCTCTCTCTCTCTCTCTCTCTCTCTCTCTCTCTCTCTCTCTCTCTCTCTCTCTCTCTCTCTCAAGTAATGCAAACACAATAAGCTCAATTAGATTTTAAAATTGGGTATAAATGAAAATGATGCAGATACACAATTTGCTCAGTCAAATTAAAACAGTCAACATCTTTCAATAAAGTCAAAGCAAATTTGCTTTGTCTTACAATTGGAACAATGGACAACTCCAAACTTGTTAGGCTTGTCCTACAAAACACAAACTTTTCATTTTCATTCATTTCACAAAGAAAGTATTCGAAAATCCATAAGAATTTATAGCAGCACCCAAGAGAGAGAGAGAGAATGATTCAAATTTTAGATATTTCACCTCTTTCAATTTACAATTGTTCATGGGATTCTCAAAATCGGTCTCCGTCTAATTGTTCTCTCTAAATTTTCTTATTCTTGGTCGTGTTATTTAGTTGCTGCAAGTGCTTTTCACAGTTTGGATGCTGTGGTTGGGGAGGATGGTGGGAAGGATTGGGAAGATAGGAGAAGGTAGGGATCAGTGAAAAATCGAAGGAGGAGAATAAATAAGGCTCATTTTAAGTTTCTAGAGATAGAGTTATGGTCTTGGGGAAAGCAATGGGTGGGGGAGAAGTACAGATGAGGAAGGCAAAAATATATAAAACCTTTCAATGCCACGGTGGAGGAGGAATGTCTTTTTTTTTTTTTTGTCTGAACCACGAGGTGGTCCTGGATGGGCCCCAACTATGGATGGCACATTTAAGCCTTAACCACAATCCAGACTAATCCCCACTCACATCGGATCGGGCCGTAAGGGGTAAAGTGCTAGCCAAAGTGGTGACTCCGTACAAGAGCAGATGAGGAATGTCTTTCAATGAAGAAGATGTTTTTTTTTCTCCTAAAATGAGGAGTTGATAAATTGAATAAATTATCATTTTTAAAAGTATATAAAACCTAAATGCACAAAAAGTCTTTCGTGCCTTATGGAAAGCGCAATTAATCATGCTTTTAAACTATAATAATTGTTCTAACTGATATTGAAGTGACAAGAACACAAAGCTCATGCCCAAATTAAAATGGGCACAAACAAATTCAAATAAATTTTAAATGTACACACATTTACTATGTCTGTTGTGTAAAAGACACGTTTAAGTACTTGTTGTGCTAATGATATTGAAAAAGGCATAAACATGCTCTAGCAGAAAGAAAAAAAAAACTTAAAAACGTGAGCCCAACACTCCATTATTAGATGAATACATTTGGGCCCAAAGGCTATGAATTTGGCCCAATCCGTAGTCGGTAGAACACGTGTAAATTTCAGGTTCCATGAAGTCCATTGCTTGCCACGGTCGGTGCCTCTCTTTCTCCTTTCTTTCTCTCTTTCTCAGAGACACACAGAGAGTGCTTCACTGCGACTGCTTGTGCTTTAAGCTATGGAGGAGTTCTCGGTGGACGACCCAACTCAGCTACTACAAGCTGCTTCAGATTTCGCAAATTACCCTGGTTAGTGGTAACCATTTACAATCGCTTTGTATTGCAATTTTTGTCAACCTTTTGAACTGAATATCATTGTGTTTGCAGGTCTTCAGAACGACGCTTCAGCTAAGGAATTTCTGGATCGCTTCCCTCTTCCTGTCATTCTTAAGTAACCCTTATTCTCCAAGTTTTTGCGCTCTATTTCTTTGGATTTCAATCTTGTTGCATTTTCATTTTCAGGTTTTGTTTCTGGGTACATGAACAAGTGTGCATTTATTGTTTTGTTTTGTTTTGTGTGTGTGCGTGTGTGTGCGTAAGTCTGTAACTGTTGTATGATGGAAGCTGTCACCGAAATTGTTCATGAAACTTATAGCTCTTTCTGAGTTGATTATCTTTCTCTATGGCAGTGCTTTACAAACCAAAGCCGATGTATCTGGTCTAGAAAGTACATTGATTGCTGCTTTGGAAAGGGTATTCCAGACAAAATATGGTGCCTCTCTCATACCCCACTATATGGTATGGCTTCATTTCTGTAGCTAACTGATTTCCTGTCACTATTGATTCACGTTCTTGTGAGAAATGAAAGAGGGATTGTCATTAATTTGATTAGGATTCAACTACTCCTTTAATGAAATTTCAAAGCTTTGTCTGCTCTTGCATCAGCTTATTATGATGTATAAGAATGCTTATAGGGGATGCTCTGTTGATGAACATGTTGCTCTGGTTCAATGCAATAAAAGAAATTAAACCATACATGCCTTTTGTTCTACTCTTTTTATTTCTAAAGTCGATTAATCTTCAGAAATAAAGAAGCTTTTTTTGTTTTGTGTTTGTTTTTGCGTATTATATGGCTTCTGGGATCTAGATTCTTAAATTTCTCTTTGCTCTCCCTTCAGCCTTTCATACAAGTTGGCCTGACAGCAGAGTCTCACGAAGTCAAATCTTTAGCGTGTAAAACGGTATTTATAAAAATTTCTTATATAGTCTCTGCTTTATTTTGAGATTGTTGAATGCTATTGTTCCTAATTAGAGAATATTGTTGTTTTCTTTGGCATATTATATACTTGCTGTCCACTTGTTCCTTGTGCCATTTTATTGAAATTTTCGGGGAGTTGAAACTTATCTAAGTACCAGACAATATAATTAATTAATTTAACAACTGTCTTCAGGTTACCTATCTTCTGGAGAATTTGAATGAAGGTGCTGTTTCTGCAGTACGTCTTATAGTTGAGCACAATATATATCCTCTTTTGCTTGATTGCCTCATTAATGGGTAAGGTCTAAATATTAAGTTTATGTTTGATACTTGGTGGTTTTATGATTTGGTAATTATCATCTTTTTTAGGGCAAACTGTTTCTACTTTTTATTTATTTCTTTGCCTTTATCTTTGAATAAACTCATGACAATGTGTCTCTTTCTGGTATGTAGCAATGAAAAAGTTGCAACTCTTTCAACGGATGCAATAGGGAAGATGGCTAGTTCTCCAGCAGGCATGGTACGGTTTTAGCATTTACTCTCTGAGTTTAATCTACTTAAATGTTGTTTTGATGAATACCTGCACCATCATAACGTATCAAATTTCTTGCTGTCATTATGTAGGATGTTGTTTTCCCAGCTAATACCAATGAAGCTACCCATCTTGGAGCTTTAGCAGCCCAGTGTTCACCACTGGTAGGGTGGTTGGAAATTTTGCTATTAATAGTCATATAGTTAATCTTTTATGAAAATTTAGCCCTACTTTTAGTGGAAGAACTGTAAAATAAAAGTAGTTATCAGCTACGCTGGCTTCTGTTCTTTTCCTGTTTAACAACTTTATAGTGATATTTGCCCTAAATTTTGTTGTTGACGTATGCAGCAGAGATATGTCACCAAAGTCGTTGTAACAAGTTGGGATAATTTTTTTATCAGTATATGTGGATGTACTGTTGATACACAGTCACTTAAATTAAAAGTTGTGCATTTATGATCTCTGTACAAACTTCAACAATCTTTTTCCAAAAAAATAATTCCATGATTTTTGATATTAGTCATGTACTCTCTTATTTTAATTTATTTTATGGTATTCTCTTTGCTTATTTTTTCTGCTTGCTTTTAAAAAGTTAAATGTTAATAATTAATGTTTGCAGGGACGGGTCCGGGTTTTGGCTTTGATGGTGAAGCTATTCTCTATCTCCAGTTATGTGGCATCAGCAATTCACAGGTCAAATCTGCTCAGACTTTTTGAGGCAGAAATCAACAACACAAATGATACCCTTGCAACCATGAGCGTTTTGGAGATTATGTATGAGGTTGGCCGTTGATTACCCATTCTCTCTCTCTCTCTTTCTACAAAACTGCCTGTTTTGAAAGCTCTAACTCTTCATCTTAGCTTCTGTGATGCTCCATTTCATGCTATATAATGATTGTGGCTTACTACAAGCTCTGTATTTAAACTCAGCATTCTGATATCCGGAATAACTGAAATACATTAAATATATGGAGATGAAAAAGAGAAGCTCCACAGCTTTGTTCAAGGACTAATGTTTAGGACAAATTGTTGAAGTGTAGTTGCCCTTGATTTGCATGTGATTATTTCCAATTGAAAGATATCTATCTGAAGTTCTCTCATCTTTTCTTTTAGAGTCAATAGAGAATTCCCAAATTTTCTGGTATTGTTTTCCTTTAATAATCTCTTTTCCTTGATTAAATACCTTATATTGAAATGTTCTTGTTATATGTGCTCAATTGATAAAGTTGTCCGAGGTCGAGCATGGTAGAGAGTTTTTGTCAACAAGCACCCTTCTGCAACTGCTTAGTTCTATAATCAGGTGCTTAGTTGAGAGAATATTTTCTTAGTATCAGTTTCATGGTGCATCCTTTAACTGTTTAGGAGCTCTTGTAGACACACAACATGATATCCTCTTATGAGTTTTGTAGCAATAAATCAATGGAATCAGTTTTAAGATCAAGAGCAATGATGATCGGTGGAAGACTTCTGTCCAAGGGGAATTACATGTTTGCTGATGAACTTAGTAAGGCTTGCATTCAACTTCTGCTGTTCCAGATGCTTGTGAAATTTATAATATGAATAATTTCTACTTGCATCATTCCAGAGAATTGAGTTCCTCTTCAAAATATCATAGGACTTTTGTTTTTCCTTTCATCCTGAATATAAGATGCCCTGCAGTCCAGTGCCTTCATTATTTGTGGTGGCTCATTGGTAGCTTGTGTACCAGTTCTTCCAAGACGGACATTGTGCCTACTTTTAGGGCTGCACCGTTGAGGCATGTGCCATCCCATTTTCTGACCTAGGGAGAAGGAAGAAAAAAGTCTTCATTAGTGGGCACCCTTAATTTCTTTTTTATGTTTTGGCCAGCTTGTTTGTTTGAATTTTATCCAAACGACCCAAAGCTGCCTCTAAATTGCTAGTAGCAGTTGACCCCCATTGTCCCTATTAGGTTGGAAAGAGAACACTAGTTTTTCAGGGTATAACATTCTGGGTTGGATAAAAATGATTTTAAAGGGTACATTTTGAGATTTGTTACTTCTGAAAAATATATAATTGCTTTTTCTAAGATTGTAAAATGTGGTCCTTAATTGATTTCGGTACTAATCTTGATTTTGCAGGTGTAAAAACTGTAGTATCAGCCATAGATAGGATACTTAGTTCATCAGAAACTCAAGATGCAGATGAGTGTGAATCTGCTCTTGAAGCACTGGGTCAAATAGGGTCATGTAAGTATGCCCGCAGCTGTTTTAGGCTTGGGAATTGGATTACATAACGTGAAACATTTCTACCTATCCTCATTAAGAAGTCAATATTTATAGCTGTTGTTTTGGAATGATCTTAGCAATTCAAGGGGCGCAATTTCTACTTTCAAGCTCACCACCAGCTGCAAGACATGTTATTTATGCTGCCTTTGATAGGCAAGGACGTGGTAAACAACTGGTGAGTGAATCTAGTCCTTTCACTTTATGTTTTTAATCCCCTTATTTATATGTTCCTTATCATGTTTTATTTTGCCAATAGATTGAGTTAGGAAAGGTTCTCCTCAGTCAACTATCTTAAATCTTACAATGTTTTAGTGGTACTTCATCTGACAACTATCTTAAATCTTACGGATCCCACATCAAGTTTATTTTTTGATTGCATCCACTGACATATTGGGTTTGCCAATAAAATGATGAATTGGCTTATACACATGGGATATGTGATGTTTCCTAATAATTGACTGAACTGTTTCTGTGATGTGTCCAAGTATTCGGTGATGATTAGAAAGATAGTATCTGTTGTACTTTACATTCTCTATTATACTTTAATCGTTCTTTTATGGCAAGGGCAGGCTGCCTTACATGCCCTTGGAAACATCTCTGGAGAAACTCGATCTGAAAACAGCATGATACTGACTAGTGATGCAGAAGAAAGCCTCAGGCGCTTGATTTATGAAACTGCATCTAAGAGCTCAAAGTTGACACCATCTGTGAGCAGTTTTTTCCTCCCTTATTTTTTTACCTCCTAAACATTGTTTCATAAACCTCTAAATTTTTTGCCCTTGGGTGCTGGTCATTTTCATTCCTTTGCATGAATCCAACAATTTTATTTATCAAATCAATTGGAGTTCATAACTTTCATATGGATTCACATTTTTTTTATAAAGCGTCCTTGTCATTCTTCATTAAAGTCTTGAAATGTGGGGAAGTTTTACTCAGTTGTTGATGCAATTGGCAGGGTATTTTCCTATCTGTTCTCAAACAGGATTCAGAAACTCGTTTGGCGGTGAGACTTCTAAAATCACGAATTGTGGATATTTTTAGTGGTGTGACAGTTGTATACTTTTATGAACATGAAAGTAATTGAACGTCTGGAGCTCAATTTAACATGATAGTTTTCTCGCCTGTTTTCTCCTGAGCTTTACATAGGTCTTGTTTTTAGATTGTGCTATGTGGCAGTGCCCCTTAATTCTGTTATATTTTTTCATATGGAAATGGAAATATGATATTTAGATAGACTGAATCTTTCATCGTGTTGTGGTGTTTGTTGTTGTAAGTACTAATGACTCTTTGGAACACATTACTTTTTATATTTGGGTCACCTTTGGAAAGGTTCGTCGGTAACCAAAGCATAATTATGTGGAAAAGAACGATGAGCAATGTAAATTTGAAATTGAAAGTTTTGATGATGCTTCATGTGGCGATGTAGAAAGAACGAAAATATAAAATAAGATGATATACAAATTAATATGTTGCTTATATTTGAAATATAATTTATTTTGGTATTTGTGGTGGTTTTTAAATGCATTTTCAGGGTTATAGAATGCTGACCGGGTTGGTGGCTCGCCCATGGTGCCTCATGGAAATTTGCTCGAAGCAAGAGATAATAAATATAGTGACTGATGCAACTACTGAAACCACAAAACTAGGTCTCTTTCATTTTCTTTATATATTCGTTCAATTTATTACCTTGCAATACTACATGAAATTGGCTTCTATTTTTCTAGCAATTAATAACAGAGATTCTTTCCGGTGTCAATGTAAAGGGACTCCTTTCCAACCTTCCCCTGAAATATTATAACTGCATAATACGTTACTTTTCAGTGCTTAATCTAGGTGATGGCACATTTGGCAGACCCTTACCTTAATATGGTTTCATTTGGCTTCTGGTTTTCTTTTGCACTTGGACTAAAGAACTGCTCTCATTTATTATTTTAGGTTCCAAACCTTACCTATTTCATGTCAATGAAAAATATTGTTCAGGTATGGAAGCCAGATATAATTGCTGCAAGGCAATCCAGAAGGCTTTTATCATGTCAAGTAAAGTTAGCAGCGATCCAGCTCTTGCTGGGCTTGCTGAAAAGGTTAGTTCTATTTCTGCAATACAGAACCTTCTTCACTCTTTTCAAAGAGTGGGGGAGGAGGTTTTGGGGGATCCCTGAGCACATCAGGGAATTTTATTCAAATTGTCAGAGACCTAAACAACTTCATGAAAATTTTGTTTGACCATAAAATCGTAGTCGGTAGTACTCAGTTACCTTCACATGTTTCTGTGTGACTTATTGGGTGAGAGTTGCTAACCATTGAAGAGAAATAATAGAATAGAACAGAAAAAAAAAAAAAAAATCTATGATCAACAGAAAAATTAGGTCTTCTTCACTTTTTTCTTTTCTTTTCTCAAACAACCAATTAATTGAAAATGAGGCTCATGTTGTGCATCTTCTGTTGTCCCTTCCTTTTTGTGGGCAGTTGTATGATGCTGTTAGAAAGGGCCCCTACCTTGCTAAAAGGCTTGAAGCTCAGCCTACAGTGGTGACAGATGACAGATTCTAGACGCCGCCAGGCATCAGCAACTGTGTGCAGCCTATGAATTTACTGTTAACACATGTTGCATACAAAAGTTTGTTTAAACTAACTGCGGATACATGTTAAGCTGTGAATTCTCCTGAATGTTAAGCTGTGAATTTAAAGAAGAATTATTACCTGTTCAGAACTGAAACACGTAAAGCTAGAGAGGAATGTGGAATTGTGGAATTCTATATTTGCCAGTTCAAAGAAAGTTGTAGAGTTTCTCAGAGTACAAATTTCCCAGTTAAAGGTAGGGAGGAATATGGATTCGTTGACCAATTCTTTTTCCCTTTTATACAGAAAATATGAGACCCATTAGCGCTCAATCGACTGGTATATTTCTTCCTAATCGAATTCTTCTTCTCCGTAGATGAAAAACCCAAAAAACAAAAAGGGTTAGAAGCTTATTCCTTTACCTCACCATTCATCAAAGATTTGATCACTCAGTACAGCATCCATTAAACATTTAATCCCAAAAGGAATTAAAGAAGACTGTACTCGTCCAATTAAAACAATTTGATGTTTCTTTAAGTAAATGTTTTTCCCTATAGGTAAGTTCGGAGGGTGAATTGAACGCATGATCTCGGGTTTCCAAAAGGAATTAAAGAAGATTGTACTTGTCCAATTAAAACAATTCGATGTTTCGAGTAAATGTTTTTACCTATGGGTATGTTCGGAGGGTGAATCGAACACATGATCTCAGGTGCAGAGATAAAAAATCTTATAACAACTAAAAATCCATCCCTTTTGAATTTCAATTTGCAAAAATATTTTCTATTAACAATATGAATAACAAAAAAACCAATACAATAATATATTATTTGGCCATCAGGGAGAGAAGAGTAATTCCACCAGCAGGGAGAGAAGGGGAATTTAAAATCCAGTGGATAAAATTCAGAGGAAGAAACACTCAGTATTACAATTTTTGAGGGAGAGAAAGAGAGAGACAGAGAGAGATAGAGATGGCAGCTGCTGTTCATTGCCTATCTTCGTGCTTGGCCCTTCCTTCCAAACTCAGCAACCTTTCCCTCAATGGCCCTTCTACTTCTTCTGCAACTCATTCCACCTCAACCCACTTCACTTCTCTCAGTTTCTCCGCTAGCCTTTCTCACAATTTCTTCTCCAGAGGTAATCAAAACTCTCGCTTTCTTGCAATTATTGCATTCCTCTTTATCTGTCTTCTTCTTCGACACTCACACCACAAAACATGAACAATTAAGCACAATGGGGTGGAAAATTTTGCCATTTCTGGTCTAAAGTTTTGGTTTTTGTGTATCATATCACCCATTTATGAGAAACCAGACAGAGCATAATATTATTTCAAAAGAGAATTTTTTATATGTAGTTTCTTTTTCTTTTGTTTTCAGGGTATTTTTCATTGAGCCCAGTTCAGAGGCCAACTCGTCGTTCTGTAGTCTGTGAGGTTGCCACAACGAAAAAGCCTGATTCTGCTGAAAAGAGAGCTCGGCAGGCTGAGAAAAGGCGCATTTACCACAAATCCCGGAAATCTGAAATCAAAACCCGGATGAAGAAGGTATTTTTCTTTTCGTAACTGATGGGTTTTGCTTCTTTTGGCTTACATTGTCTGTAAATTTAAGTTCATTCTGATTATTTCCGATGAATATGTGACAATGCTATGACTAGTTACTATGAGTTATGAGTGTGATGAATTCATATAATTACTGCCGTTTTACTTATTCAGTGTTAAGAGTTTGGTGTTTACAGGAGACTGCTTTCTTAATCAATGTGTTGTGTATTTTCAGGTCACATAGTAATTTATCCACTGCTTGGTGCATAAATGTAAATAGAATTAAAGAAAAGCCTCATTGTATATTTAGTTGACTTACTTTGTATTACATATGAGCGCACTGCGCTGGTGCTTGTGCATGCCTAAATTCCAATGCCACATTGAACCTTTAATGTTCGGAGATGCTTTCTGAAGTCAGTTGGAGATTTACTTGCTACAACAACATAAAGCATATTCTGTATTTCTGCTATTTTTATGTTTTCTTGGAGTTATGGAGTTTTTAAATCTCGGCCATGTCTGTTAAGTTCTATGAGCTTTTGCTGGGTTTCAAGCATATTAGTGATATCTCTAAAGCAAGCTGTATTTTGTTGTCAGTAATACAATTGAATCTATTTATATTGGAGAAAGAAAATTACGGTTCACTCAAAGATCTTAGCACACTCCTTTCTCCTACAGAATGGCTATCCTGCAGGAGTTAATAAATGGGAATAACCTATGCACTTTTCAATACTTTAATATCCCCTGATACATGACTTAGGCCAAACATTTATTTGTGTGTCTATGTGTGCGGGTATGCATATGTTTTAGCACAGTAGTATTCTTAAGTATAGCTTCTACAGCCATGCCATGCCCCAGTGTACAGCTCTTGACTTGTCACCATGTTTGATGCCTTGGTTTCTCATTTGCAAAGAGCGACCATATCGGTGTCTAATCAAGGTTAATGACCAATTTCCACATTGGTCTCATTACTTGGTTGATTAAATTATACTGGTATTAGTTAAGAGAATTTCTATGGAGAAGAGGATAGTTCATGGATTATACTGGTATATTAACAATATGCTTTTACTTCCTAATCTATATATTTTTCTTTGACAATATCTTTCTAAGTGATTCGAAAGGCAATTTTACCAAAGACAAAGTGTTGGATTGGAATTACGTGTAATGGAAGTCGAGGTAATACCTTTGTCTTGATCTCTATCCTTAGGGGTCAATATATATATATATAGGAATGAAGTTGTGCTGAGAGATCATTTTGCGTATTATTTGGAGCATCATCTTTGGAAAAGAAAAATAAAAGTAATTTCAGAGAAAATTGGACATTAATTAAGGAGAAGTTGTCAGGGTGATAAAAATGTTACCTGTGTGTTTATTTGCTGTAAGGATGATATAAAAAATTGTTCATAGATTGTGTTAGTAGTCATGAACGTGTATAGCTTATCCAGTGGCGTGATGCCTGTTTGATTCAAACAGGTTCTAAAGATGATCTCTGTGTGTGTGTGTGTTGTTTTCCTTCTGTTTTTTATATTCTATTTTCTTTTGGCTCTCATGTGTGTGTGTGTGTGTTGTTTTCCTTCTGTTTGTGTGTGTGTTTGTGTGTTGTTTTCCTTCTGTTTTTTATATTCTATTTTCTTTTGGCTCTCATGTGTTTGCATGCTCAGCTGTACAGAATTTGTATTTATTAATGTTAGAAAGGGCATGCATCTGAATACATGGTTATCCATTTCTCTTAAAAGTGCAACTGAATAGGAACCTTTTTATGTCCTCGTACTTTAGTCATACTTGCCAATTCAATTCATTGTATTTCCACTTTGAAAATAAGTGGAGAAACGAAAAGTTGAAAGACTACTTTAAAGTTTTTACCTGCTAGGAAAGAAATGCATTAGCATTGCAGAAATTCATATTCATCAATTTTGGGCTGCCGATTGTTGTCTCTTGGCTACCTTTTTCTAGGTTTTGGAAGCTTTAGATGTGCTCAAGAAGAAACCAGATGCTACGCCTGAAGAGGTGCTTTCAATTGAGAAGCTCATTGGAGAGGCATACTCCATCATTGACAAAGCAGTGAAAGTGGGAACCTTGCACAGGAATACTGGAGCACGCAGAAAGTCTCGACTGGCCAGAAGAAAGAAGGCTGTAGAAATCCACCACGGCTGGTACACCCCAAATCCTGAAGTTAGTGCTTGATAAAACCCCTTTGTTGGGTTATATATTCTTTTGTTTCCTAGAACTGTGTTCGTAGGTTGTAATTGTATTATTATTCCCATTAACTTTTGTGTTGAAAATGTGGTTGTGCCAAATATAGCCTGTTGACTCTGAGTGAATCACAAAACTCTTGACATGGCACCAGAGCAAAATGCTGGTTATTGAAGAGATGCGCTAGAAAAAGATGGGTTTGGAGAATGTGGTGTGTGGTAATTTTCCTAATGCACGCGTGTATTAACCATGTTATTTATTAGTAGAGGGCAGCCATGTTCTACTTCCTTTGTAGGGTTTAAATGAGACACTCATGTTGATTTCTTATAGTGAGTGAATGAAGGAGAGATATTTGATGTTGGGTTTTAGGATAAAGCATTCTAGTGTCCGCAATTTCGGTTTTTTTTTTTTTTTTTGTGCAACAAGATTTGAACTGTTTGATTTATTCTCATTTCTCACCCATTCCATGCCATTTAAGCTATAACTCATTGGGTATGATGTCCTCACAAAAAGTGACAATGGATATTCCCAAGTAAGTACAGGATGTTTAAACTTGGAAAAGGCAGTTTGCTGTTAGTAGTATAATGGAACATGAAGAAAGTTTTACACGAGAGAGAGCCCAATTTTGAAGTGAACCGTTAGAAAGCAGAGTTGCTCAAATATCCAAAAGGCAAAAATGCATTGAATTTCGAAGTTGAATCCCCCTAAAATTTAATTAATCAAAGGGTGGAAGAGGCATTTAATTGATGAAATTATACGATTTTTTTATTTTATAAAAGAACGATAATATTTTATTGATAAGATAAACAAAAACAAGTACAAAGCAACTAAGGTGCTGAATATGGATACAACTTCTTCAGTGATCAAACGCAACAATAAGTTGAATTGATCTAGAGAGAATAGGCACAACCCAAAAAATGATTAAAATCCCCGAATCAGCAACTAGAAGCACATGCACTCAAACATGCAATGAAGATTTGTCGTGCAAGGTCAGAAACAACAAATCTGTATTGAAAGCCAAAAAGAAATAACATATCCTAAACAAAAAATGAACCTCATCAAATTCCTAAAGAATTCATGAGAATTATTAGACTAAAACAAACTAAGAAACAAGACCACAACTCCACATCCTCTCGGGCAACCCGAAGAGAGCCATAGTGCCATACCGGCTAAACCCATAGTGACGCACCGGCTAAATTCGAACCCGACGCAACCCGGCATCAGCCCCGCTTTATAGCTCCAAATCCATATCATAGACTAACAACTGGATCCAGTGGGCCAAAAGACGATAACTATATCATGAGGACGACAATGTTTCACGACGATTGTTTCTACAACACAGAAAACAAAGAATCCAGAGGTAAAAGGAAGGGAATGAGAGGAGAAGAAAGGGGATGGAGTAGGAACGGTGGTCGCTGACCCCAAAGGGGGCGGCAGCTAGGAAATTTTCTTTGGGTTTTCTCAGAGCAGCGATTAGGTTTTTCTCAATTGTTTGTTTGTTAAATGATACGACTTAAGTAACGACTAAGTATGCATAGAATCCATGTTTCCATAAACAGAGTGAAAATCACTACATTGATGAAGTTGAACATAAAAAAGAAACACTCCAATATAATAACACTAAGTAGACAAACGTGTAATACTAGGGTTGCAGTTGCAGTTGCAGAAGATCCTGAAGAGCTCTCACTGTTTTTCTTTGTAGACGTCGTAGTTTTGCCAGTAGCTAGCGTAGACTTTACAAACCCATCATTTTCAGACTGATCCATAATCTTTGTGGCACTCTTCTCTCTTGCAGCCTTGATCCAACATATGCTCCATAACGGACACAGCAGCAGCACTACTACGTCCAGCAACATCTTTCCAACCATGGTGATTCCCTGTATACCAAATAAATGAGAACCAATCCATAATACCACTCATGAGATGACAAGAGACGCAATTTTCAATCATCGGAATCGTATATATTTTATGTTTTTCTTCAAGATTAGTTCAACCCTGCAATAACTAAGCCAGATTCAAGAATTGAGAGATTCGCATTGTATTTCAATTATTCGAACCGTCTATTTTTTAGGTATTCCTTCAAAGATATCTATGCAGAAAAAAGAAAAAAAAACACTTTAATCTAAAATCATTTAACCATTCAAAGATTATCATTTTAATGTTTTCTCGAAAGTTTATTTTGTTAGTCACAACTAGATGTCTTAATGGTTTTCAATTTATCTAGTTTTTTGCATGAATGATCTATGAATGAAACTTGACAAATAGACAATTCAGATTGTTGAAGTAAAATTCGTAGTGATACACACAATGTGATAAGATTATTTGAGGGATCTACCAATGGAAAAGTCTATTTACACAAAAATATATAATTCAAGGATCCCTCAAATAATTTTATTTGAGACACCTTTTAGGGTCCTGTACGATTATTTTTTCAACAATCCAAATTGTCTATTTTTCAAATCTTCATTCATAGATCATCCTTGCAAAATATTAGGCAAATGAAAAACAATAATACTATTTGAACACAAAAAATTGACAACATTAACTGCCATATGATGTGGCAATTGATGTGGTCATGCCCCGTCAATAAATGAAATCAGCTGACATGAATTTAATTCATTTAATTCTTTATTTTAAAATAATTTAATTGATGATTTGCAATAAAATAGAGAAAATGATATATATATATATATATCAGTTATTCTCTTATCCGGATGTCCGCACATTATTATCGTACGGATCCTATTGTAAACATGCAGGAAAACAGAAAGGGGTAGTACAAAATACACAGCGTCCGCACGATAATAACGTCCGGATGTCCGCATAAGAGAATTTCTGTATATATATATAGCTCAACTTTAGTATTCGTATACGTACTCTGAGAATCTGGGTAGAAAGAGGAGTGGATGTTGGAGATTCAGAGAAAGAGCCTGCTGCAGTTCTCTCCTCCTTGTTATTTCCTTGGACACTAGATTTCGGTGACAGGTCATCATCGACATTGATTTTTGTTTCGTTGGAGTTGGAGGTGGAGACAGGGTCATCTACATCGGCTGTACCTGCACTACTCTTATCCAAACTCCTTTCGAGCGACATGGCCTCCATCTCCATCTGCAGAGCCTACTTGTAACTTGTCTGTGCGCAGAGGCAAGCGTAACTTGTAACTTGTCTGGACGTCACGTCAGGTTGTATTGTATAAGTCAATATAAGAACAATACCAGGTGCAGGTGGTTCCTAGGAAGGCTAGCTCTGAAAGCACTTTTCAAATCCCTAGCAAATCAATTGTTTCCACGGGTGTTGGTTTGTGAGGTAACGTGGATTAGAAAATCAAATTAAAAATATATACCTTTGAATTATAAACGCAATTAAAAATATATTATATACCATTGAATTAGAAAACACACTTCACATGATAACTATGAGTAGAAATCAATACATTCAGACGCAACCTAATAACTTAAGCAATAACTAAGTAGACAGACATGTAATTCTTCCGTGTTCCAAAAACAGCAATGAGTGAAAATTACTACATTGATGAAGCTGACCATGAAAAGAAAATAATATGCCTTTTTTGGCTCTGGCTGACTGAAATTGTTGCGGGCTTTGGTTGGCTGTGCCTGTGGGATCATAAATCACTAGCTAGGAGAGAGTGATCATGAAGAGCTCTGATTCTTTGTAGACTTGGTAGTTTTGCCACTAGCTATCGCAGACTTTACACTCCAATAAATTCCCTCATTCACAAAGCCTTCATCTTCTAATAAGGTTTTACGGGCATTTCGTCTGCCATAAGAGGCCCGGAGTCTACTAGAACTACAACACAAATGCTGTTTCTCCACCTTTGAGCTGTTGGTTGTAGTTTTGCCAGTAGCTACCGTAGACTTTACACTCCCATAAATTCCCTCGTTCATAAAGCCTTCATCTTCTAAGGTGAGGACAGTGGGTGGGGGGGAAGTTTTAGCCTTCCTTCGAGTCTTGATCCCAGACCTCGGACGCACTAGGTACTGCAACTTCTTTCCAAACATGGTGATTCCCTGTATACGAATAGATGAGAACCAATCCATATAATACTACTAATGAGATGGCTGAGAAGAAGAATCTGAAAACGTTTGCCATCAATATTGATCTGACAATTATGTGAATCAAATGGTCAAACGTTTTCTGAATTTTTTTTTTTTTGGGTGTGAATCCTTGAAGAAGAACCTACAAATTTAAATTGGTAGTTTCAATCATTGGCATTGAAACTACCAATTTAAATTTGTAGAATGCGAACATCCTCAGTTTGCAAGGTTCCCATTTAGGAATTATCCTATATAAACAAATTCAGAAAATCGAAAAGTAATTCGAACAATATAATAAAATAGTTTCTCATTTGGTTGATTTTATGTAAGAATGATGATTGGACGACAACTAATAAATAGACGGGTTTGTAATAATGGAAAATGCTAGGCTTACCACATTTTTCATACTGCATTGTGTACCACCTCTCTTATAGAGATGGGCCCCATTGTATTGGTGGGCTCTACCTCTATTAGAGAGGTGGTATCAATGTGGTATGAAAAATGTGGTAAGCCTAGCATTACCCTTGTATATTATGATTGATGAGGATTGAACCCATATATGATATTTAAAATAATAGAAAGTTTGAATCATTGAAATATAATGCAGAATGGATCAAAAGTGTCCCTCATATAACCTTATTTGAGGAATCCATAAAGTTAAATCTATATATATAAAGCAAAAGGTAGAGAATGGTGAAACATTCAAAATACCAAAAAATGCCCTTGGTTAATGCAAACATTAAGAATTAAAATTATTAATTAAATGAGGATAATATGGTAAATTCACACTTTTTCATATTTAAAAAAATTAAAATTAAAATAAAAATCTGATAATGGATCCTATTTTTATGGAAAACAACTACCCATTATCTTTTTTAATTCTAAAATAAATTTTAAATTTTTTAAAAAAAAGCCTCTCGCAAGCGCGGAAGCGCGTGCGGAGAGACTAGTTATATATATATATATATATGTATGAGTATGACAGCATCTAGCTAGCTTACGTACTCGGAGAACCGGGGTAGAAGGAGGAGGAATGGAGGTTAGAGTTGCAGAGGAAGAGCCTCCTGCAGTTTCTCTCCTTCTTATTTCCTTGGACACTGGATTTCGGTGACAGGTCATCTGAGTTGATTTTCGTTTCGTTGGAGTTGGAGGCAGGGTTCATACTGGCTGCACTACTCTTATTATCCAAACTCCTTTTGGGCGACATGGCCTCCGTCTCCATCTGCAGAGCCTTAGCTGTATGTTGTCCGTGGGCATTGGGTATATATAGACGTCTGGTTGTATAAGTCAAGATGAGAACAATACCAGGTATATTCTAGGTAATTAATTAACATGAGGTCTCTCTTGTAGAAAGGCTCCACATATATATATATATATATAAGTCCAACGCCAGCTATGGAATGGAAGCATTTTTCTTTATGGTTTCCATAGTTTTCTACCAAATCGATTGTTTCCACGGGTTTTGTTTTGTGAACTTATATGAATTTCTATGTCGAAATTTTTTTGATTATACAATGAAGCGGTTTCCATAATTAAAAATATATCGTTGTTTCCTCCAAATCTATATGGATTATACGATCAATCATAAGATTAAGAAAATCAAAAAGCAAAATGAATGTTTCTTTTTTCACCTAACTTTCGAGAAGTAATTAACCACTATGACAATTTGCAAAAAATGAAAACTTCATTCTTCAATCTTCATTCGTGAATGGATGAATCAATATACTCAACCATCCACAAGAAAAAAGAATCTCCAAATGCATACTCCCCATAAATTGAAAACTGTTAAATTTAGTCGAGAGTAGGTACCACAGTGGTGGCCTCCCCTTTCCCCCTGCTTGACAACCTAGGTTCGAAACCCCAAAGGGTTTCTTTCCTCCCAATGTAACAAAAAAAAAAACTGTTAAATTTAATACACACTTGAAGAATATAAATAAATCTAGAAAACATTAGAAAACTCAAGAAAGTCCACCAACTTTGACAAAGTCAAGCTTTAAGAGATAATTGTTGTAAGCTTTTAGAAAAGTCATAATAAAAATCTCTTAATAAAGTAATAATATTATAAAGTAGTGGCTATGAGAAGAAGCCAAGTCAACCGACTAGGACAATGGCGGCAGCTTTAGTGTATAAATAGATGTTGACTCTTGTACAAACCTAAAGAGAGAAAAAAAAGGCCAATAAGCCAGCAAAGAGTGAAAAGGGCCAATAAGCCTAGTAAACAATTTCTAGTTGTTGAAGGCCAATAAGCCTAGTCCTCTATAAAACCTTGTACCCATCTATTATGGAATAAAAATCACTTTGTTGTTCACCTCTTCACCCTAAAAACCCAACAAAAACCAAAGTTACAGAGAAAAAAAAACATATATATATGATACTTCAGAAGCTATAATTTATACATGCCCCGTCCTCAAGTGGTAGTGCCAGGAATGAAGAAAAGTGAGGGAGAAGGGCGAAGGGAGAAGGGGGGCTGGGTTTGACAAGGATGATGAGAATAGGTTGGATCATTTTATAAAAGGGTAAATTTGTCTTTAAAATTTTGAAGATAAGATGAGTAGGGAAATAGAACAAGGGGGTGGAAATAGCAGCACTTTTTCCTTTTATTAAAACTATTAAGGCTCGTCTTCGGAGAGAAACTCTCATGCAACTGGGATAACACTTTTTGCTATCCCCGCCCAATAACGCAATGACACGTAGCTTTTCCACGTGTCATTGTGTTATTGGTCGGGAATAGCAAAACAATTATATCCCCATTATAGGTAAGTATTTTTGCTTAAGTAAAGCTAGAAGAGGCCCCAACTGGCTATACATTGAGGGTCCCCTAAATCCAAAATTCTGTTATATATATACTATTATGGGTTGTTAATGGGGTCATACTATAGTGGAAAAGTATGTTCCACCTAGGACTAATGGTCTCTTGTTCGAAACTCCTAGGCACTACTAGTGTGAATGAGTAAATCCCCCTCTCCTTTCCTACCTTTGACCCAAAAAAAGGATATACTATTATGGGTTAATCTAAATATATAAAGCAAAAGGTAGAGAATGGTAAAACATTCAAAATACCAGAAAATGCCCTTGGTTAATGCAAACATTAAGAATTGAAATTATTAATTAAATGAGGATAATATGATAAATTCACACTTTTTCATATTTTAAAAAAAATTTAAAAGAAAAGTCTGATAATGGATCCTATTTTATGGAACACAACTACCCATTATCTTTTTTAATTTTAAAATAAATTTTAATTTTTGGTCCCAACGAAATAATTAGAAAGATGAAAAATGTTTGATAGACCCAAATAAATTTTGTGGTTATAGGGCTTAATTTTTTATTTTATTTTTCATGTACATATGACATTTTTAACACTTCATTATAAAGATAGAGGCCCAAGAAATACATGTTTTTTAACTATTGGGAGAAGAAAAAAAAAACATTTCAAGAAGTAAGGATTTTTCTTGTGTACCCTCAAGAAAGAAATGTATTAACAAGAGACATTGCCTAAGAATTTGCATGTATGAAACAAGTGTCTTGGTTTGCTTTTAGCCCCTTTAAGTGTTCATGTCAATTGCCAACAATTTTAATCATGGTTGCTCAGCGCTCAAATATGTCTGCGGCAACTATGGCTTTTATGAGGTTGAAAATCAAGGGAACGTCTCTAAATATATTTCAATCTGGATTTCAACCATTTACAGCCTTGACGGCATCGTGATGGCTCAACAACATTTGCTTATAATTCTTATACAGTACAGATATAGAACTAGATTTTCTCCTTATAACTGTGAAAAGCCTTCTTAGACCAGAACTGTGCCGGCGGCTGGTAAGGATCACCAAGTTGTCACATCTCGGCCACAGTAGCAGAAGCACGACAGACAGTGGCAGCAGCAGCACGAAAGACAGTAGAAGCAGCAGCACGATGGGCAACAGTAGCAGCACCTCGTATTGCGACTTCTTTAGAACCATGGTGATTATCTAACAAGTACCAACCGTCAGTGAGTAGTTTCTAATTAAACACAGTAAGATTAACTAACGATACTCATTTATTCACAATAAAAATACCAACAATAAGAGGAAGCTGAAAGAGGAAAACAAATAATACATCTGCAGATGATGCATCAAAACTCTTATCAAGAGACATTGCCTCCGCCAGCAATACTGTCTGTGTGAGTAGGTTGAAGCTTTGATTGGTATATTATATATAGAGTAGGCTTTGTTTAATCTGTTGGAAACTTCAAAGAAATTGAGAGAATGACTTCAAACTAATTAACCTCCCTCTGGAAAGGGCCTCTTCCCACGTATATCTCAGTCTTTCCTCACAATCCCACTCCATATACAACTTCAACAGCAAATTGTATGTGTCACTAGTCATCTTGCATCTACTTTTCTCCATCCTCTCCAATAGGCCAGGAACTTCCTCTGGCTTCTTCAAGGACTTGAGTAAGCAATTGAAAGTTACTTCATTGGGCAAGCAACTTCCACCCTTCTGCTCCATTTCATCCAAAAGTTCATAAACCTTCTCCATGCGTCGTATTTTGCATAGGTGCTTGATCAGTGAATTATATGTTGCTGCATTCGGGAGACATGCTCGGACATTCATTTCCTGAAAGACTTCCAAAGCTTGAGGAATTCTCTTCTTGAAACAAAGCGCATCGATCATGCAGTTGCATGTCACCACATCTGGGTTGCAACCCTGATCCCACATAGCTCGAAATAACTTGAGTGCTGTTCCTAATTTCCCTTTCTTGGTCAGAGAATTTATAAAAATCCCATATGTAAACTGATCCGGCTTGCATTTAGATGCCATTATATCTTTCCAAAACCTTTTTGACTCACGTACATTTGCTCGTACACACCATCCATTAAGAATGATATTCCACGTCTTTATATCTTGTTCAAACTCTTTCCCCTTCTCGTTAAACAAAGTTTCCGCAACTTCTACATGCTTATACCGGCATAGCCACATCAAAAGCTTCTGAAACGCAACCAAATCAAGCTCGAGACCAAACTCTTTCCTCTTATAAAACGTAAAAATTGCTTCCTCCACCCTATGAGCAGCCGCATATCTATTGAGCAAAATCTCATATGTTCCTTCATTGATAAGCCCCTCTCTCTTTGACATTTCGTCGAGCACTTGGGAAACCTCATCAAAACCCCGCATTTTGCCAAGAATGTCAAGAATCTCGTTGAAACAATCAGACCCAGGCAAATACCCAGTTCCTCCTCCGCCTTTACAAGCCCAAGTGAAGAATACATAAGCTGGTTTCCAATCAGACCTGTGCCTCCTGAGCACATTCAAAACCAAATCCTCTGTCAGCACAAACCCACATCGGTCAAGAGCTCGCTCAATCTCCTCAGTCGGCTTGTCCCTTCGAAACTTGAGGATGTTTTGGATGAAAATAGCCGTTTGGTCATCTTGGTCTTCCCCAAACCGAGCCTTTTTGTCAGAATTTGGAACTGAGTGTACAAAACAGGTCGTCTTATTCCTACCCAGAAAGTAAAATTGGGATTTCTTACTGAAAGTTTCAGACTTCGGGTTCGTTGGGCTCTGAAATATGTGAACTTTTGCAAGGTAAGAGAGGGGTTTTTGTGCAATTGGGTGGTGAGAATGATGGGTTCTGAGTTGGGTTTGGAATTCTAATTTGAGGTTTTGTTGGATGTTCTTTTCCCGGGAAAAAGTTCTCAAGGTTTTGAATTTGAAACCCATGTTTGGTTTTTTCTTCTATTGGGCGTGTTTGTGTTTGGGCTGGAAGAAAATCATTTACTAGATATGTTATATGTGTGTTTATGCATACAACACTTCCAGAAAAATACAAGAAATATTTATCTTATTTTGTTATATATAAACCCATAAAATGTTTTTACTAACAACAAAAAAAAGATATTTAGTCATATACCCATTATTAACACTAATAATATAGATAAACCCTACACCATTTAATTTATATAAACAAACCCAAAAAATGACAGCTGGCCCTATTTAATTTAATTTTGATTATTAAATTACTTTGATGCCCTATTAAGTGTTTTGGGGTTGGGTTTGTTTTAAGAAATCAATGCCAGTTTTGTAATTTAAAAAAAGTTATAAGCCTTTTTGTTATGTTGTAAATGGACTTTGGGTGTGTTTGAAGTCCATTTCTTATAGGTTTTTTTTTTAGTTTGGACTCCTATATTAGATATAATAGTGAATCTCCCAAAAAAAAACCCATAAAATGTTGACCTTAATTTCATTCCTTTTCATCTGAACCATAAAACATTAAAGTACTGTTAGTTTGGAGCATAATTTAAGAAAAAAAATGGTCCAAAAATAAGCTAGGCAGAAATGAAGAGCATTAGCACCTATTATTTTCTTTTGATAAAATGTGATAGGAATGTATTCATTGCAAATTAAACTCCAAAACTTGCTCTTATTAATTAAAGAGAGGTCAATAGACTGAAAAGATGATTGAAATATCTAGGGATAGGCCCAGTAGTTATAGTGCATTCGAATTTCACATGATCAATACGAAGGTATGAAAATACTACACTTGTTAGGTCATCATGACTCATTGAGTGGTGTAACACTACTTCAAGGGTCAAAAGTCACGTGTACTATTAGATGAGCTAGGATGACTCAACGAGGATGGTATTTTTATGTCTTCATACTAAATACGTAAATTAGTATTTGTAACTCTCTTTGATGAAAAAGTCTCGCCAAATTTATTACAACCAATATAACTTTTAGCCGTTTAAGGTTAAGGTTATCCTCATGTACCCCAAGTTTGGTTGTTAATCTGCTAGCTTTTTCAATTCAATTGAACCCAACCTAACAATTTATTGGGGTTATCCTATTCCCTTTAGACACACTAGGTTGATGGGTGAGCTACTAGCTACCGTTAAGATTGAAACTAGTAGTAGACAAATCATCAAAAGGTTGGTTAGAATGGGTGGGTCTCTGGGTTCATTTTTAATCCTAATTAATCCCACTTACTTAAAGTTTCCCTTTTTCTTTGTTAGTGTCAAATCTAGTAGTTATTTCAAAGTTCAAAACAAAGATGGCTACAAATCAGTAGGAAAGTTGCTACAAATCATAACAATTTTCCAACACAAACATCTCAAATTGACCACAAATCAATAGGAAAGTTGCTATATACAAAGGATTTAACAAAAAGTGCACACTCTCATTCATTTCTTTTCCATACTTGGTTTTTACGTCTTTTTGAAAATGACTAAAAGTTGTAGCTAGCTAATGTGAGTAAATTGAGTGGGTGGAATCAATTGACCCCCTTTTGCTCTTTTAACATGTTCATGTTTTACTGGTACTCGTCTTACTTTCAACTCATGTCATGTCATGTCATATTATTCTGAAATAATTGGGACCTAACCTTAGTAATAACATTTTCTTTTAATTTTCTCTTTCAAAATTTGAAGGGATATGATTTCTGCACTCCCGTTTTCTCCACTTACACTCATTTTTATTTTTTTTAATACTTTTTAATCAATTTTGTTTTTTCTCTTTCCTATTCTACCCTTATCCTATATTAATTTCTTTTTACTTCACTTTTATATTAGTTCTTTTTCTTTATACTTAATTTTTCAACTTGCACTCTATTTTCAGTTTTTTTTTTCCTTTAATTGAGTAAGACATTAAGTTATACTTAAAAAATACAAAAAAAATGAGAATTTTTTTTAAACATTTTAAGGGAGTAAATTACAAATCAAACATAAAACCTCGAATGCAAAGTTAAAATATTATAAAAACGGTCGCACAACACAATGCACTACAATTTTATCTTTTTGCTTTCTGGGTATAGTTCTTTTTTATATTTTAAAAAACAGATTCAACTAAAATATATTTACAGAACTTTTTGTCTAACAGTGGTGCTGTGTACAATGTGATTATCCATTCGGTGATAATTACCACTAGACGTCTAAAACCCACGTGGCAGCATCCCAACAAACGAAAGGCTACAGCCGTTGGATCAGATGGGACCAGTTCAAAGGCGAAGGACAGAGGATTTTCAAAGAGACTGCCCACATCACAGAGAGATAGAGAGAGAGAGAGATCCTACTCACGCGGCGAAGAGGCGGACCCGTGCCGACAATTTTTATGGCAAAACCCAAAAAGTCCAACAACCCCCAAAAAAAGCACCACACAAAGAAAGGTTTTTTATAAAAATGGAACTAAACGCCGCCACAAACTTTCCGTTTATCGGCCCAACACAAAAGAAGAGGCAGCAGATAACGCGACGACAGCGCCGTCATAACCGCCGTTAGGAAAAGCCGCCCTTGGATCTCCAGCGTGCCGCGTGTCCTCACCATGAACGCGCCAGCGTGGATAGCCGCGCTATTTTTTCCACGTGGGCCCCACGAACCGAAGCAAAAAGGAAACGAGCGGGGCGGGAGAGTCAGTGAGTTGTGGGTGGGTCAAACTCCTCGTTGACCGAGCGAATATTTTCTTTTCTTTTAGCTCTCGGTGTTGTTGTTGGCATCTTGGGCGCACCGGCACGTGTGGCGCGTAAAGTTGACGCTCCACGTGGGCTCTCCTTAATCATTTTCAGCATAACCCTGGGTTGAGATTTTCATTTTCAAAATTTTCTATTTTTCTAATTTCTCAATTGTAAATTAACTAGTGAAAATTTGTTGAGTGAGATAGTAGTCACAAATTGAAATGTCAGCTTGCTTATTATGTTGGGGCTGATGTTGCTCATCAATTCAAAGTTTCTTAAAAACGGAAAATACTCGAGTATGTCATGTGGTGTTATTAATTCACATATTATAATAAAAGTGTTATACTTTACGATGTAATACTAATAAATAATGTATCATAACATAGGTAAATTGTACACGATGAGGTGGGGATTGTGAAGAATGTTTAAATGTTCTTACATCTTCATGTGGTCCAATAATATTATTATAAATCTTTTTTATTTTGACCAAATTTCTTGACGATGCAACCAAACGAATTACATCATAAAA
>NW_018922013.1:50667-122698 GCF_002207925.1 Prunus avium
GGAAGCAAAAAGGAAACGAGCGGGGCGGGAGAGTCAGTGAGTTGTGGGTGGGTCAAACTCCTCGTTGACCGAGCGAATATTTTCTTTTCTTTTAGCTCTCGGTGTTGTTGTTGGCATCTTGGGCGCACCGGCACGTGTGGCGCGTAAAGTTGACGCTCCACGTGGGCTCTCCTTAATCATTTTCAGCATAACCCTGGGTTGAGATTTTCATTTTCAAAATTTTCTATTTTTCTAATTTCTCAATTGTAAATTAACTAGTGAAAATTTGTTGAGTGAGATAGTAGTCACGAATTGAAATGTCAGCTTGCTTATTATGTTGGGGCTGATGTTGCTCATCAATTCAAAGTTTCTTAAAAACGGAAAATACTCGAGTATGTCATGTGGTGTTATTAATTCACATATTATAATAAAAGTGTTATACTTTACGATGTAATACTAATAAATAATGTATCATAACATAGGTAAATTGTACACGATGAGGTGGGGATTGTGAAGAATGTTTAAATGTTCTTACATCTTCATGTGGTCCAATAATATTATTATAAATCTTTTTTATTTTGACCAAATTTCTTGACGATGCAACCAAACGAATTACATCATAAAAGGAAAAGAAAAAAAAAACGAATTACATCATAAAAGAAAATTTTGCTAATTTCAGTAATAATATTTTCATGGTCTACTCCATAAAAAACAAAATTAAGTGCTTTCTACAGGATTCTTGATCTGACTACCGTTTCTCTTTTTTTTTTTTTTAGTAAGTGCATTTTGCTTACATCATCTATGTTTTGAACTATTAAAGTAAAAATAATAATAATAATTTACCTTAAAACATATAATAAGTTAATTAACTGTTGTAAAAAAAAAAGATTTTTAAATATACAAAACATTAATTTGTTTGAATAAATTTAATATTTCACCTAAAGTCTTGCTTTTCTTTTTTCCTTCTAAATTTTGATGAGCTTCAAATCATTCCTGAAATATATGTGCGAAATATGATATCCCAAACCTATCACGCTTTATCATATCAGAAAGTTGTATTGCCAGATCGGAAAATTAAAATACATAACAACGCGCCCCTTACTAAAAACACCCCCCACAATGTCCTTTAGCAATGATAAACCCATCATATTATTCTTATTACAACACAACAAGCCTTTTTTCTTTTTTTTTCTTTTTTTTTAAAGCCACAAATTGTGAACGCTTTCTTCCAACAAATGGGAGGTTTCTATAAAACTCCCCAAACGTAGATATTCTTCATACTAAGTAGTATATTATAGAGATGACAAAACGCAAACTTTTGGATCCCCTTTTTGTGTGACAATAATTTGCATGCCTCAACCTTCTTGTTGAACGAATGCTTTCCGATTGGGACTAATGCGCAAATGATTCTAAATCATTGATCAAATTTGGCCTCTTTCCCTTTCCGTACACACTCAAAAGATAGAAATATATTTCAATGGACAATTTCTTCAAGCATACTCGTGAGCTAACAAGGAAACAAAACCTTTTCAAGAATAATGCGATCTTAAATGCCATGGAAATTTAGACTACTATAGTTTCAATGAGTTAGATAACAGATCATATTCAATAAGTTACGAATTTGACATAATGATATATTGATACTCTACTAACTAGAAAAAAATGAAATGTGGACCATGGAATGAATTGAACCATTAATATTAGCCTACCATGGTCTTAATAACCTATATTCCGCTCTCTCACACTGCTTGAGCTAACTTAAGACAAACAATAACTAACTAGCCACAAAGTTAACATAACTACATTGTCGTAATCTAACATGGTGAAGTGAAGGTGTAGACAACGATTATCATAAATTAGTGAGTGAATACGTCAAAGTAGACCGTTATGTTGAAGATGCAGATAAAAGATGGGCCCATATCCATGAAGTATCGCAAATTATTTTGCCCGACAAACCGAACTCAGTGACTACACGACACAAACACAAGCAACCAATACTTATTGCATTTTGATTCCTGACACTAATGGCCAATCACGTTAATAGGAAACAAGTCAGCCGAAAAAACACTAGAAAAGCTAAATTATGTCCTATCGTGGCAAATGTATGCAATAATATTGGTAACATGAAATAAGCGATGAAATTGCAATTTCAAGCTCATTATGAGATCAAATTATGAAGATAGAAGTTAAACAAGTTGTTCTCCTGTCAAAATCGTTAGAACCGATCTTAACATCGATCCATAGTAAAGATCTCCATTTATTTAAAAAAGAAAAAAAGAAAAAAGTTTATGTCAAATATGGAAATCGGTTCAAGCATATTGAAGATATATACCAACAATAACTAAAATGGCAAAAAAATTCTTCGTAAATTTTACTTACCAAACAAAGAGAAGAACAACATCCTTGTGTAGACAAAGATATGTACCACACCAAGCATTAAATTTTTAGAGGTAGGGGGTGGTTAAAAATCTAAAAAAAAGAAAAAAAAGGAAGGGACAATAAATACGTGTCATGAGGTGAGAGGCAGGCAGAAGTAACCGAGGTGGTTCGTGCAAGAGAAGCCACATTAGGCTAACATTGTGCTCTTGAACATAACACACAAGCGCCCAAAAAGGAGCGTAGCTTTAACACTCTCTCTCCCCTCCCTATAAAACCACACCTTCACTCCCTCTCTCCCAACAAGCCTCCTTCCTCTCTCTCTCTCTAGCTCTCGCATCAATCTCCCCAAAGCACAGAAACCATGGCTCCGACGACGCCCAAGTCTCCAACCAAATCCGGCTCCGAAACCCTGAGCCCAAACTCCAAAGAGATCCGGTACCGCGGTGTCCGCAAGAGGCCCTGGGGCCGCTACGCCGCCGAGATCAGAGATCCCGGGAAGAAGACGCGCGTCTGGCTCGGTACCTTTGACACTGCCGAGGAGGCAGCGCGTGCCTACGACAAGGCGGCGCGTGAGTTCCGGGGGGCCAAGGCTAAGACTAACTTCCCCACCCCGGCTGAGCTCCAGCTCGAGGCCGCCGCCAACATCAACAGCCACAACAACAACAACGTGCCGAAGGCTGCCGCTGCAAACAACAGCCCCAGCCAGAGCAGCACCGTGGAGTCCTCGTCCCCGCCGCCGCCTCCGCTGGACCTCGCTCTAGCGCCCCATTTCGCCGCAGCCGGCGGCTACTTCACCGCCGCGAGTGGCTTCCGCGCGGTCCCCGTGGCCCGTCCCGTGCTCTTCTTCGACGCCTTCGCACGTGCGGAGAACGCCGCCGCCCTCCAGCGCGCCCGCGAAATGTGCAGGTTCGAGCGTGCGGTTGCAGCTCCCTCCTCCGGCGGGGCCCACAGCGACTCGTCCTCGTCCTCGGTGGTGAATTTCGATCGCAGCCTTCCTAACGGACGGCTCGATCTCGACCTTAACCTCCCTCCACCATCAGAAGTCGCCTGAGGCCTCCCCTCCAACCAAGATCGCGTCTTTTTTTTATCCGGTCTAAATTTGTTCTTTCTTTTCTAGCTTAAAAAAAACCCTCCTAGGCTGTTTAGAGAGCGAGAAAGCAAGCGAAGCTCGAAGCTGACATGTATTTTGAATTAGCCCTACATGCAGTTGTTAACTGCTCTACATGTTGTATATACAGAAAGAGAAAAAACCCAAGCCTTTTCCTTTCCCCCTTTTTTCTTTTTCCATCTGAGAGAGAGAGAGATATTAGTTTTCTCTCTGTGTTGTCTAGTAGCAGTACATGTTATCAAATCTGCAAATGAAATGAACCATTTCATTCTGTATCACTCGGTTGTTTACTGTTTGTTTGCCCAGAAACCGCAAGAAAATGAAAAAAGGAAAGAAAAGGGGATCGATCGAAACAACACAATTTTACCAAACCCAACTTTTCTTTTTTTTAATTTTATTAAATCGTGAATTTTACCCAAGATATGTTTGTGGATAATATATGACGACGACCCAACAGACATGTCGCCGGCATTGTTTCCCGATTGTCCTGAGGTGTGGTTCTGAATTCGTGTGACACCTCTAACGTGCGCAGCCGACTGGTTTCTTTTCATCAGTTCCAGGTGGGCGCACGTTAGAGAAAAATCCCCTTTGCTTGCGTCAGTCACTGGGTGGGCCCCGCCTGCCCGAGTATGGAAGACCACACTACCCCTTTTATTTCAGCAGCAGTTTAAATAAAATAAAAATATAAATATAAAAAAAGCTGTAAGACACGGAGCGGCGTTATGATTAGAAAGCATGGGGCTCTTACTCTCTTTCTCTCTCTTTGTCTATACACGGGCGTGTCTCGTGATCTGCTAACCTTTCAGGACGGATCTGGAGCGTGATCTTGATCGGACGGTCCCTATTTGGGGGACGATGGGTGGGTCCGTGAGGACTCGTTTAGGGTAGCGCCTCTTGGTTTATTATTTTTCCCTTTGGTTTTTATTAGAGACGGCACCGACGGCGAAACCGCTGCGTATTTTAAGAGGACCGAATCAGAAGCCGGTGGGTCTACAGGTGGGCCCCAGCGGACCGTGTTGACGAGGTACATGTCGGGATTCGGGTTGTCGTCACGTGCACCCTACTCTCACTCACCGTCCAGTAATTACTAATTCTGTTTCACATTTTGAGTGTTCTCACTTGCGCCCCTCATTTTTATTCTCATATAAATTTGGCCCCATCATTCTCAAATATTTTCCGTTCAAGAAGTAACAACCATTTTTCTGTTAGCTATTCTATAGTCTAGTATCCATGGTAACATCATGAGTTGAGTTGTGTATGGAACATCATACATATAAAGCAACAATAAATGGACTAAAAGTATTATTATAAAGCAACAATAAATGGACTGAAAATAGAAAATCATGTTACTAGGTTGTGATTTCTTCTTGTCCATTTAACAAAAGTTGGATTGAGGTAGTCTCTTATTTTGAATTTTCACTAACAAAAACTCTAACTTGTAAATTGTTTTGCCTTCAATCAAAATCCCATGCTAATGTTTTTTTTGTGTGCATAAACTCTTATATTTGATCTTTAGAGATTGGTGAGTCGACAACAAACGACAATAATTTTTGTTACAGGAAGATGATATTAAAATGTTATTATTTCTTTTTGTATGTTTAACAAAAGTCGGATTTAATGCATTTTTCTTTTCTTCTAGTTCGTCATAATTGAGCATAATTTTGTACATGACTATATCTATGGTCATACTTCAGTTCATTACAATGATGTGTCTTACGCACACATTTTTGTCTTTAAATTCTAATGATTGACGAGTCGACAATAATAGACAACAATTTATCTTATAGAGAATCGCAGAAAAGGTTCTGATTTCTTCTTGTCGAATTTAACAAAATTTGGATTCAGTGCAATTCGTCTGGTTCATCGTAACTAAATATTATGACTTGTAACTGACGTTTCAATTGAACTCTAGCTCATCATGTTGAGATGTCTTATGTTCGAACTATTGTCTTTGAATTTTAACGGTTAGCGAGCCAACAACAAAGGCAATATATCCTCTGACATAAAATCATATTATCGGAATTTGTTTTCTTGTTCTTCATTCAACAAAAGGTGGATTTAGTGCTTCTGTGACATTTCTATCTTTGTATTGTTCATTATAACTGAAAACCCTAATTTTTAACTGACTCTACCTTTTATTGAATTCTAGGTCATCATGTTGACGTGTTATTTGTGTGGACTTTGCTCTTGAGGTTGGTGAACTGATAAATAGGACAATGGTAAAAAGTTATATTAAGAAGACATGATCTTTTTGTTACTATCAAAAAGGTCCAGTTTAGTGTGGTTATGACATTTCTTTAATATGGTCTAGGATTTAGGGATTTCTTTATCTGGTTTAGGGTTTACGTTTGAGATATGGAGGTTGGGGGATCGACAATATATGAAAGTAAAACCATAGATATTAACAGGTTATGATCCAGTGGCTGTTCCAAGATTGAAAAGCTGGTTGGGCAAAACTTAATTGCATACTAAACTTGACGGTGCGTGTGAATTTCATTAATAAACATAAAAAGATACACCTAGTCGGAGGGGCATAATGAGTCTTACCCTCAAATGCATCTCTATCCATAAATTAAAGTTCAACAAATACAAAAGCAAAACTAAAACCAAAAGTAAATGCAATGCAATACAATACAAAACAACACTATTCAAATTTGTTGTTCTCTAGGGATTCCGATTGTGATCCGACATAATAAAAGATAGCCTATGAATAATATGCAGAAAGAATTTTAATCAAACATACCAACAAAAAATCAAACAAATTCCCATAATAACATCTCAACAATACCAAACAAAAAATTATAATTCATCCATAATTAAACCCTAGAATACTCAATTTTAACAAAATCCCAAATCAAAGCCCTAGAATAATTTAGCCTTAAAATTATAATTAATGATATATAGCAAAGGAGAGAATGAGAATAATACTTGTTGTTGACAAAAGGAGAGGAGAAGATGTTGACAAGAATGAGAATAATACTTGTTGTGTGCATTTTGTGAAATTTCCATCTCCGTTTTGCTTTACAAATGTTTGAGCCTTCAAATTGATTGGAACAAGGACTCCTAGATTGCTATGTGTTAAAAAATCTTGATTCGTATCTTAGGTGTTTTAAAAACAAATCACAATTGTTATTAAAATGAGGAAAATATTATAAAAAGGTGGGCAGAAGTGCAAGAACGGAAAACTCATGGGGGGTGATGTGGAAAGTAGAGACTAAAAGTGGTGGCCAGTTATAATTCCCACCCTCTCTACCATAATTATTATAAATGTTTTTAACGATTAATAAATGTTTTGTGATAGCAAATTAAAGGGGTCCACGTGTGAAACAGTGTCTTAGGTGGAGGCGCGGCGGCCGCTTTGCGTCTGGCCCACACATCGATCGTGTCGTCTGGAAGCCACGAACAAGTCCGCAAGATTTCGCTTCCCATGCAGTTGTGCATGACGCTGACACGTAGCGAATGACGCACCGCCACGGAAGGCATCTTCACGTGGGCGCCAAGTACGGACGCTACCAGCACTGCGACGGGTGTAGTGGTGACGTGTCCGAAAGTGACATCAGCAGCTCGAGCCGGGCGCGTCGTCGGCGGGAGTTGCGTGGTGAGGGGAACCCGGTGGTGGGGCCAGCGGATGATGTAACGGAGAGAGGTGGGTCATGCAAGGAGAGTGCGCGGATGCGCGCCACGTGGTGGGTGGTCGAGAGAAACGGTTCTGCGCTAACCGCCGAAATTTAATTAATGAAATATAAAAATATTATAAGACCCAAAAGAAAAAAAGAAAAAAAGAAAGAAATATAAAAATATTGAGAGAGACGGATGGGATGGTTATGTGGGTTTGGGGCGGCAGTGTGGTCCTTTGTTGGGCTGTCAGGTGAAGCAGTACGGATATTGGGCTGTGTTTGGCCGTTGGGGAAATTTTTTTGTTTAAAAAACAAATAAAAACGAGTTTCTAAAACGTGCTGCTTGGACCACTATGCTATCTGCTCTTCCAACCTTGGAATATTTATTTTGTTTTTTTGTATTTATTTAAGTGGATTTAATTTTAGGAAATATCTAATGGCATTGCAGAGAAAATCTGCAACCAAACAGAATATTGTGGGAAGAAATTAATATGGGGAACAATCTTGCTTTCTCATTGAACTGATGAATTGCCAATCACTTTGATGGATATGTTAGAGGGGAAGTATTATTGTTTACATATTTTTTTCTTTTTATATAAAAGGAGTATATTTTTTTTATATAAAAAAAACCCTTGTATAGTTTTATGTCCAGCCCAACAAGGGAGAGAATTTATAGTGTAGCTTTAGCCCATTCTAAGTGACTTGGACTATTTCGCATTGTGTTTACGTCATGCTTGGTGAGTGGAATTTGATTGGATTTATGAGGTAGAATTATATCGCATTGGATTACATTGAATTGGAGAAGGTAATGCTAATTTAATAATATGATTGGTGATACGTATGACTAAGATGTTGGAATAATTGAGATATGTTATTGCATAGCCATCCAACTTAATCCCAACCTTTTAATGAGATTCATAATCCTACTACATCTTACCTATAAAAGATTACACATATAATCAAATCCATGTAGTTTTCCGGCCACGAAACATTTTGACTAGAATTATGATTTTCTTGTCCAAAGTGTGCTGGAACACAATTTGGGGCTTTCAACTAAAAAGTTCATGCCCAAGCAGTCACAACTTACACATTAGAAGCAATCTAACTAAAGCAAACAAACAAACAAAGTTGGAAGCAATTGGAAGCTTAATCATCTTGACTAAATTGGTGTAACTTCTAAAGATGCTTAGGTGACTTATGCATCTATCTATATATATAAAGCAAAAGGTAGAGAATGGTGAAACATTCAAAATACCAAAAAGTACCCTTGGTTAATACAAACATTAAGAATTGAAATTATTAATTAAATGAGGATAATATGGTAAATTCACACTTCTTCATATTAAAAAATTTTAAAAGTGAAAGAAAAATTAGATAATTGATCTTTTTTTTATGGAACACAACTACCCATTATCTTTTTTTAATTCTAAAATAATTTTAAATTTTTTTAAAAAAAAGCCTCTCGCAAACGCGGAAGTACATGCGAAAAGGCTAGTGATCAATTAAAACAATTTATTGACCATAGTAGAACCCAATTGTTAATGCAGTCCATGGGCCAAGTTCTGTGTTGCTAAACCAGAAGCCCAACCCACATGATTAAAATAAATAAAAATAGAAAAGCAAAAAATATCAGACATTTCTGACATGCTTATCCAAAATGACATCAGTTGGGATCACTGACTGATTAACTTTTGTAGTTTCTAGGAGTATTATTTTAGTGGTTTTTTATTTTGATAAGTTGGTAATTTATAATTATTAACTAATTAGTTTAAGGTATCTTTTCCAGTCGAAGTACCATTTTTCAAAGATAGTGACACTGTTGATTGGTTTTGTTAGATTAGTATTTTACCATTAATCATCAAAATAATATTTTAATATCTCTATTTTCATATGACAAATATGATAACTTTTTTTCTTTTCTTCGAAATTAACAATACAATTCTTTTTATTCTGCATATATTCATTTTTATAAAATTTATATATTTTTTTTTAGTACAGTCGATAGTCAAATTACTGGAAAGAGGGTTTCTCACATTAGTGTTATGAGAGTTCGAACTTGAGACCTCTAGTCTGCAAATTAAGACTCTTTTTCACTAGATTAGACCACATTTGCATAAAATTTAAGCAGCCTTGTTCCATACTCTAAAACCCTAAGAGAATCTGAATATGTGTCATCTATTAGTCCAATTATGCTAAGTGTCTTTTAGCAGAAAAAAAATATAATAAAAATAATCACAAAAAAGGGGATATATACTATACTATGATACTGTATTTGCCTAGTATTTTGGGTGTTGGGAGAACTGCCATTCTATACTAGGGGGCACTGTGTCAAATTCTCCTTTCTCTCTTTCTCATATATCTGACTTTGGCATTGGCATTTTGCATAGGTGGGTTGTAAATCTTAGAGACCATCATATATATTGGCAGTGAATCTTATTACCATAAAGAAAGCTGAGGAAAAGAAGATGGGAAGGATATTTGTGGTAGAGCTGGAGGGAAGGTGTTACAAATGCAAGTTCTGCAAGACCCATTTGGCTCTCGTCTCCGACTGTGTCTCTCGGGTACTTCATCTCACTCTCTCTCTTCTTTCTCTCACTTTCTGCTAAAAGATTGTTTCTTTAACTATAAGAACCATTACCCATCATAAACCATTGCTAAAGTTTATCTCTTTGGTCTTCTTTGTAGTAGTTTTATGACACGTACATCTAATTTGTATTTTTGAAGCTTTTTTTATTGTATTTTTTTTCCTTTTCCAGTGTGCTTATCATGTTTCAGAGTGCATATGTTAACATTAATTATATTTTGCTTTTTGATTAATTTGCTACAGTAGGAGAGGGATGAAAGAAAACTATATAGCTATGCCACTTTTTGAGGCACTATGTTTTGAATTTCTTGTGTTTGATGCACAAATTGTGTAAAGTAAGAAAGAATCTGGTGTCATAGAACTACAAGGAGTTTCCACTTTCAGGACTACGCAATCTGGTCTGTTGGTCACAAGGTCGTATGATGGCCACTCATGCGTGCCATGGCGACAGTTGAATTGCTCATTTTCTTTCCTTGATACATTTTCGAGTTACTAGTTTTTCTCGTTTGTTTGTCATGCACCGGCAGCATATGTATTTGAACTGTTCTGTTGGCTTTTTAAACTCTTTCAGGTCTCATTTTTTCCTTGTGATTTGTTCAGGCTTTTCATTGTCGCCGGGGAAAAGCATACCTCTTCAATAATGCGTGAGTTCTTCATCTTTTGTGGATATCTGATTTTAGAAATATGCTTTATATTTGTCAAGCGTTCAGTTTGTTTCAATTTATGGGTTTATTATTTATCATCCTGCATTCTATGTAAGTAGAACTGCTTAAATTGTTAGTTCTTCAAATTATTCTTTGTTATTCTTGATTCTTAGAAGCACAGCTCTTTGAAATTGTACAAGGATTCATTATTATAAGAGTGTGGCGTTCACTTTGGGAAGATGCAAATGAAGCTAGCTAAATGATCTTTAGTTTAGGTGAACAAGAACATGCAATTTTAAACTGAAGCAGCATTCTTATACTCAATTATTCCATCTTTTAGTTTTTGAATAGTTTTGTACTTCCAATATTTATAAATTAGGATTATGTTTATAATTGTCATCACAAAGTACGTTGCAGGAGAAATAGTTCATGCTGTTTTCAGCATATAGTTAGCTGATTATATCCCCTAAATTTATTATGGTTGATAGGTTTATTGACATGAGATTTCTGCTAAATATTGATATGATATTACAATTCAGGTCTCCACGATTATGCTGGCTCTTCCATGTGGCTAGTAAAAGAAATTATGTTTGGACTTCTAAAAAGTAGTAATTCAGTAAGGATTACTTAAATGGAGAAGTTTGATATAAAAGCTTTGAGGAAATAAAAAAGTTCCCTTGAGGATTTGGCTAAGTTATGCATGTTCTGAAATACTTCCCTGTTAAGAGGGTTTCAGCTGCTGAGAAAGATATACTTGAGTTTCACTAGATCTTGAGATTAGCAGTCATGTTCTTTGGGGGGCCCATTTGATTTATTTTAACAAGAAATACTAATTATAAGAGGTGGGCTCCTTAGTGATGACTAGAATATGGGTGGTGTTCTGTTGATTGCTCTGGTGGATGGGCAGTGCTGCAGTGGTCTCTACTTGTAACATGTTGTCTGCAGAGTCATTCCTGGTAAAGTTAAGACCATCAATCCCAGGATGTTAGATGAGAACAAGGGATAAAGAAGAGTAGCATTAGAGATTATTTTGGAGTGCCTATGCTTTTAGTTGGAGAAATTTCTGTCGACCCTCCTCCTAAATAGAAATTTCTATTATTAGGATCTGGGAGTCAATCTTATGGATGCTAATGGAGAGGGAATTGGTGCTGCTGATTGTTGAGTGAAGTTAGGGCTCTTCTAATCTTGTTCTCTCTTCATCAAGCTGTTTCACTACTTAGATTGATGAAACTGACTTATCTTTATAGGATGGCTCCACAGTGTCTTTGTCTAGGACATTAACTCCATGTGGATAGCTAGATGTTCAACTTTTACTCTGCCATTCAACCAACCTGGGTCGCAAATACATTGGTGTTCTCAACAAAGGTTAAACTCACATTGGTGAAATTTTCCTCAACTCAACATTCAGTTTGTGGGGTTGATTACACATACATTGATGAAAACTCAAATGTTTCTGCTTTATATGTCTCGTACTGTCTGAGTAGCACCTTTGTCCCTGCTTTTTAGGTTTATAGGAATTCCTAGACATATTAAATTATTAATGAGTAATTCAGTAAGGATTACTTAAATGGAGAAGTTTGATATAAAAGCTTTGAGGAAATAAAAAAGTTCCCTTGAGGATTTGGCTAAGTTATGCATGTTCTGAAATACTTCCCTGTTAAGAGGGTTTCAGCTGCTGAGAAAGATATACTTGAGTTTCACTAGATCTTGAGATTAGCAGTCATGTTCTTTGGGGGGCCCATTTGATTTATTTTAACAAGAAATACTAATTATAAGAGGTGGGCTCCTTAGTGATGACTAGAATATGGGTGGTGTTCTGTTGATTGCTCTGGTGGATGGGCAGTGCTGCAGTGGTCTCTACTTGTAACATGTTGTCTGCAGAGTCATTCCTGGTAAAGTTAAGACCATCAATCCCAGGATGTTAGATGAGAACAAGGGATAAAGAAGAGTAGCATTAGAGATTATTTTGGAGTGCCTATGCTTTTAGTTGGAGAAATTTCTGTCGACCCTCCTCCTAAATAGAAATTTCTATTATTAGGATCTGGGAGTCAATCTTATGGATGCTAATGGAGAGGGAATTGGTGCTGCTGATTGTTGAGTGAAGTTAGGGCTCTTCTAATCTTGTTCTCTCTTCATCAAGCTGTTTCACTACTTAGATTGATGAAACTGACTTATCTTTATAGGATGGCTCCACAGTGTCTTTGTCTAGGACATTAACTCCATGTGGATAGCTAGATGTTCAACTTTTACTCTGCCATTCAACCAACCTGGGTCGCAAATACATTGGTGTTCTCAACAAAGGTTAAACTCACATTGGTGAAATTTTCCTCAACTCAACATTCAGTTTGTGGGGTTGATTACACATACATTGATGAAAACTCAAATGTTTCTGCTTTATATGTCTCGTACTGTCTGAGTAGCACCTTTGTCCCTGCTTTTTAGGTTTATAGGAATTCCTAGACATATTAAATTATTAATGCTCCTTTGATAATGCAAGCAGTCACAATCTTTATTGTTGTTACTCATTAAGTTATTTAGTTTTCTCTTTCTGAGTTTGAATATCTTGGGTTTTTGCTTCGGTGCCATGGGTTCTGCTGCTTGAATATTCTTCATTATATCTGTTTATAAAACTGTTAGCGCATGCTGATCATTATCTTTTTTTTTTTTGAGAAATCAAATCGTTATCTGCTTAATTTTCCTATAATGTGCATATGAAACTCCAGATCCCCTTATAAGCAATGACTTTCTCGTACTCTTGGCGCCCCAACACAATGAAATGACTTTCTCATTTTGCAATAAAAGAGGCAAGCCAAGATCAAACAAAAATAGATTGGTAATGACTCAACAATGGACACCCCAGAGAGATTGGCTTGTCAGGAGAGGAATGAACCCCAGATCACACCAATAGGGAAGTGGCTTCATATTAGATTCACTTTCTGGAGTTCAAGAGAATAGGAACATTGCTTCTCCCCTGCAATGTTCAACTGGAAAAACTGGAGCTAGACCATTTAGACACTTGAACAATTGTAGTACTCTTGACACCCCAGTAGAAGGTCTTTCCTATTTAGACTAGATGGAGCAAGCCGAGATCAACTGGAAAAGAGTTTCAGTAAATAGACTGCTAAAGAAAACCAAGTCAGAAATAGGAGAAAATGAAACCCACCATTAGGGAGCAACTTCCAATTATATATTACTGCTCTATTAACCCTTCAGAAAATTGGTTTTGTATCTATAGGATTGGCTTTTGATATAATGTAAATAATTTCCCCCTTTGATGATAAGGTAAGCCATACTTTCAACTCGACAACTTAATGATCCATAGAGAATGTAGGAACTTTTACCTTCTCAGATTTTAGGAGAGAGCTGTGGATTGAGATAAAAACCATGGGCTCATATTCCATCCATGATATAGGAAAAAAAAAGGTCACACTAATGGCATTTCAATTATTTCTTTGGGAAGCTTAAATTGGATTGCAATCTGATAGATACGGATAAATGCCTTGGAGTTTGTATTCCAGGGTGAATACCACTATTGGAGCATTAGAGGAGAGGTTGATGCTCTCAGGTCTCCATACTGTTGCTGATATATTTTGCTGCTGTTGTGGACAAATCGTTGGCTGGAAATATGTACTCTCTCTCTCTCTCTCTCTCACACACACACACACACACAAGAGTCTTATACTGTGTAATTTTTGTGACTTCATACCCCTTAAACCATTTTTTGATTCCATATGCAGGAATCTGCACATGAGAAGAGCCAGAAATACAAAGAGGGGAAGTTCGTCCTTGAGAGGTATAAGCCTTCCCTCCACATTTTGGTGTAAGCATGATATGCTTAACTTTCATCCTTATTTTGCCTTCAAAATAATGCAGAGGGACGATCATCGACGAAGTAGATTTTTCGACAGAGTTCTTTGTTGATTCTCGTCCTAGCATGAGTAGTGATGCTGATGATGCTTAGGATCTGAATTTCGTTCCGTGAGTAGTTTGTACCAGACACTAGGCAAGACAATACATGCAGAACAGCTGCACTGTTTTTATGTACTTGTAATAGTATTCGAATAAATGACTTAATAAAAAGGGTATTTGAATGACTCAGATGTGAAGTGTTTGTGGTAAAAGTTATGCCTTCCTTTTCAGTTTTCAGTGATTTGCATGGAACCTCACTCCTGGACGTAATTAGCATCTTCACAATTTTGATCAAGAAGAGGCTCAATGTTTCCAAAATATCAAACTAAGCTAAAAGAACTCAAATATGATCCAATTACCTGGTGTGTGGGATCTGAAGGAACCAACCACATTTGTTATTGCTTATAAGGGTTTCTGGATCATGGTTAGAAGTAAATATGTGACTTATTTATCAAACTTCAAATTTCGAAACACAACCACTTCAAATTTTTTTTAATACAAGCTATAGTTTAGAGTACTGTAGATTAATACTTCATTTTTTCAATATACAATCTATAGTTTAAATTACTTAAATTAATCTAATATAAGGGAAGAGGCATCCGAACTTGAGTGCAAGAGAACACACTTATTGCCCTAGCCAACTGGCTTAATCCTACAATTTTTTAATTTGAGTTTTTTAGTTGTTTACACGAATTTTGTTGGATTTAGTTGTCCCTTTTGTGTTATTTTTCCTTTTCGAGTTGTTGCTTTTGCAATCTTGTTTGATATTCTTGTTTTGTACACTTCTTTGACATTACTGAAGTTTTTTTTTATTAATCAATATCGTTGTTTGATAAAATTAAAAGAAAAACAATTTTCTATAAAATAAAATAAATAAAGGAAAAGGACAATATAATGCAAAGTTTCTAGAGCGATCCCGGTCCAAAAAGAAAAAGGAATCATCGTATTTATTACATATATAAGGTGCAGCGGAGGCCAAACAAAGCAGATAGAAGGAAATTAGGCCAGAAAGCCTAAACAAACGAAATCCTTAAACAAACAGAGAACTAACCTAAAATCTCAAATTCCTCAACTTCTCAATCAATAAGAATAACCCATTCTCCTTTCTCTTTTCCTTGTAATCTTAATTTGCTTTTAATAATTTTGATTGTTGCAGGTTTAACCTAATGGGCAAGTCTTCTTCTTCTCATCGAAAGAAACGCGCCAAGATTTCTTCTCAGGTCTCTCTCTCTCTCTCTTCCTGTTGTCGTGTTTTAGGGTTCTCGTTTTTGGTTTTCATAGTCCTCTTTAAATGGGTTTTATTTCCTTGCTTAAAAGATTAGATCTTTTTGCTGGTTAGCCTTCGAAAAACTCCGTTTGGATATTGACAAATATATATAAGGAAGAAAAGAAAACGAAAAAAGAAATAAAAACCAAAATTTTAGGCAGCATTGTAAGTTCAAGCTGCTGTGCTAAAAAAATAGTTGAAAAACTAAGCATTAACTTCATCTGGTTTATTGGTTTTCCATGCCCTTTTGCTTATATGGTCTACCAACACGATTGTATGTTATATTAGGATTTTATAGTTTGATTCATGTCAATGCCCAATGCTAATTTGTATATTTATGTTCATTTATATGGCTTTTTTTAGGCAGGAACAAGGAAGAGCAGTAAGAGTAAGCCTAAAAGTAGGAAATATAGATCCAAGAAGCTTCGCTGCCGTGATGATTCTCCTTCTCATTCTGATGACGGTGATTCGAGAAGTTTAGAATCTGTTTCGTCTTTTAGTTCTGGTGATGATTCTAGAAGTAGAAGGGCTCGGTCCCGCACTAGGAGGGATCTGAAAGGTAGCAAGAAAAGATCTCGCAGACGCTCCCATAGCCATGACAGCAGCGAGGACTCTCCCCGTCGAAAGAAGAGGAAATCGGCAAAGAAGAAGAATGATTATGAGGTGAGGAAGAAATCCCGTTCGAGGAAGAAGCCTAGGAGAAATGCTAGCATTAGTTCCAGGAGTAGTGCTTCTTTTAGTTGCTCAACTTGTCCTAGTGGAAGTATTAGTGGTGATGAGATTGAATCTAAAAAGCATAGGGGCAGACCTGGAAAACGAAACAGAGGTGAAAGTGATATTAACAAGGTTGAAAGTGGGACTAAGAGGGCTAGATATAGGTCAAGGAGCTGTTCTTCGCGCAGTCAGTGTAGCAAGCGTGGTGGTGATAGTCAGAGTGAGGAAAAAGTGACATTTGAAAACAATTTGAGGAGGTTGAGATCAGTTATTACTGTCACAGAAGAAGACAAGCATGGCAGATGGATGGATAAGGATGGGCACAAAGAAGAGATGGCATATGACGATGATTACCCTTCTTGTAGAAGTAATGATAGTAATGATGGAGGGTGCAAGAGGGAGTTGGATAATCATTTACATGTTGAGAAGAGAACAGGAGTGGAGAGTGGGAAAGAGGAAAAAGCTCTTGTTTCTAATGTTCCAATCGAAGATCTCACAGATAGTGGTAACGTTTTTGAAAAGGATTGTGGTGGCCAAGATGATGGAATTAACTCTAGCCGTGATGGAATAGGAATTGCTGGTCCTGTTAGTGAAAATACGAAAGAGGTTTCTGGGGCAATTAGTAGTCTGCCAGGTGAAGATCTGGAGTCAATTTTAAGACAAAGGGCTTTGGAAAATTTAAAAAGGTTCAAAGGAAGCCATCAAAGAATTCCAGCAGTAACTACTAGTGAGGAAAACAAGAGCAATAGTGATTTGAAACAGTCATCCACTGTAAAGGCTGATTTTGTTCAAATAGAATCCCCAAAGGAGAGTGGTGCTAGAGCGGTTGTTGCAAAGTCCTCCAAGGAGGGTGCTACTGAAATGGTTGTTGCAAAGTCCTCCAAGGAGGATGCTGCTGAAATGGTTGATGCAACCCAATTACTAGAAAAGGCCAATGTGCCGCCGGTGAGAGATTCCGTTGTTTCTTCCCAAATTCTTGGAAAGGAACTGGATAGGACTAGTGGTAGCAATGAATTGCAAGATGTTACTTGCCCAACATATCAGGTGGCTCTTGGAAATTCCGACAAAAAGGTTGACACAACTGCGGTGCTTAATAAACCGAACTTGGCTTCACCAAAATTGAGGTGCCACTCAGCAAAAGCTCATTCCACACGGAAACAAGCAGCTGGTTCACAGGAACCTCCTCATGAAAGATTATTGGTGATTGAGAATAGTGTAGATAAGAGTACTTCTGAGACTGCCCAAACTGTGCCCCAAACCCAAAGTACCTATAGTAATGGTGATGATATCAACGACGATCGTGGTTGTACTGCTCCTGAACCTTTGGGAGAGAATGGGTCTGATAAACAGTCAGGTGAGGGTAAGGATGGCTCACAATTTGAGCAGAAAACCATGTCTGTGATGCGAGGTAGTGAAATGGTACAGGTGAGTGTTTTGATCTATTACAGATTTTTATACTTCTTTTTACCTGGCAACTTAATAAAACACTTTAGTTAGCAGCCCCCGCCCTGGGGGTAGGGGGGACTCAAGGATACCCCTGGGTCATTTTGAAAGTTAGGTTGGTTTACGACCGGCTGTACCCTTAGGGCACACGATCACCACTTTAGCATTTAAGTTTAGTAGTCTATTTTCAGACCTTAAAATAAAATTTGATAGTCTATTTTTTACTGTTTGCTTTAATGTTTTAATAATTTTTGCAGGTGAGTTACAAGGTTTACATCCCTAAGAAAGCTCCTGGTCTGGCAAGGAGGCAACTCAGGCGGTGATGTCTCATCATCATTCAGGTGCACAAGTTGCTCTTGATGAAAGCTCTAAACACAATTAGATGGATCTTCCAATAAGCTTCAAACAATATTCCTTTAAAAAAGGGATGTGTGCTTTTGGAAAAGTGATGCTTGATTGGCCTTTTGTGCAGGCATTCTGATCCTCTTGAACAAAGAAATCTGTGGTTTAGTAGCTGTTTTTGGTAGTTATATCATCCGTCATGCACTTGGTCACCAGTGTTATTCAATAGTTCCTGTTATATCATCCACGTTCGCTAAAATTTCATTTCTTTCTTTCTCTTGTTTCTAATTGTTTCCAGTTTATGTAACCTGTTCACAATATAAAATAAATAATAATATTAATAATCTGTTCAGAATAATATATTGCGTGCAATGAATTCTTTTTCTACCGTTAAATAACTGAAATCTCTTTGGTTCGCTGGCATTTGTGCGAATTCTCAGTATAAAGGATCCACGAAGGGGTGTGAAGGGTTTGTAGTGGTTTAAGAGCATATACCCTTGCATCCGAAACGAAAGTCTTGTATTTGATCCTCCCACCCCTTATTTTGTATCATATATTGAGCATTTGTGAAAGGAGCTTGTTAGGTCAAGGAACATTCACGATAGTTCCCATCTAACATTACAGATTACTGCTTTACCCAATGGCAACCGGCAAAGGCACACACACATGATATGCGGCTAGGATACTGCTCCTGAAGCTGCTTGCAAATTTGTAATCTACATCGAAATTATTTACACAATCTAATTGTTGAGCCAACTAAACATCGAGTAATGACCATGCTAGCAAGGATACTATCTAAGTTGGGAAGATAACTTTATTTTGATTTCTCTAACAAATCAACATCAGCCATCGTTCCTCTGCCAAGAGAAATCTGATTATACAAGATCATCTGACCTACTTCCTCATGCACATAATATGATGGAATGAGATGAATGTCTCTACAAGGAAACAAAATAATATATAAAAAGACAGATGAATGAGCAAGATCTGCCTGCTATTTCATTTTGAACATTGTTCAAGCAGGCAGCTCAAAACAAGTTGTCATGGGTGGCTGCTGCTTCAGACAGACTAATCCCAAGTGCGTGTGTAGAAATTAGAAAAACTAATCTCAGTGGTGTCCACTGCTACATGAATTTCTGCATGCGATTGCTGTAGTTTTGAGTCAACCCTAAAGGATAGCAGTAAGCAGCTGGTGATTTTCCTCTTGAGAAAAAAGCAGTTGCCCTGTTTCATGTTTTTAATTTTTTGCCAGAGCCCTGTTTCTGGTTGAATGACCCAAATAATATCAGCAAATGTCCCTGTTCCGGGTTGGAATTGTTAATGCCAGCTTCCATGATGTAAAATGACCAGACACCACCATCTTCTCATCGAAGAGCCCTGCTAATTGACAATACTGTCCAACTTGTTCATCAAATTGCACTTCCATCAATGGTTTATGGTGGCAGAAAGATTTCTTAGCTGCCAGCAAGGTTTTGTTTCTTTGTGCCATGGACACAAGCCCAATTTTCCATCTCTGTAATTGATATGCCTTCCAAGAACTGTGAATATCGCTCTATGATATATGGAAGCTACAGAAACAGGGACATAACAAAATCAGCTCCAGGGACCTATGCCTAATCAAATATACAAAATTATTTAGAATAGTGTGAAATTCATGGTGGATTCTGTCATCTCGTATGGCGGATGGTGACATATATACAAAAGGCAAGAAAACCACCATTGGCTCTGCCAAGCTAAAGATGTATAATTCAAATAGATATGCACAATTTGAAGACATTCAACCTTGGCAGCTGTCCCTCTTTTACCTCATTTTCTTTTTCCTGGATACAAGCTCACAAGGATAAATTTGGAATTTTTCTTAAAACCTACCCAGCAAAATGTAATCTGTAATCTATTCCCTATCCCCCTTCTACCTCATTTTCTTTTGCAGGATAGAAGCTCAGGGAGATGAAATTGAAATTTTTGACCTTAAAACTTTCCAAGAAAAAAAAGCATCTACAATCTATCACCTATGCTGGAATAATACCTGCTCAGAGAGAATGCCAGAAAGACCAATGACTGCCCCAGGCTTTGCATAAGAGACAATATGATCTGCCAAATCTAATAGGGGATTTAAGAGTATATTTGCGATGACCACGTCATACTTGTCTATTTCTGAGATGGCTTCCACTCTAGATGAGCTCTGATCTTCCACTACTCCACATGGATCTATCAAGGGAGACCGATTTTGGCTAGGTACCAGGTGAAATTGCATCTTTTCAGGTCCTATGTTGTTCAGAGCAGAATTCTGGCGTGCAGAGGTAATTGCTTGAGGATCTATATCAATTCCAACTGATGAGGCAGCACCAAACTGTGATTTCCGGTCAAAATGTGAACTTAACATCAAACTATGATTTGAGCACTAGTTGGCATAACCAACATCATTTGAAAAGAATTATGTTTCAAAGAATAAGGGGGCACACAGCTAATGACAATATTGGATACACACAAAGATCATACGGATGGGGTTACTCAGCAATGTGCATTAGAAGAAAACAAGCATGCAAGTTGTATACGTTTATATTCGTAAAACCGGTCATGAGAAATAAGGTTACTAATTGCAGCCAAACTATAATCATTTACTTGATGTGTTTCAGAATAGAAGAGTTCTGTATTCTTAAGAGAAACATTCACACATGTGCTAGGAAGTTTCAGAAAACTATTAAGAATCCAGTATAAAGAATCCCTACTGAAGGCAGAGATTAATCCCAATTTTCTTATGATAAAAGAATTTACCAGTGGAACCAACTGTTAATTTCTAAGAACGGGCTTCTCACTATCTTGATTTGACATTTGAAGTTTCTATATTCAAATTGAATTACACATCAAAGAGCTTTGCCTTTGAGAAAGAAACATTTTGGAGAAAAAATAAACCCTCTAAACTAATCACTAGATCCTTCCAAGTATGGATGGCCCTGTCTAAGGGTTTATACAGGAAAAGGATGGATTATTTGACACTGCAATCCTAATATAGATTTACCTGAGAATGGAAAATGAAAGGATGCCAGTGCACTTGATTAGTTAAATACCTTAACTGCAGCAATTGCAAGAATTCCAGAACCAGTGCCATAGTCCAAGAATAGTTCTCTTCCCTTTATCAATCCATGAAGCAGCAACAGACATAACTTAGTAGTCGGATGCTCCCCAGTTCCAAATGCCAATCCAGGATTTAGAATTATATTTGTTGCTTGTGCATCCTGTAGGAATTAAGCAACGATAACTATATTTATTCCATATGTCAACATTAATTGTAACAAGCATTCTTTGTGATTCAGATATAGAACTGTATCCTGTAGCTGGGCACAAGAAGGAAGTATTTCAGCATAAAGATACAAAGTGAAAAATGTGAACAACGAATTTCTGAGTATTAAGAAGTAGAACTTTTAAGATGCATGTGATTAGGTGCCAATCACTTTTGAAATATCAAAAAGGCACAGAGGGAATTAAGATTCAACAAATGAGGGAGTTGCCTGTATATCATGAGCAACCATAGCAAAACAAAAACCTTTAGAAAAATAATTTGAAACTAGAAAAAGAATCCGATACTATCATACAGGGGGAATTCTCCACTCGGGCACAATCCAAAGTCCTTCAGTAACTTCAACAGGATGGAATGATTCCTGTAAAAAATGGAAAAGGAAATCAAAACATAATGCCTAGAAAATATGACCAAGAGTAAATCAGTACCACTGAGTTAAGTACTACATGCTTAACTATATGTATATCATTACTTCTTTTGGCCAATTATTAACTGTATGCTGTTTAAATCAGTAATAGATCTAAAATTCAGTTCTTATTAGTGAAATTGATTTATCATTCAACAAACTTTAGCAATAGATAATGCACCAAAGAGGCTAAAGACAAAAACACAACATTTTATGATAAGACATAAGTGACAAGCAAATTAACCTGAGTTTTCTTTATCCAGTCGAACTGCTCACCCATCCTAACTTCATAACTAGGTATCTCTTTTAAGCTTATGGAATCAGAAGCTCGTGAAATGCATGTATTTACATCTTCACCCACAGGAAATATGGAATCGATGCAAATCTGTGTTTAAGAAAAAGGCACATTCTCATCATTGTTCATTTACTAAATCTTCTAACACAAGACAAGTAGCAAGATGGAAAAGCTTTTAAAATATAAAGAAATAAAACAGCATTCCAAATGAAACGTAATAAATCAAGAGGGAGTGCACCTCGTCCTTTCCGTCATAGTTATCTTCTTCTTCGATACTAGTAGAACTTGCACCAAAGCATAAAAGAGCCTCTGAAAGCATATCCTGGCCAACAACAAGAACCAAGCGGGTTAGGCACTGCATTGTCTTTAACTCAACAAAACCTTAATAGTTAATAGACTTGACAAGTTCCTAGTACAAACTCCATGTGTCTAGTTCTTGGTATATTATAACAGTTCCACTCTAAACAGTGTTATTCTGCTTCCAATACCTCATCTTTTCTATTGATTGGCATGTAAACTGTAACTTGAATGATTCCAACGAACAAAGAACATTCATTTTTTTCTTCCTAATGTAACCAGAATGACATAATAAGTTATTTCTGCCTTAAGTAACACATTCAGATGATATTAGAAGGGAAAAAAAAGTTGTAAGTTAAAAATCAAAATTTTATCAGTTCCCATTTCATTATATACAATAAATTCCACACACAATCAGTTTACCTTCTTTTGCTTTCTTTTCCCTTTAAATCCCAGTGACCAAACATATTAATTGACATGAAGATGAACCCAATTGTAATAACTGAACCAAATGTAATAAAAAAAGAAAAGAAAAGAAGAAGCTTACAGCAAAATGTTTTTGGCAGCGAATTTGGACAGAGAGGAAAGGCGAAGCAAATGGCTCGGCCGAGGGAGTGGGAGTCTCCGGAGAGGAAGTGGAAAACTTTGCAGCGAGGGAATTGGGTTGCGAGAGCTCTCTGAGTTTGCGGTTTCTGAAGAAGCGAGAGGGCGATGGGTGAGTTGAAGGGCGAGAGAAGGTGGTGAAGCAACGAGAGCTGAGAGTGTAAGCAAGCTGTTTGAGCAAACCGCCTGACATTTTACAAGTAGTGAGAGGGGGGAGGGGCTTTTGTTGCAGTCTCTTGTTTTTTAGGTGAACAGTGAACACTGCTTGGCTCCACCGTCATAAACTAGTTTTAAGCTTAACCATTTTTGTATTTCGAAAGAAAAAAAAAAAAAAAACCATTTTTGTATAGTTTGTGCATCTCATTATGAAAAGTTTACATTTCGTGTGTTTCTTTCATTTATACACTATAAGGCATGGTTACTTATTTGAAAGGGGGAAGTAAGCAATTGGAGAAGTGTAGAATAGGGGAGAGAAAAATGGGTGTGAGATCAACTACACTCCTTTTGACGAATCTAATTTTTAAATTTTAATTTCTTATGTGTTAGTACATGTATCTGAAGTTAGGAACTAAATAATTCTAATGGCACATGGAAAGTTAGGAACACTGCACCCCAAAATCAGCAACTAAAAACCCTAGTTGTGAGACCTTGAAAAATTCCAGAATATTTTTACGCGCACAGTAAAAATTGCAAGGTCTATTTTGAGGTAAGTAGCATATTTTTTCCAAGTAAATATTGCCATTATGTTTGAGAATAACTTAATTCCAAAAATATGAAGTTAGAATTTTGGTGTTTTGACTTCATAGAAAATAGTAGACGTCGATATGAGCTTGTGGTATTTTTCGGATAATTTTTCGGAGCTCGAACGTATTTTTTGAAAAATACCACAAGCTTGTATTGACGTCTACTATTTTTCTATGAAGTCAAACATCAAAATTCTAACTTCATATTTTCGGAATTAAGTTTTTCTCAAACATAATGACAATATTTACTTGGAAAAAAAATTGTCTCTTACCTCAAAATGGACCTTCCATTTTTTTTTGTGCGCGTAAAAAATATTCTGGAATTTTTCAGGGTCTCACATCCCAGTCCCCTCTTCCCCAAAAAAACACTCCCTTTGAGGGGGGAGGAACCCAATGTTCTTCCTCCCCTCTCTCATTCTCTCTTCCTCCCTTCTCCTCTCTTCCCTCATTTTTTGTGACCAAAGGTTTCCTCTTTTTGTCTTCACTTTGTTATGATTTTCTCAACCCATCACATGTGGCTGCTTCTCGGCGTCAGATCTCCACCACTATCCTTTTTGCAGTTTCTTTATGTTTGGAATAAGTTTCGGAGACTCTTTGGGTGTTATGTGTAGGTTTCACCTATTCTTTTGTGAGAGTTTTCCACATCTCTTTTGTGAGAGTTTTATTTGTATTGTTATGGCTAGGTTTTTTTTAAGCCTTATCTTTTTTATTTTTTATTGTTATGAGTTTGCAATCTTAGTTTAGATGCCTATGCCAAAGTTTCTTTGATCTTGCGTGATCATTAGTGGAGGCGCATCATATTGTCTTAATTTTGATGTTAGATCGATCCGTTATTGTAATAACTCTTTGTGGCTAGTTTGTATTGGCCTTTTATAACTAATGACTTTTTTGATTAAATTATGAACGCAGTCGCATAATTTCTATATATAAAAAAATTCGCCTAATTTTAATACACATCTATGTAAGTATGATCCAAATTATTTATTTCAAATATTGTACGCACACAAAATCAATCAAATTGAAAATAAAGTAGTCATCTAATTGTACCACGATGAATTTAGTGAAAATATTGGTTATAACAAAATATTTAAACTTACACTTCATCCATAATTGAGGACAAAACTATTACCACACAAGAAATTAGTAGGTTCTTTTTGGGTTACATTATATGTTTTTTCTTTGATGCGATACAAAATTGTGTCACATCACATTCTCTTTGTATGCACCACTTGCACACTGCACCAAAATATATGAGTAAATATAATTCTTGAGAGAAAAGAAAAAAAGAAAAAAAAAAGATGAAAAGAAGACAAATTTATGTTTTCAAGGAAACAACAAGAAACATCCCAAAATCCAGAGCCAAACCAAAAGAAAGTGAAGAGAGAAAGTTGCAGGACCATGGTATTCACCTCCAACCCATTATCTCTCAGCGTCCCAGACCCCTTCTTCGAGTCATGGCTCCGCGAAAATGGCTATCCAGAAATCATTGACCAGCATACCTCTACTGCCATCACCACCTCCACAACCACAACCACAGACGCAAGTTCAATCACAAACGGCTTCTTCATCTCCCTCTTCTCTCGCATATTCACCCTCCTCTCTCTCTTCACCATCAACCCCTTCTCCAAGCTCACCAATGACGACCTTGCTGCCCAAACGCCTCCTTGGACCACTATCTTTATTGGGTCTTCTGACTCCTACTCCTTCCCCCTGTCTGTTTCTCAGGCTCGCATGAGGGTCCAAGAGAATGTCAAGCGCTATGCCAGAAATTATGCTACTTTGTTTGTGCTCTTCTTTGCTTGCTCTTTGTATGTTCTCTTTCTCTTTCTCTTTTCTCAATGGTTTGTGGTTCTTGGGTCAGTTTTGAGAATTGTATTCTGTTTATATTAAGGGATGTTAGGGGATTTCTGAGCGGTCAAAAAGAGCAAGTCTTGGGGGTAATTGGGCTCCAGATGCCATGGGATTGGTGTTTTTGTTTTCGGGAACTGGGTTCTTTTTATATTACTGTTGTGTTGTATGGAAATTTAGGAATTCAGGGGGAATTCAGCTCCCAAATGATATGGCTTTCTTTATCTTTATCTTTGGCTCATGAGTGTTGGGTGAGTTTTCAGAATTGGATTTTGGTTTGTTGTTGAATAAAAGAAAAGGATAGAATAGAAAAACAACAAAAGAGGGTGCAAAATAAAAACAAGCAGTTTTGTGGAAACGAAGGTAAATGTTCTCGGCTTTGCTGTTTTTCTTTCTGTCCTGGTTTGATATCAATACCTTGTTCTTAATTTTAAGGATTCTAGTTGGAAGTTTGGAAAGTGCCTCTCCATTTTAGTTGTTGCAAGAACTTCAGCAACTGTAAGGAAGTTGAAAATTTGGACACCTTTTGTATCTTATTGCACTTTGCCTTTCACAGTGTGATAAATACTGTGATTTTAAATCAGCTGGCTGGTAAGCTTATTTGTCTGGTAGACCTATAGTGGACAATAATCTAATAGTCAAATTTCCAAATTGTGATATCTTTTCCTTGGCCTAAATAACTTGAGTACGTATTTTCGGTCTTGCCAATGTTGAAAGGTTGGGGCTGCGATTCATAAAAATTCAAGAAATCATATGCTACATGGAATGGTTTGAGGGGTTTAGGTTGTAAGGAGGTCCTGCTAACGAATGCATTTACTCCTATCTGAATGCACTTCTCTCTAGTTAAGTGGAGACGAAAAGTAAAGCCACAAGTGCGCCTCCTTTCAACAATTTACCTTTATGTGAGAGGGCGGCATAGGCTTAATTGTGTCCTCTATGGTGTCTGGTCTTATTCAGTGTCCTGTAAAATAGAAGAAACTATTTGGTCGCTCTTCCCTGTGTCGGTACTCTTTAGCATTTCCTCTTTGGGGGTGTGTGGTTTGGGTTTGATAGTTTATAAGGTTTTTATTTCCTCATCTTATTTGATATTGTTTTTGTGTTTTTTTAAATATATTATTACAGATATCAGATGCCCCTGGCTCTTGTTGGATTGATATCTTGTTTGGCACTATGGGATGTTTTTAAGTTCTGTAGTGAAAGGTGGGGATTGGATCGATACCCAATAATTCGGGAGTGCTTAATTCGTGTTGCTCAATGTGGTGAGTAATCAACTCTGTGTTTGGGCTGTAGCAGTATTCTCTTGTACATTTTCTGTATACCTAGTATTCTCTTGTACATTAGATATCCATCTGATTCATCCTCCACCCTTATTTTGTTTGAACTATAGAAATATTTTCAGTAATTTTCTGATAGAAGTAATGGTTGAGCTTGTTTCATATGGAGCTCAGTCAAAGATACAAATTCTGAGTTTTTCTAGATAATTTATTTTTTACCCCTATAAATGGTATTTGGATCTTATCATCCTGTATTTTGCACATAGTAACAACATAGACAATGCAAAATGGCGAAATCTCCATCCAACTTTTGTGCTGTATGTTATTTGTTGAACTTAAGCTGATGTACTTGTGAGCAACTACAATATATATCTTGGTGTTCTTTAATTTGGGGAACTCTTAAATGGAATAGGAATCACATATCATTAGTTTAGTATGAAAACTGAAAGAGGTTAATACTCTGGTTTGAATGATTAATCTGCTTGGAGTTCTAATGGTCTATGAAATGTAAGCTGTAAGCTGGAGCTCCTGAGTGGAGATAAGCCAAACTTTTTTTAGTTTTTGCTGTTCATTCTGATGCAATATAATCACTGGATTTGCTCTTGTAACGTTGATTGGACTTCATCTTTGCAGTAGCTGCTGTTATCCTGATATGCTCGAATGTTCAAATGGCTCTCTTCTATGCTCTTGGTGTCAGTTATGCAGGTGAGTTTTGGATATACTTCGCATATTCTCTCATATTGAGAAGGCTTATGCACAATTCCTAAGTTATTTAGGATTTCTCTCCCCCCCCCCCCCCCCCCCCCCCCCCCCCCCCACCCCCCCCCCCCCCCCCCCCCCCCCCCCCCCCCCCCCCCCACCCCCGGGAAAATAAAAATTATTATTCCAATAACGAAAACTTACAAAATAAGTTTTGTGTTGTGTATCAAAATCACAAAAATTCATTAAACAAAAGTCCTTACATTGTATGATTTAACCCGTACTCTTGAGAAGTTCTATAGTTATCTGAAATTCAGGAGAAAAGTGAGTTTGGATAAAATGCTTAAACTTCTTGAAATAAATTGATTCCTTTTTTCTTTTGAGCTAAATTTGTCTATTTATACTGCTTTTCGGCTGTCAAGAAATACATTCTACTTGTATTTCTAGACATCCCTTGTGTATGGGATCTTCTAAGGATTTGAACCTATTGTAGGCATGATTCTGCATGCTGGATTTCGGAAGCTGGCTCGTGCAAAGCAAACTCCTCGTGGCAGATCAAAATAGCAGGTGTTTAGCAATATAAGTGAAAGTTTTGCTTAACTCTAGCTTTAGGAGTTTTTGCTGCAAGAGAGCAATGGGATTTTTTTATGCAAACAGTTAACACCCCAAGGTAGTCAAATACTCATGAGCCATATCAACTTTGATCCCATCACGTCTCCAACTCCTGTCCTGAACAACCATGAAGCAGGGAAAACAGAAAAAAAAAAGGCATATAATTCCCTCATCTGTGATTTCTTGGCTGACCTCCCCATCGTCTCAAAGCAGATGACTAGTGTTTTGTCTACACACTGAACACTCCAGGAAATGATGCAGTGATAGTTGTATGCTTATATAATAGTGTTTTCAGTACATAATGTAACTACTTTATTTTAATGATATAATGAGTTTATTGTTTTTGAAGTGCTGAATTTTTTTAATTTGCAAATTCAAATTTTCTTTTATGTTTTTAGTTTTGACAGTAAATCTGAATTTTGAAGATATGTATCTGATTTTATTTTTTTATTTTATTTTTTTCCAGAAGTAGATATTGGGAACATGTCTCGTTTGTGCCTGTTCCCTCTCAACCCCAAATCTTAATTAAATGCAATCTTATTTAATTAAAAATATAAAGAATAAATTGAAGGATAATGCTTTTATATTGTAAGGTCATTGGCGTTCAGAGGGGACCGTCATAAAATGTGAAAGCCATTTTGCTTTTATGTTATTTGAAATTAAATTAAATTATTATTCGTTTGATTAAATAATTACATACATTGATTGAAAAATTAACTTCATATGAACCCATCTGATTTAGCACTGTTCCAGTACAGTGATAGTTTCTGCCTCACTAAACTGAATTATCAGAAAAGGAATGGAAGCAAAACAAACAAATAGCATTGTTGGATTTCACAAGCAAAAATATGATTATTAATAAATATAACCAATTTTGGAAAATATTACAAATGATAATCTTTAAATTAGCAAACCCTAATCGATTATACTCAATGCTGCTACTTGCAAACAAAATTGTTAAATTAAAAAATAATCATAAAAGATGAAAAAACACAATTTCTTACAATGATATGTACATCATCAAATGAGGAGATAAATGCATAGACAGGAATCACACTACAAAACAAATATCCAATCACTACTTGAACCTCTTTCAAGCCGGATTGAGATCGCGTGAAACTTGGCCTTGCCATCTGCATCACAAGCATTAGACGAAAAATACATTAGATAGTTGTATTGAACAAAAATTTGGGAGAAAGCAGTTCCCTCTTCCTAAAAGAGAGGAAAAGTAATTTAACTGACAAAGATATCTCAACTCAGAGGACTTGATCTCCATATTTTTCAATTCTTACTCTCTTTGAGTTGTTTTCTTTGTCCCATCTTAATTTCTTGCCTGTATCTCTTTTAGTTCCCTGAACTGAATGCATCACTACTATCACTTTTTATATGGTTCTCTTGCCATATAGGTTTCTTTTTAAATGATGAAATCTGGGAATGCTGATGAAAACTTCTTATCTAAATGATCATTCAATCCTTTCGACAGAAATCGTATGAAGCAACTTTCAGAGTTTTAGTACCCCTTTAGAAACTAAAATCTTTTAGTTTTTGTTTCTTGTTTACATTACAATCAGTTACAGTCGGTATCTGACAAGATTAAAAAAAACAAATGGTCAAGCTCAAAAGAGAAAGGTAAAAAACAGCAAAGTATGTTTTGATAATTGCAGATAGATTTCAAATTTTGGTATTTTTGTCATTGGAAATAGCTTGAATTGTGAATTGTGAGAAATTAGTCTGGAATACAAAAATTGCCTACCTTCTAAATCAAGATAAATTACTATGTTAAAGAAACAACTTGACTAACCTTGAGAGCAAAAATCTTGCAAGTGGGCTTATGTTTGCGTTGGATTGAAATTCCTTGTTCTGCTGCCTTTTCTTGTCTTCTGCCTTTGTGTTCTGCGTTTCTTCAGAAGCTGTCTTGCCTTTAGTGAAAATGCGAGCAGCCAGCTCCTGCAGATCTTTCAATGAAGATTCCTTTGAACTATTTGAACTGCAAAGATTTTCTTCTATGAGTCCTATAGACTACACGCCACCATTTTAACTGGTGAGAAAGATTAGGACCAATATGAAAAAGATAGGATTTGTGAAACCTTGCTAATCGCTGAAGCAATTTGCTGACAAAAACTTCAGAAGATCCCGGCTTCAAGCTCTCCAACTTTGCAAGCGAATTTGCAACTGAACGCACAGCAGACCCTTCTGAATCATCAGCAATTGTCTACATGTACACAAGAAAAAGAAAAGTAAATCACAGGGATTGAAACTATGCGTACAATGAATTCATTTGATATGTATGCATACATGACGTAAAATACAGTAGGGTTGAAACTTGAAACCATATACACCAAATCTAAATATTATTGTTTTACTGATGCTAACATAGTTAAAATAACTTGCATCTTAAACGTATGCCTAGAACAAGCAATCTATATCTTCCAAAGTACTCACACGTGGACATATAATAGGTGTGCTTTTGCAGCACCAGGCTTCTAACTAAGAAAAACCCGCAATTTTTGGCAACAATGAGTTCCTTAGCAAGAAAAAGATAGAGAGAAAGAGAGAGAAGAAAACAACAATACTGCTTTATGTCTTTAAAAACTTGTATCTGCAGTTCTTGAAGGTATTTTTTTTTTCTAGACAATTTAGAACGAGTAGAAGAAACTCTAGAGAATCTAACAGAGTGAAATTAAAATTTCAAACTAATAGGCAAAGTTACCCCTTGACACCATATGGATGACAAGAAGTCTACAACTTATCTGGATGCTCACCTCTTTTAAGGAAGGGATAAGCAATATTGATAATGCCTTAGATTGTGCTATAACTTTTGCACTTTCTTCATCATCACTTGCTTGGGATGATCTTGGAAATACTTTTGGTGCATCAATGTATTCATGAGATTGTCTGAGGGAAAGAGGAGTTCCTCCACAAATTAGAAATTTTCAATCCTATCTCACATGTGCATGCATGTGTAGGTGCAGGTGTGTAAAGATTACAAGTACTAGCAACATTTTCCCCAGTAGATATACCTGGAAGAATCAGAGCTATTTGTCATCTGCCCTCTTCTATCGTGCGCATCGTAGTTGATCTTGTTAAGCGCAGACCTATCTTTAGCATTTCCTTTCCTCCCTCCTTGAATTGCAGCCTTTGCCTACATAAACATTGTTAAGAAGCCTCGTCAATGAAACACTCTGGGACTATTGAAGCCAAGAGAATGTCAGAATTACGTTTTTGTTTTTTTGTTTTTCTGTTCAATCTAAAATTTGACAATGACCTAAGAAATTCCGGAGAGAAACCAGTAAAATTAGGGAGATGAAAATCCTAAGAGTAGATCTGATCTGGGAAAACAATGAATTCTACAATTAACTAAAAGAGTATTGAAAGGAATAAAATTTTCAAATTTAGGTACAAAATGTAACTGAAGAATATTACATCTGTTTTAAATTGATCTATTTGGTGATACATGAATGTCAAATCAATTGTTAACAGATCAGCAGCTTTTTGCAATTACTCTGACATGAACTGAATTCTATAATACCTGAAGACGTTCACTAGCACTACTGTAATTTGTGAAATTTAATTGACCAATTAGATTAACTGGTATCAATTGAAATATTACATAGAGCAAAAAGCCACCTCTGCAAGATTAATGGCACTGTCTTCAGTTGAGGCAGTTGAAGTTTTCTCTTGAATTCCCAGCCTGGATTTTGGCGTTCGAGGAGAATCAGAATCATCATGTTGACCACGAAAAACAACCGTTCCGCTGGAAGAAGCATCTTCATAAGATGCGTATGTGCTGCTAGGCTACAAAGCAAAAGGAGGTAGTAAAATAAACGGGTATCTCAGTACAAAAAGTTTGAACTCCAATACTTCCTATTCTTGTCCTAACTGTACATATTATTACCAGAGAGTTTTGATCACGAAACTGAGAAGATGACTGAGATCCTTTGGGAGTTCGTATAACAACAGTTCCTGACCCACTCACAGTCAATTCTTCCTGGAAATACAACTCAAATTGCTAAACAATATACGGTAATGTAAAAATGGTGCAAACGGTCATGAACTCCAACTTGGGTCAGTAAATGAAAAATCAGTGTTCGAAAAATTGGCCTAGCCCAGTAAAAGCAGACGGAAATCAGGAGTGAAAATTAAGTAATGGCCAACTTCTAAACAAATAGTTGATATTCACACCCCAATATCATCCCACGAACCAAAACCCCAAATCCTTGAAGTATTCACAATTGCACTGGAATACAACAGCCATAGTGCAGAAACTGCATCTTTGCCAGGAATGACAGAAACTAGGAACTACTAGGCATGCTTCCACAGAAAACCTTAACTAATTATACAGATAAGAGATCAGTAAAATCACAAATATTGAGGACACCGTTACCAATATTTTCTCAACTTTGTATAGCCCATTAATTATATGGAAATTTCTACAAGGTCGTAACCAGATGCAAATTGTAACAAATATGTGTGTGACAGAGAAAACGATCGGAGGTGGGAGACTTACATCTTCAGGGTTAGACTCCAGGAGTTCATCACCATATGAATCTCTACCATCTTTCAACAAATAATCTTCGCGTGATTCATGAAGTGCATTCCCAGATGCCGAGAACCGTTGGTTACTACTCTCTCTTCCAGGGATTTCCAGCCTTTTTTCTCTTGCCTGAGGTGGTTTAAGTATTGGAGCACTTCTAACAGTACCTGTACCCTGTGATCCAATGCTGAAATCCCATCCAGCATTTTTCACAGTCTTACCCTGGTCACTGCAAATTAAAACAAGAGTTAAACCACACAACCAGCAAAGCACCAGTGATCAGCAATTTCTAACCCACCTAGCTCGAACAGTTTCATCTCTTAAATTTCTTGTCACTTTCACGGTATCAGATATCTCCCCTCTAGCTGCAGGACCATTTTTAATGGTGTCACCATCTTCCTTTATATGGTATTTTGGACGTTCTCTGTAAGATAACAAAAAGCAGGGCATCTTAACTAAACTGTGTAAGAATTAGCATGTATTCCAAATCAAACCACATTGACAAATGAATGCCAGAAAATTAAACTAAACTGCAAGTTGCAGTGCAGTTATGTATGTTTAAAGTTCTCTTATGCCTCATATCTGTGGCAGGCAGAACAGGTGAGCATCATTGTGCTGCAGATGCTCTCTAGAAAGAAACTTGTGAAAGGCATAACATCAATATTTGGCACCTTATTCTCTCCATAAGCCTTGGACTCTTTCTAGCAGTCCTGATAAAACGGTGCTTTAGTAGTTCCTTGGCACTTGCACGCTGAGATTAAAGGAAAAAAAAGAACAAACAGAAAATTATAATAATAGAAAACTTGCAGAATTCATTAATCAAGATAGTGGAAGGCCATATTGCCACCTGATTTAATTCACATCAGCATAGATTTGAAATGCAACAAACAGAAATAAAGCAATTCATGCAATAGTGACTCGGGCTAAAGTTTTACAAAAACTGATGCAAGCAATATTCTGGACTCCAAACTAATAGATTACAACCAATATGACTGCCAACTCTCTTTCTCTCTCCCTCATTCTTTCATTGTAATTTTGGGGAAAAGCAATACCTTTAAAAACCACAAACACATGACAAGAATCATTTGGAGATCACATTAAACAAGTAAATACTGTCCTGAACTTCAACAACCTCTCATTTCCAAATTCCAACAATGTATTATATATGTTTGTAGCTGACGACTGCCTTTAGTATCAATTTATGCAGGTCATCATGTGGCTAATGGCTATTCCATACTCAGTTTGAAAAGGGGAAAATTCCTGGATTTTCCTATACATCTTGTGGCAACCACGATGATCTATTTTCTGGGTTTGGAAAAGTGTTCCCTTTTCAAGAAAGGGAATCCTATGATATGTTGGGAATCTTTTAACTTTTTAGTTTCTAATGAATTTTCACCTTCAAATCAATTAAACGCAAAACGGCAGTATACGATGGAAAATTGAGTGGGATATTCTGATTGTGTAAATACTTACCTCAGCAGGTACCTTCTTTAGACAAAGTGAAACAAATTCTTTCATTGGTCGAGAAAAATGCTCATCCAACTGCACAACAAACACAAAAATGATTCTTTTATATTGTGAGTAACATCTCCATATGGCTAAGAAGCATTTCATTTTTATAAATCATTCAAGATGAATGGATCGGTGTGACATTAGAGTATACTGAAAGAACCTGAGGTGGATTTTCTCGAGGTATAATGAAAAGAACTCTCATCGGGTGTAGATCAGCAAGTGGCGGTTCCCCTTTCGCCATCTCAATAGCAGTGATTCCCAGAGACCAGATATCTGCCTGCATATGCAAAGGGTCCAAGTGAGTGAACGATCAAGGCTCAGTGTGAGTAAGAATGAGGTCTTCAATAGATACCTTCTCATTGTATCCTTCAGAATTCTGGATTACTTCTGGAGCCATCCAGAATGGTGTTCCTACAAATGTCTGGAATTGTTAAAAAAAATTAGTGCATTCTAGCTAGCGTACAACATTTAAGATATTTCTTACACGTAATTGGAAACTAACATTCCATATTATCAAATTATTGTGTAAACACAAGTAGTAAATTAGGAAACGCATGAGCCACCCCCCACCCCCCAAAAAAAAAAACCAAAAAAAAAGAGAGAGAAAAACAACAACAAAAAGGAAATAGCAGGGAAACCCCAATTTACAATAAAGCACTCATTTACCAGTGCGAAAATGGTAAATTTACTAGACATACAGTGAGCGCACAGTAACACTATTCTAAGTTCAAGTAAATAATAACTACAAAAGTGCATACCCTAAGTAGTGATTCATGTGATCTGATCTGATCAACAATAAAGCAAATGAATTCAAGTTAAAATATGGTACCTTCCTCCTTGATATCGTCCTTGTAAGTTGTGCGGAAACACCAAAATCTGCCACCTGTTACAAGTCACAAACGTAACTTGGAAGACCAAAGGCTAATAAATTTAACACCACCCTTCAATGCATATCTTACTTCTACTTAGTTAATCCTCTATACAAATTAAAGACTTTTTTACCATGAAAATATACCTTAACATCACCGTTCTCTGTCAATAAAATGTTTGCCGCTGCAAAATTTATAAAGTTGTCGTCAAAACAAGAGCTAGAAGAAGCAAGGTGAAACTAATAATACTTACATGAAGCTGAAAAATGAGAAGAAAAAGAAGGCAATTTCAAGCACAGAATACCAAATATTACAAACGATTCTGTCATAAGCAGATATAATTACGTAGAAATTAAGGAGAGAAAACCTTTAATATCTCTGTGAATTTTTCCTTCATTATGTAAATATTCAATTGCATGCAGCAAGTCACGAAGAATACAGGCCATTGACATTTCATCTAGCGGAGGACCTGATTGGAGCTGCATAAACACAAATTGTCTGAGCATTCTGGATGAATGCATGATAGATGCACACACACAAAAAGATATGTGCATATGTGTGCGTGTGATTTTTAGCACAGTGTATCAACACCACATGTACATAAATATGACAACAAATTTACAATATTAAATGGACAGCTAAAGCACTAATCTAGCAATTCACTGTTAAGAAATTTCCATCTATTGACACCATAGTGTGTCAAAATTGTGAAGATGACAAAGTATATCTAGAAGGAAACCTCACTTGCATATTTAACAGATTATGATAAGTGACAAGAAATAACTTCTTGCAATTAGGGAGAAAGAGAATACAGCAACAGAATCTCCATCTTAAGAATAAAATATTTGAAAGTGTACTTTCCAAACCTACACTTCAAACATAAAACACAAACATACATGATACATTGGTATATTAGTTACAAAGATAACAGATATAAGATTTTCGAGTCAAGCTTAAGCAAATGAGCAAAGCTGGTCCAAACTCTAGCTATCTCGTAATAAATAAGAGCTGAACATTTTGAAGTCAGGCTTCACTTGTTACTTAAACAAGTTGAGCTTGGCCTGAATCTTTTTTTTTTTTAATGAGCCAAGATCAAATGAGCCAAAGACGAGCTAAGCTCACTATGAATTTGAGCTGAACTGAGCCGATTTACAGACCTACAAGCAAGCTGTGATGCCACGTTAATATCTTCATTAATGGCAACTTTCCAAAGATAATTTATTAACAGCTAATTACATAGCACCCAAAATCTCATCATTTTGTAGAGGAACTATGATGCTCCACAAGCCTTTATGTGAAAACAGTTTCATTGAACACATTGACTATGTATAAACAACAGAAGTAACATACTAGGTCAGCAACAGAGCCACCGGCCATGTATTCCATTATTATCCATAGTTTTGTCTGGTTGAGATAGGAACCATAGTACTCTGTAATATAAGGAGATCGACATTGTGACAAAACTGAAATTTCCTGGAACACAGATAAGCTAAATCAGCAATCTAATCTTTGGCTAATCATAATGACAATATACTAGCTATCAAGAATATGAGGTAGTACCTTCTGAATGTCCTCAATCTCATCCTCTCTGCAGAAAACAATAAGTAAAAGAAAACTTAAGATTAGTTGCACAGCTTGATGAAAAGCGAATAGATAGGAGAAGCAAACTCTATGCTCCAAGGAGATTGATTAGTAATAACCACGCAGAAAAATTCTGTTTCTCTTATAAATAAATAAATAAACCACAAGCAAAGCAATGAAATAAACCAAGTAATTAATGAGGGCCATTAGCATGAACACAGGCAGAATGACTTCATTTAATTAAGTTAGTAATTAAGCAGCAGCGACCATTTACAAATGTACAGTCATGCATGACAATGCAGCATTCAGAAGGTTGGTGATCTGAAAATCCAGTGTCATCTTCAGTCAGTAAAATGGTCCCAGAATGCTAGTTCATTCATTCACACTACATGACCAAATGTCACATCATGCGCAACTTAATATCTAAGTAAATACACTCCCATGTCACAGCTGAGTCAGGCAGTTTCAAGTGCTCAGGCTATAACTACTTGGTCTTCATGTAACAAAAGAATTAACTTTCTTTTTTTTCAGTTCAAATCAACATTCCTTTTTGCCTTCCCTAATAATATATTTATTAACACAACGCTGGGAAGTTTTGTGTGCTTTATGTAATTTTTTAGTTTATCATGTCTTCAAATTTTGCCCACTAAAAGTAATGAAGGAAGAAAGAAAAGCTACTATTATGGCAATAGACTGGAATTCATCCCATGTAGTTCAAAGCAACAAACATAGAACATTGAAAAGCACAGGACAAAACATCACATATGAATAGATTCAAATCCATATACTTACGACTCTTCCAAATCGATTACTTTTATTGCAACTTCTTTATTAAGCTCCTTATCAAACCTGCAAGTCAGAAAAGGGATCAGAGGTCACCATCTCTGTATGCAATCAATCTCCGAAGTATGCTGAACCCACCCCAACCACAATGACAAAACAAATTAAAGTAAACTTTGCATACTATAAACAACTTTTCACCATATTCAATCAGGATACAGATATCGAATAACCAGGGTATGTATAAGACAATTATGTATATTGTGCACAGCCATGTGCTAGCATCTGACAGGGCCACAGCGTGAAACAAGTAATAGCAGAAACCCAGTGTAAATTACATGTACAGATTTTGGGCATAAAACTTTTAAGTACCTTCTGCAAGTCAGTTATAATAAGCATAAGTTGTTCAATTAGACACATGAAAAAACTAAACAAGTCATCTTAAGAAGGCAAGGAGACAACAAAATGCATGGTAACTCAGAATTTCAGAAAGCATTCGGGCAAAGTTACACATTGTGCATCTTTAAACTGGAACTTACCCTTTATACACATCGCCGAAGGATCCTCTTCCAATCAGCTCCAATTGACTAAATCTTGATCCTGCAGCCTCTGCCAAACCTGCTACATCAGCCATATCCATGTGCAAAGTTGCTTCCCCCTTGCCCGCTTAGCTGGTAAAACAAAGGTCACTAAACAACACTACAGTGAAGGTTCATAAACTCTAGCCAAATATCTCCACCTTCTTCCAGCACCCACTTCCAATTCACAACCCCAAATTCACCCAAAATGAGTTTTTATGTATCCAAATATTGGCTTCAAATACCAAATCTGAAACTGCATTAGAAAACACTAAACTAATCAGCCCATGTAAATGAAACAAATAAACACATGAACCCAAATTTACCACAATTAACAGACCAATTAAAAAAAAAAATTGATAACACAAATAAATGAAAATGAAAAAGCGCAATGCAGTGCAAGGTCTTGGACTCAAAGCAAAGTATTTGAATTTGGTGTAATTTCCCAACACTTGTTAGGTAGAGTGGGATTCGCCATAGTGACATCCCAACATAATTGCACATTATAGGACACCCATGACAAAATTCCGATACATGAAAGCGAAATAAAAACAACCCACAAGTGGCTTCAACCAGGGGTCGATGAATTTCGTCCAAATTTCAAATCTATATGTAATTTTTCACAGAAAGATTGAGATTTGAAACTCACCCTTAAGACAAAATGCGATTTTGATATGTACTGGTATGCATGAGAAGCTAATGTCTGCGGATTGGAGCCATGGATCTCTTTCCTTCCTATCTTTATCGCGCGCGCTCTCTCTCCCTCCCTCTGCACAGAGGCTTTGGCAGCTTCAAAGGAATCGAAGAGAAAGTGTGGGTTTTTTGTTTTTATTTTTTATTATCTTTTCTTAAATAATTGAGTTCTAATTTCATAGTCTTTTACCTTCTCTTCTCTGTAATTTTCATTCGTGGGTTTGTGCCGGTTCTTGGAAACAACCCGCCAACCAACATAAAGAAAGCTAGCAACTTTGCAATATACGGACCGAGAGAATACGTATGAATACGCCATATACCGTATTCTTATACACAGTAATTTTAATTTATTTTCATGCAAAGAAAAAAAAACTTAATTTAATTTTTTTCTTATAGTTTAGGAGCACCTGAATAGTATGTGTATCATATTGAATAATAGTACATAAATACGTAATAGTGTGCATATAGTAATTTGTTTATAAAAAAAATGTTCATTTTCTGTATAATAGAGAAGTGTACATAAGAATTTAAGATATGAGTATATGTATATTAGTAGATATGTTCATATATATATATATATATATATGGTATTTGTTTGTGAGACGTCAAATGTTTATGTTGTTTTGTTAGATTGTGAATGTGGACTGCATATTTAGATAAGATTCGAATTAACGTGGTTAATTTTCTCAACTAGCAGTATAAAAACATAAGGATTTGATATTGGCAAGCATATGCTTAAGTTGTCATACTCTGAATTTGGACTACATATTTAGATAATAATTAACCTAATTAATTGTCTAGGTTGAGAATTTAAAAACATAAACATCTAACATGAAGAATACTTTAGAAATATCACATGAAATTATACACTAATTTCAATTTGTCACATGAAAAGAGAAAATTAAGACAAATTACAATTTGTCACATTAAAAGAAATTAAGAGAGTTGCCATCTCAATTTTTCAAAATCCACAATTTATCACCTATATCCGACATGGTCCAACTGTTCATCTAAAAAATGGTATGTTCATTGCTCATGACCCCTTTTAGAGCACTTACACCCATTTGCCATGGCAGAGGGCAAGGGGAGGCAAGTGCTATTACTATTTACATGAATAGTGGCAGCCCTTGCAAAGGCTTGTGGTGTTTTCACCCATTGTCATAACAACCACTATTCACATGAGATATGAGGAGAGGAACTTGTATAGAGTTTTGGTGTGGGAAGTGATTTTGTTTTTTTTTTTTTTTGTTGCTGATGTCAACAAACCCAGGCTAAAGCAAGGGTTGGTTTTGCCTAAGGACCAACCCAGGCTTGTGGAGCCCACCAACGACCTTGGCAGCATTTGTCCACTAGAAGCCTTTTTTTGGGCCTAGGCCCCCCTTGCCTGGGGCTGCTGGAATTGCTCTTAAGGGGTATTTTGCACTCTTGAAGTCTCAAATCTCGAATGAAGTGATAAATTCATATTCAAATAATGTATAAGTTCAAATGAGATTTCTAAAGTTTTTTCTAAAAAGTAACAACTTTTAAACAATTAAAACAACCTCAGCCGCATAAGTGGGCTTAGTCAAGTTGGCTAGAGCAGATGTGTTACTCATTATGCATCCGAGTTTGAATCCCTCTACCTCAGCCAACTGCCACTTATCCTCACACCCACACCCACCCCCATATATATGGCATTTTTCTTTCCTACTACCCCTCCCTTAACCCCATTCCATCCTCAACTCACCTGCAGCCCCATGAAACCCGCCCCTGTCATGTCCCTAACCTGACCTGCATAAGTCAATGAAACTGACCACAAAGTCATGTAATTAATAAACTATAACAATACTATATATTGTCATGTTTCTTATATTCCAAATACCTTGCATAATTGAATTACCAAAAAAAAAAGATGAGGGAGGGAGGGAGGGAGGGAGGGTTAGGGATATGGGGTTGGTTTCGTGGGAGTTGTGGTTGGGTAGGTTTGGAGAGTATGGCTAGTTATGCATGAGCTAGCGTGGGATAGGGGCGATGAGAAAAGGAAAATGCAATGGTGAGGTCATGGAGATGATTGTTGACCGGTTGTATGAAATCGGGGTCTTACATATTCATGGTCATGCACCATTCACATGATGTAGTATTAGCCCATCAAATTAGACAATTTGTTGGCTTGAAAAAGTTCCACATGAAATTGCAGTTCCAGCTAAACGCCATGAAATTGTCATTAGTCTTAATTGGCATTATATAATTTTTTCTTTTACCATTGGGGGAGAGAGAGGGGCAAGGGAGGCCTTGAGCATAGGCGGTCAAGCCGGTTGCCTAAGGCCTCCAAATTGGGACGGCTCCCAATTTGTATAAACCTCTATATTATACATACATATGTTACTCTAAAAAAAATTGTACTATATTAATATTATGTTAGACCCAAGTATTGTAAAAAAAAAATTTCCAATTATTCACTGTAAAACTAAAATGGAGAAATTCAATAACCGGTCCATTATTATTTAAACTTATAACTTAAGTCAATTAACCTGGTTGAATGACAAATTTTAATATAAAAAAGTTAACCCAGTTGAATTAGGTAAGAAACAAAATACAAGGATCATCTATTTAAAAGTTCCTATAGCTAAGCATATATCAGTTGAGTTGGGGTTTCGACAAAGAAATAAAAAAAGCAATTGAAGAAAGATTGAATAGCTTAGCTATGTTATCCATTGAAAAAAGACATGGTAGAAAATTTTAATTATATAAAGTTAATTGATACTTTTGTGTCCCAAAATGCAAGATGAGTGATATTTGTTAAGGCCCAAAAAATTCAAGGTTGGGCCCAAATAAATTCCCGGCCCAATGCGATACCTTACTGAGAAGAAACCCGGTATGGGCATGCGAAAATTCGTCATACACGCTCGCACGAGTCATGATCCACGTGTCATGCCAAATAAATATGTAATCCGTCACGCTGAGAGTTAAAACGAGCCTGTAAAATGCATTGGCTCTATGAACCCATTCTAATTATCCCATCAAGCATCATAGCCTTCGAGCACGAGCACGCCAATCGACATGCCATGCCAAGCGGAAAACCATTATTTTGCACCTAGCAACTCTACAAGCTTAAGTGGGCCCAAGCCAAGCAAATGCTCGGAGTTTGCTGAGTGGGTTGTGGTATGGATGGTTACGAGCATTCACGAGGCCCATTGATGGGCCAAGAAGTGGAAGTTTTGGGCTGCTTGGGAGCCCCAAAACTCGAGCCCATTTATTGAGCCCAAATATGTGGGTAAGCATGAAAGAGAGAAAAAGGTAGCCTATTACCTTAAAAAATTGGTCCATCACCTTAGTAAAATAGTCCATCACTTTAGAAAGTTGGCCCATTCCTTTAGTAGACTAACCCGTCACCTTAGGAAGGCCCAAATAACCAACAAAATATCTGAAAGTCTCCAGCACATGGCTGGAGACAAAACCACAACAAAAGCCAAGGGTTACTCATGTATGCAGGCTGCTGGGAGTCTCCAGCACATGGCCAAGAAACAAAACCAAGGTAGACTATTCGAAGAACCAAAGGATATTAGCATGCGCATCACCCTTCAAACCAACGTTGTTACCCATCTCTTTCTCCTACCAGCTCTTGCCATGAATAAGGGAGGAAAGAATGAGAGATGGTAACCAAAGATAGGAGATTGCCACTAGAATAGCTACGGGAAGGCTCTAGAGCCTTCAAAAATCTTGTCTTTGAGTGCTTGGACTAAGGAAGATTTCACAAAATATGGATGAATCAAAGGAAGAGAAGAGAAAGGGAGGGAGAGACTTGGCAGATTGGGGAGGAACCATCTAGGGTTTCTTGGGAAGAAGGAGCTTCCAGGGCCTATAAAAAGATGCATTTCCCATCAACACAACCCCACATCCAAAGAGCAAGCATTATCTCTCATCCCTGAAGCCCTGCAATTTCGTACTCCATTCCTCCATCTCCTCCCATTTTCTCTTCTGGCAAGCTATTTCAGAGCTTGGCAAAGCGTTCGTCTAACTGCCGGAAATTGCTCAAACCACCCACTTTTCCTCCCTCATCTCTCTCTCTCTCTCTCTCTCTCTCTCTCTCTCTCTCTCTCTCTCTCCCCCAACAAATCCTTTCGAAAATTCTTTCTCCCCTCACTTTAAACCCCTGGTTCTCATAGGAAATCACAACATTCTCTCTCTTTAGCGCTAAACTCATGACTGCTTTGCTTCCATGCCACAAGCCTCTCATGCCAAGCTAAGTATCTATCTGTAAGTGACTGTTAATTTTGCTGGTGAAAGTAACCAAGGTGCTTCTTAAGGCTCAGCTACCATTTCGAAGCATTCTTGGGGTCTGATCGTTGAACTCAGACACAAGGGGCAATTCCACATATTTGGCTCTTTACAGCAGCTCATGCCCATCAATAGCTGCCGAAACGAAAAAGCCCCTACAATATTTAAGTGATGTTTTGATGCATTGTATAAAGTTGTTATGTGAATTACATATTGTTTGTTTATTTTTTAGGTTACAATTGTGACTTTGAGTTCATATAATTTTTTTTTTAAATTATCGAAAAAAAATCACATAAATATATACAAAGAGTAGAAAGGCCACATTTTGGTGGTTCGCCTAGAGCCTCCAAAACATTAGGACCGCCACTAGAGAGAGGGAGGGTTTTGAACTGGACATAATACATTTTTTAACCCTATTTTCATCATATATTTTTTGAACAGATTGAAGGCTACATATAATTCTTTTGCTTATGGTTTTGGGTTTCCTCTCGTTTTGTTTGGTGCTGATGAGGACCCATGTCCTTACAATTATTATGTTCTCAGTACATGTATACTGTGCCTCCTGCTAGCTAGTCGATCATGAAAGATCACCACCTTCTGCTGTTCATAGCTGACTAGGAGATTATCATACGTATGCTGCATTCATAGTAAGTATAAGCTTTTGAGGTAAGAAACCTAACAACATGCCAAACATGCACACCTATCTTAGGCTTGAAATTTACTGATCGTAGACCGGAGGAGGAGGGACTTATTTTGGTCCCACAATATATACTGCTATATATTTATATATGCAGTATTAATGTTATACGATAATGTCCTTCTATCATATACCATGACATGCTATTTTGTCAGTTTTTTTTTTTCTTTGGGTTAAAGTTTGAAATGGGGAAATGAGAAGTGTTATTGAGGTTCGAATCTGAGACCAGTCTTAGATCAGTTTAATAAATATGGAATATATGCATGAATTCTAGGGATTAATTAATTAATTATATATTATTCACTATAGTGTAACGAATAATTTTTCAACTATGAAGACAACCCTTATGCAAGGCCGGTCATGGGCCTGGGAAATTAAAGTTCAACGCCCATGGGCGGCCCTGCATAAGGTTTGTCAACTATAAAATGGTTTGTATTTGTTATTTTAGTTCAATTAAACTATTATATTTTAGTAAAAAAGAAAATACATGTGTAGAAATATTTTTTTTCTTGTTAAACTATGATTACATACAATGGCAAATTAAGTGTCTCATTTTAATTTCTGCCCCAAACCACTCAAAAGTCAGAATTGACCTTGACGTCATGGGACGAAATTGAAAAATGAGAGAGTGCCAAAACTCAACTCCTCATTAAAGTTGGGCAGTTGACTAGTGGATGTTAAAGTTGTAGTTTCTCATGTAACACGAAAGGCCATAAGATTTTTCTTTGTTTTTTGGTAAAAATTGTGATGAAGGTCAACAAAAAGAAATCTCATATAAACTAAACTCAACACAAATCTTCAAATAAAAGACAGCCCATAAAAGCAGGGAAACCTCATAAGATTTTTTTTTCCTTTTTTTTCAAGCATTTATTATTTATAAAACATGTGTCATTTCCATAAGTCTTAACTCAAGTCAGATGAGATTAATTGGGTTAATATATAAATTTTAATTAGGATGGAAACATTAAATTTCATAAATGGTTTCATAGACGATCAAATCTAAATCGTTGTGATTTAATGTAATTGTTGAAACACATAAATCTTATTCAAAGGTTTCATTAGACTGTGATTCCTATATTTCGATAATTGTACATATTATGTTGTTAGACTATTAGAAAAATCACGTGGAGAGCATACTATTCTAATTTGTGTAGAGCTTATTAGCATGGATCTCCTTGTACTATTCACCAAAAGAGATTGCATGTGAGTCTAATCAACGATTTTCCTTACAAAAATCAACGAAATCATAAATCATAAATCATTTAACCAAGGCCGACTTTGACTTTTGAGTGGTCCATGTATGCATTTCCTAATTATAGTTTAACAATAGATTTTATTTTTTTGTACATGTATGTATTTTCTTTTTGGGTAATTGTTGAAACACATAAATCTTATTCAAAGGTTTCATTAGACTGTGATTCCTATATTTCGATAATTGTACATATTATGTTGTTAAACTATTAGAAAAATCATGTGGAGAGCATACTATTCTAATTTGTGTAGAGCTTATTAGCATGGATCTCCTTGTACTATTCACCAAAAGAGATTGCATGTGAGTCTAATCAACGATTTTCCTTACAAAAATCAACGAAATCATAAATCATAAATCATTTAACCAAGGCCGACTTTGACTTTTGAGTGGTCCATGGGCATAAATTAAAATGCGGCCCTTTTACCCTAATTATAGTTTAACAATAGATTTTATTTTTTTGTACATGTATGTATTTTCTTTTTGGCTTAATTATGGTAATTCTATCAAACTAAAATAACAAAGAACATGAATCTCTTTTGGTAATTTTAAGTAAGATTCACTATTATACTTAATATAGTAGTCCAAATTATATATATATAAAAAACTCTATATGAAATAGACTTTAGAAACACACCCAAAAGCTCATTTATAACATAACAAAACGGCTTTTAACTTCTTTTAAATTACAAAACTGTCATTGATTTCTTAAAACAAACTCAACCCCAAAATCTCATTAAAAAAAAGCCCAAAATACTCAATAGGGCATCAAAGTAATTTAATAATCAAAATTAAATTCAATAGGGTCAGCTGTCATTTTTTGGGTTTTATTTTTTTGGTTTGTTTATAGAAATTAAATGGTATAAGGTTTATCTATATTATTAGTGCTAAGAATGGGTATATAACTAAATATCTCTATATATAATTGGGGCTCTCTTGATCCAAGGATCTAGGCCGTTGCCCTTGGCCCAGGTCTAGGATCAACCTTGCATTTAACCATCAGATTATAAACAACAAATAAACGAATACAAATATTCTCGATAAACAACGAAACATTCGTGATGATAATCAAATGGTCAAACGATTTAATATTTGTTGATTTTGTTGCAGAAATAATTAGTAAATAGGAATCTAACAAAGTAGATGATTCGGTTCATTGAACCACAAAAGGAATTCCTGATATTAAGCTTCTTGTGGTACTGTATTTGTATATAAAACTATCATACTTTTTCCCCTTACGTTGAATCAAGCGCATGCCAATAAGCTATTAAAACATTGAAAACGAATGACTTTAGGAAATGCAGTGTGTCGTTTTGAAAACAATGGACCGCAAATGGAAGGCGTCGGGGAACCGGGGTTTGGTTTAGAACAAAACAAAGAATTCCAGCGGGATTTAGCAGCGGGCCCCACGGAAGATACGGTCGTGGGTTTTGGAGCGGGGCCTGGGCCGGTCAATGCGGAGCAGAGTGAGCCCAACGTTTGTGATTGATGTATCAATTTTGTTATTTTCGGCAGAGGCCAAGACCACGCGCCTAGTTTCACACGCACCCTCGTCACCCACAATCCTTCTGTTTGTCATTGTCCGTCTTCTCCATTTCGCGTGGCTTATGGGAGGAGGATGTCGCAGGCACACCCCGCAATCCGTGCGATTTCTTTTTTTCATTTTTAAAGTTGATTTTTGTTTTAATTTATGGGTTTTTCTCTTTACAAACATTCTCGATAAACAAGATACGAGTGAGCTGCTAAATTTTGAGATGGTTTAAGCCTTAAAAACTCTATAACAAAAAAACAAAAAACAGTTCATTTGGGTTATAGCTGAGGTTAAACACTGGTCACGTACTTAGTTGAAAACTTTCCCGGTATGTACGAATGCAATGCGCGTTTCTCTCTATCTCATTTCTCAGTCAACTAATCAGATGAGCATGCATACGTTTACACACTAAAAGTTTTTCTGGTGAGTGTGGTGTGGCCCATTCATTCAAAGGTTTACTCGGCATGGTGAATGTATTAGGTCAGAGGGAGAAGAAGCCAACCCAACCTTGTATGTGAAAGAGAGCGCACACAGTGCTCTCACTGTTGTACTTTTTACTCCTCCTCAGTTGCTGCCTCAACATTGTCATGAATGCCAAGGCTGACTAACTTGGGCTAAAAACAAAAGAAGCACAGTACAGGGAGAAATATAAGGCTGCTAATCAAATCAAATCAAATCAAGTCAAGTCAAATCATGCACAAAATTACTGTTGGGTTCAAGAACAAGAATTCCTCTTTCAAAGCACCACTCGAAGGGATTCAAAGCATTAAGCAGCTAACGTAGGAGCTACTGAAGTAAGGTAGAAAAAGAAGAAAGAGTGATGGTCTAAATTGGAGAGAGACGGAGAGTCATAGAGATATGGACTCAGGAGCAAAAGAGAGGAGCAAATAAGCTGTGGGAGATGATGGAGAGATAAATGATGATATGAACTCATGAGCAACATACAAGAGCAGAGAGAAGCTGTTGGGATGATGGCCCTTCATGAGGCCTTAGAAGCTTCTACTTAGGATATTCGTAATTTCATTCTTCTGTCCCTCTGTATTGTCATATAACATGAACAACCTATGCACGGTTCTGTCACTTTATTTTAAATTACATCCAAACTCACCTTGTTAGCTCTGGAATATCAAATAATATCAACTTGTTAGCTCTTGAATATCGAACCCTAAAAAACACATTAGCTGTTCCTAATGACTTGAAATTTTGAGTGTATATCTATTTTTTCTATTTTTTTAATCAACAAAAGAAGAAATTTCCTTCAACAAATAAGCACAACTTGTTAGCTCTTGATCATATCAATCCACTATTGTTTTTTAAAATATTAACAATAGAGAAAAATATTCAAACTTGAGACTTCAAGTACCAAAACACCAATGGTTTGTTTAGTAATCACGAATTGAATTCCACATCCGGAGGATTCCTGCATTTACTTCATATCAAGGAATTATAAAATAAAAAAAAAGTAAGTGGGGCCCACATAAAATTAGGAATTAAATTTCTGATTTTGAAGAAATTCAATTCTTGGGTGAGAGGTGATATTATAATTCATACAAAACTAACTCATTAGGAATTCATCTTTTTTACTCATTATATTCTTACACAATTTTTAAAATTACAAATTTGTCATATACTTGAACCCAACAACGACATTTTAGTAATTAGTACCACTCATATCTCAATTCCATATGGTTTACTAAATAACTTCGATAGGAATCTGAAATCTAACTCACATCAATTCATATGGTTTAGTAAACAACTTTAATAGGAATTCAAAATCTAATTCTCCTAAATTCAATTCATCCTAATTCGATTACGGATTAGTAAACATGCCACAAATTGATTTTTAGTCTCAAATCTAATTTTTGAGCAATTAACTTCTTCTTTTTCTTCCTGACCAAAAAAAAAAACTTTTATTTCTGAAGGAATATTTGGGTAAGTAACCTAAAAACAAAAGTATCGCATCAGCAAAAACTTTCGAAGTATAGAAAAATGTGTGATATTTTGGGTATTATCAAACTTCGTGCGCGCACCCCAGCCCCGCAATTCGTGCGTTTCGCTTTCTTTATGAGAAACGAGGCACCGACTCACTGCCATGGCACGTGAGCACGTGACACCTTAATCGACATTATTCTCTCTCATCTTTCGTTAATTACTATTTTTTCTACGTACAACTCTGCAAAGCGGAAGCTGAGCACCCTCTCAAAATTTCCACAGGGCCACCGTTTTTTTTGGGAAAGACAATAGTACCCATACCACGCCCCCTCTTTCATTCTACAAATACTCTTAAAACTCTATTATTTTGAGTTGGTTACAAAATTCATTTTGTCAAAACTAGTTTTGATTTTCTAGTACTTAAATTGGATTACATTTGAGTTTGAGCAAATTAAAAAAATTAAATTGTTGGAGTTTATTGTTTGCGAATTGAAGGATGCCAACGGGTTCGTAACTCAGTGATAAAAGCATTTAGTTGAAGATCCGTAGTCTCATATTCGAATCTCGATCACACTTCTCCACCTTTCAAATTTTGAACAAATAAAAAGAACTGAAGGGGCAAATTTGAAGTTTTGATCACCTTAGTCATGAAGTTTGGCGAGGCAAGTAGCAAGAGGGGAGTGCTCAAATGGTACAAGCCATTTGGATACTCATGACCGTACAATATTTAATTATGATTAGACTAGGTGTTTTGTCCTTGCAAACTGACATAACAACAATATCATATTGTCTTAAAATATTAATCCAATCTAACCATCAGTATCCACCTTATCACCTTTGACTGGTAAAGATTCTGTGCCATCCGAATTGTTTTGGTTATCTTTCATGAATTATCAAATCTCAAATGGGTAACTTTGGCAACAAATAGGTTTTTTATAGTTTGATTGATGTGCATCAACCTAGTCCTCTCATTTCTTAACAATTAAGTCTTAAAATGTAATAATTGTTTAACATAATATCCATATTTTCGTTTTAGAAGGTCCGAGTTGGAATTTCCAATTTATATTAACGTTGCGTTTGTTTAGCTTTTAATGTATATGAGATGAATGATATATTAGAGTACGAATGATATATTAGAGTACAAATGATAGTCTAAATTACAAAGAGAGATGTGTTTCTCACACACACAAAACTAAGATGTCATGGGAGTTCGAATCTAAAATCTCTGATCTTCAAGTCAAGACCTTTTTCCACTTAATTAGACCCGTTTGACACGAGATGAATGATGTTAGCTATATATAGTACGGTTATTTAAAAGTTTTTTTTAAAGTTCAATGATTATTTAAGAATTAAGAAATATTTGCTATGTACCACAATTCAACAAGCAAGCGATGAGGGTAGAAAAATATTGGTGGGTTGTCCTATTTCTGTCCAAATGCATTGCTAACTGTCAAACTCCAGCTTCAAAGCACAATTAGGAGCCAAATGTTGGTGAAAATGAAACTTTTCCCAAACACAAAGTTCAAATCTACTATTCATCATTCAAATTTTACCGATATTTGCTGCTTAATCAGTGGCTTAAAGTGGGAATTGCATGGCAGCAAAACCATTTATGATGTCTGTTTACCACTCAAAAAAATTAACTTTTTGAAATATTTTTAGCAAAGGGTTTGTTGTTGTTGTCTATTGTGCAATTAATTTATACACCACTGTTAATGGTGCAATCATAGGCCTATAATTTTGACATAATACAAGGAAAGCAAGATATGATGCTGAAATGTAGTTGGCTAAAACAGCATCATCTAACAGTAAAAGGATTATTAGGACCAAAGGCAAAGCAAAACCCCTAAAAAAAATTAAAAAAATAAAGGAACACAAAAATGGGTTGTTGGGGAGCTCAGCTATTTGACTGGCTCATTCATCCAGAGGGTTAAACAGCATCGGCATGCATGGTAAATATTATGCCAAATTCAGCGGAAAAACTTGTGTGAAAGGGTTTTACTATTTCCGGCCAATTACAGACTGAGATGTGGAAAAAGGATCATGCGTAACATACTATGATCAGTCGGGAATACACAAATAGTCCTATACCCGTTTCATGTAAGTGTTCAGTCGGGAATACACAAATAGTCCTATCCCCGTTTCATGTAAGTGTTTTTCCAAATTCAGATGGAAAATCCAACACCTAAACTGACAATGCTAAGAAAAGGGCAAAATGGTAATTCCAGTATAATATCTTACTTTACTGTTCTGCTTTTGCAAGAGACAGAGAGCAAGGATAAAAGCTGACCCCACTATTTATATTTTCCAAGGCTTAAATACTTACAAGACCCAAAACCCCCCACTTTCTACTCTTCCTCTGCCTCCTTTTTTTTTTTTACCTCATCTCTGTCAAGAAATACCAAACCTGACTACTTGGGACAAACAAAACAAGAGTAGTAAAGAAAGACAAGGTTGCTAAACAAAAATAAAAAATAGAAATCAAACAGAGAGAGAGAGAGAGAGAGAGAGAGAGATGAATAAAGGGTGTGCTTTGTGGTGGTTAAGCAATGTGCAGGTGCCAAAGAAGATAGAGAATTTAAGCTGAGTTTGAATGAGAAGTAAGCAGGCTAGTTGGCAGAGTTTCCAGGCAGAGATAGATAAATAGATAGATAGAAAGAAAGAAAGAAAGAAAGAGAAAAAAGAAGAAAGGGAGGTGGTGGTCTTAAAATTGGACAAGTGAAAGAGGCAAAAAAAGAAAAGAAAAGTCAGAAAGAGAAAGAGATAGAGATTGAGATGGTGGGCTCAGGAGCAACAGATAGGAGCAAAGAAGCTGTTGGGATGATGGCCCTTCATGAGGCCCTCAGAAGCGTCTGTCTCAACACAGACTGGACTTACTCTGTCTTCTGGACCATCCGTCCACGCCCGTATGTCTCCTCTCTCTCTTTCTCTTAAAGTTCTCTTCTTTCTCAGTCTCTCTACACTTGATCTGATGTTTAGCTTTGGATGCTTTGATTTCTAGCTATTTTCTTTTCTGGGTTTAATTCTTTAATTTGTTTTGTTGCAGGAGAGTCAGAGGAGGTAATGGCTGCAAGGTTGGGGATGACAATGGCAGCTTGTAAGTATATAATATACGGTTGCTTATGTAAAATGGGAATTAAACTTTATTTGAACCACTAAGCTCAACTTGGTTAGCTATGCAATTCAATTTTTGCTCTGTTTTCTCTCTGCTTCTCTAAGAAACAGGGTGAAAGCCAGAGGAGCTGACTAGGAATCTTATTTTGTTTATGAACATGAGTTTTTAGAAATGGGTTTTTGGTAATTTTGTGATTTTATTGTTGTTTATGAAATTTGGTGAAGGATGTTGATGTGGGAAGATGGGTTTTGTCGAGGAAGAGTTTCATCAGATTGTCTTGAAGATATTGACGGAGAAGATCCTGTCAGGAAAGCCTTCAGCAAAATGTCCATTCAGCTGTATAATTATGGAGAAGGGTGGGTACTTGGTATGTGTTTTTTTGTTGTGGTTTCTTCTACTCTCTCTCTCTCTCTCTCTCTCTCTACATGACAATCCTGCAGGACATAAAATATGGTGTTTTTTTTTTGGTTATGGGAAATAAGTTCTTCTTGTATTTGTGCTGTTATTGGTTGCACTGTATTCAACACAGGTTGATGGGGAAGGTTGCATCTGATAAGTGCCACAAATGGGTTTTCAAAGAACCTACAGAGTGTGAACCAAACATCTCCAACTACTGGCAAAGTTCTTTTGATGCTGTATGTAATAAAAGCCAGTCTTTTTTCTCCCTTTCACCCATATATTTGTCAAAGTAGACAAGCTGGAATTAGCACAAGTTTGTGCTTAGCTAGCACATATTAATGACTGACAGTAACCTTCCTTTTTTATGCTATTTATTGCAGCTTCCTCCTGAATGGACTGATCAATTTGAGTCCGGCATTCAGGTCAGAACAGAACCATTTACTGCTTCAATTATTGGCCTCATCATTTTTGGTGTAATTTTTTTTTAACAGTTGATTTATTTTACCAGACAATTGCTGTAATTCAAGCTGGTCATGGGCTTCTGCAGTTGGGCTCCTGCAAGATTGTGAGATATATATATATATATATATATATATTTTTTTTTTTTCTTTTCCCATTAATATTTGCTTTAATGCTGCAAATTCACACTAACACAAGGACATGCACAATATGTATATCAGATACCAGAAGACCTTCACTTTGTGCTAAGAATGAGGCATACCTTTGAGTCTCTAGGCTACCAATCTGGTTTTTACCTCTCCCAACTATTTTCCTCTACCAGAAACAACTCTGCCTCATCAGTGCTTCCTTCAAAGCAGTCCCCAATTCCGATCCGGCCTCCTCCTCCTCTCTTCAATTGGGCTCAAAGGCCTCTTCCATCTGCAACAGCTATGCAGCTGCCTTCCCCCAACAGTTTCCAGAACTCTGCAGCCAGACTTGGATACAATCCACAAGCTAATAAAGACGAGACACACATGTTTTTGCTGCCTCATTCAGCAGAAACACAAATGGGAGGAGACATGATGGGAGGAGGAGGAGGAGGAGGAGGAGAGCATGAAAATGACATTAAATGGCCAAATGGATTGTCTTTCTTCAATGCCCTCACGGGACGTTCTGATGATGCAAAGCTTTTGTTCAATCCGGAGAACTTGGGAAACAAAGGTGGAGACGAAAATCACCACCACAACCCGAATCCAAACTCAGATCACGCTTCGAATCACAATGAGTTTTTGAGCTTGGATTGCCACCCGGATAGTAGTGCAAGGAAGAACATGGAAAACAAGTACAAGAGGAGCTTTACTTTGCCTGCAAGAATGGCTTCATCATCTTCAAACTCAGTTGATCACCATCAGCACCAATCTGTGGGGTATCGAAACGCTGAAGCTGGTATGTACGATGTTATGGAGAACTTCTTGGAGTGAAATGGGAAGGGAGGATTGTATTAGAAGGACAACGGGTGAGGAGTTGTATGTAGGCAAAGCTTTTGAGCTCCTTTGCTGCTTATACTTCTGTGATCGATTTCATGTTCTAGCTCTTTATATGTTTATGTGTTTTCATCCCAGTTAGTGAAACTTAATTAGAGATCATTTTGTACTTGTAGTTCATCCCAAGAAGAATTTCCCTCCATTCTTTTGTTCTTCTAGCTCTCACTAAGGTCATGGAATGTAAAATAGAAAATAAACATAGAAGAAAATAAACACAATCATGCCAAGTTGGTTCAAGTAATCAAAGCTTGCATCCAATTCCCGCAGTAATGGGCTTGAAAAAATCCATTATGTCCAAAATGCTCAAGAAAATAAAACTATTTGAATACAGTTACAAATACACATAGTCACTGGGAGTCTCACATCCATTGTTTGTGTTCGTGTCTCAGTGTAAAGCTTTATTGCTGGGATATACAGTTTCATCACACTTTTTGGAAATCCAATTTCGCTACTGATTCTCTAGCTAGGTTATCTATAATAAGGAGTTGGGCCTCTACATTCGTACTTGAGTGTAAGGTGGCGGGTTCACTGACCTAGTCAACTGGCTGAACATGTCTAGACCTAGAGTTGTTGAAGCGTTTATAAAGGCTAAGATACTGGGGGAAAACTGTCTCTCTATTTGAAATTGGATTTCAATAGAGTCGTTGACAGAGTCTGTTCTTGATCCAATACTTTTGTTGGGTTGGTTATAACTTATAACTGAGGCCATATGCATTTGAAAAAAAAAAAAGACTCTTCGGTATCTACTTTTCCAAATTAACAAGCGATCACGACAAGCCTTGGCTTTTAGATAACGATTTGGTTGACTGATCACTATTCAGTCAACCAACTAGTTTATGTTTCCAAAGGATTCATGGAAGAATATCATTGCCATATCAACAGCTTCAACTTCAAGATTAAACGCTCGCTCTGAAGAATTTGAAACAATTATCAAACACATTGTGACAAAAGCTCTATTTTAACAAGCCAAATTGCTTTTGCTGGTTAACGTTCCCAGAATATATATATATATATTTCCTTTTGCTTTTCTTCAAAGCTGAAAGTGATCAAAAGCCAAAGCCAAAGCTAAAGTATAAAGCCAGTTATCTACTTTCAAAGCAAACTTCAAAATCCTAACCTCAAACCCATGAACAAATTACAAAACTTGATAAACAAGTTTTAAAAAATCATTTTTCACTTCACATTTATCAATTCCCAGCTTTAATTAATTACATGATCACTACTTTTGTTGGACGGTTCCATTGCGTGACACTTTCTGCAGGTCCAAACAAGCCACCGGAAAAACCTCCGGCCAAAACTCCGGCGGACCACCGCCGTCTTCACCCGGACTTTTCTCTTCCCTTTGATGGGTTTCTCCTTCCCTTCAAGCTGATCCACTTTCGCCTTCTTCCGAGAATTGTCACGGCTTAAAGAAGCCGGTACAGGCACAGCTGTTATGAATTGCCATCTCTGAGAAGAACCATAAACTTGTCCACCTCCGAGATTATTAGCTCTGTTTCCTTTGTATCTATCTGATGAAGCTCTAGAACCCAATTTGTTTTGGTGCACCAATTTCCTCTCAGAGTTGTCGCTTGAGCTTGTCCTTGCGCTGCTGCTGCAGCTGCTGCTCCTGCTGTTGGTGCTATTGCTTCTTGAGGACATGAGAGAGTCCTTGCTGCTAATGCTGCTCGTCCGGCTTGTTCTCCGTGAATTACTATCGACACCCATAAAACCGTTGCTAATTGGTTGAAATGGGAAGGCATGTGGTAAGAGCCTGCCATTGAGGAACAAATGGTCTGCAGGGGAGTCTTTGCAGGGATCAGTGCTGGAGGCTGAGTCAGGGGTGAAGCATCCGAATTCGAAATCTGAGTCTTGCTCATGGATCGGGGTGCTCGGAAAGGAGAATGTGTCGCCGGAGGTGCTCTTTTGCCGGCGGTTTTCCATGGATGGTTTTTTCAGGGAGAGAGGAGGTTGGTGTATTTGCATGGGGCAGGTTGTATATTTATAAGGTTTAATTAGGGGTAGAAAAAAGTGAGGGAAATTGGGGTTTCTTTTGATACGGGTGAGACACGTGGAGTGATCTTGACCCTATGTTGGTGAGATGGGCAAAGGTTTTGTTTGGTGGTGTGAATCATGAAGTCCTACTTGCCAACTCAACGTTAAATTCAATACTTGGGGTGGGGTTGCAATAACACTCAGTCTCATAGTGTGGGAAGGAAGTGTGTTAAATCATAAATGATGTTGTGAGGTTTAACACTTTTTAGTCAAACATGGAAACCCATATAGTAGAATGGCCCACAATCCAGCATCGGTAGTCTAACTCAGATGGATTGCATCCCAAGCATAATTCAATTCATAAATAGGTATTATATCCTTGAATATGAGTATGCTAACCAAAATTACTACATTGACTAAAATACAAAATTATTTGTATAATATTGATTGACCGCAGGGTTGAATTGCACGGAATTCACATAAGGGGGAATTTACACAAATTTCTTGTATCTGCTATGAGATATGTGATAACTAAATGTGATACATGTAGCATTACTTTAAACCCGAGAAGTTATTGATGCTTGGCATTACAACAATGTAGGACCAATGTAGCGGCTAATAGGTTTAACAAAGAGGTTGCCAGTGGATCAGAATTCTTGATCTTGTGTCATTGCCATAAGATATAAAATCTTGAAAGCACATAAATAAATACTCTCAAACCCTTGTTTGTTTATTCCTAATTCAATGGATTCCCCTTTAATCCCTGCCCACTTGCTTTTGTTATTTTGTTCAAGGGTGCAGCCCCCCAAAAATACTTGGTTCCACATCTAAAGCAGAAAGGGGTCTCTGATCGGGGGAGAGAGAGAGTCGACATAATAACAAGCATATTGGATTGTCTAGGCTTTTACAAAACCAAGCAATGATGGAATCAGCATACATTAGCTTCCTTTGTGTTGTTGAAGCAAAGGCTCCTCCCTCTCTCCTCCTCCCCATAGGAGCTTTTATTAAATGAGTGGAAATTTTATACAATTTGATCAAACACTTTGATTTCTTCCAAACATGGAGACAAAGTGGCTCTTAGAAAATTCTTTGGTCTCCTATTTGGGTTACTGTGGAGAACCCATGGGCCCATTTGAGCTCATCATGCTATGGGGACCACAGGTCAGCCAGATTTAGTCAGTCTTCTTCCTTCCACCCACTCCACACACATACACAAAACAATGTCTGTTACTCTTCTTCCTTGGATGATACTCCAATTATGCATTGTGGTAGGTCCATTCTCTTCCTTGCTCAATACCCCTATTTTGTATTTTTTTTATTAGGTTAGGTAAACACTCATCTTGCTTTGGTGACTCTTTCTTGTTACAGAGTATATTTTCACATGGGGAAATAAAGTCTTGTATTGCACTATATATTACGTAATGGATTTTTAGATTTCATTACCAATTAGTTTTGGTTGGATGCTTTGATTTTGTAATTGTATTAAGAGTATACAATCCACGAGTTAGACCCAACGGCCACACATGACCCCTTTCGCTCATTTTCGGATGATTTTGGGGTTGTCAGACTATCAACATAAATCATTGATTAAGTGGTGATAGAAAGCGGAAATAATCGATTGCATGGTGATATAATTGAACGTATTTTTCAAAGATTTCCGGGATTCAAAAATTTGTTAAGTCCATTTGAGAAGGACTGAACATTGGGCTATAAAAACTATCCCAGCCCAAGTAGGGGGCCATGAGGTGATGGTTCAATTCAAAGTCCAAAGTCGAAGTGGATATCTATGGCCTAAACCCTTGTAAGTTTGCCCCTATTGGGGATGAGACCTACATACATGGCCAAAATAAACCAACCCGAATAATGATATGACATTAGATCGGTAAGTATTTTGAGGCCCACCCTAGAAAAATTTTAGTTCACGTAATATGGATGGGCATGGTTCTGTTTAGTCCACCTTTGACCCTCAATCGACGATGAACCACAACCACAATCACGTTATCATTTCAAATAAATACGATTGGACTGTGAAAATAAAATAGGACTAAATGAACACACACCGAAGATGGTTGGTTCTTTTCATTGATTTGGTTGATTTAATCACCAGATCAACAAAGTCTTAGGCTGTGGAGGTTGGATCTATCATAAATCCAAGGTGGAGCGGCGAGATATGAACAAATCTCAAGATGCATATGCAGTGGCAGAGCCTTTTTAAGGCCTGAAGGGGCCTAGGCTCCTCCAAAATTTTGACTCCATTTAATTTTTAGTCTTTCTTTCCTACACATTTGGGAAGTCTATCTAATAATAAATTGTTTGTGGCCCCCTCACAAAAGAAAAGATGTGTTTCTCTCTCTTTACAAGTAAAAGAGTATGTGATTTCTTTACAAAATAGAAAGACTAAGTGCCCGTTTGGCATTACTTATTCGGGGTGATAAGTGATTTTTTTAAAATTTTGAAAAGCCCAGCCTGTTTGGTAAACTATAAGAAAATCATTTATTGTTAAAAATTACTGTGAGAGAAAATTATAAGGGAAAGCAGCTAATGAGGTGCTTTCATTTTTTGATTATGCAGGAATTAGTTTCGAAGAGTCACTAGGCTTACTGATTATACAGGAATCATTTTATGATTATGCGGGAATTAGTACCAGCAACACTTTTAACAAAAAATTTACCAAACGCCAAACTGTTTTCTCTCACAGCTGATTCCTCTCATAGCAAATCTGACAGCGATTATTTTCACAGCATAGCAATGCCAAACTGGCCAGTAATTTTGGGGCCCACCAATATATTAATAAAAAATAAAAGTAGCCAATCAAATAAAGTTTCAAAAAATCTCTTTTATCAAATAGGAAGTAGACTTTTACCCAAATAAAAAAGGATTGGAATTTTAATTTTTGTTCCTATATGAAGCAACATGAACTTAGTTTGAAGCAGCCACACACATCAAAAGAAAATAATTGAATTTGGTTGTTTGCTCTCCAACCTCCTGCTTCAAAATTTTTAATTCCAGGTTAGACAACTTTACATAGTCATAGTTTTTTTTCCTTTGTTTATTTATTTTTAATGAGAATATATTTTTAATGTCTTATTTGGTTTATATGTTGGCCCCCCAACACATAAATTCCTGGCTCCACCACTGTGCATAGGCTTTGACACAGGTGGTGAAATATGGTTTCTTTGTTAGAGTCTTCAACGATAAGGGACATGGTGTGGATAAATGAGGTTTGACGATTGGTGGCATTTGTTATCAAGGTTTGAGGAATGAAGGAGACAGAGATAGGAAATGAGAAGAAATGAGTGGCTATAAATGGAAAATGAGAAATGTTTAACAAGTGGGTGAATTAGAATGCAACGAGATCTGTCTTTTAGTCTTATTAAAATTAAAATTGCAGATAAACTAGTTCATGCGAAATATATAGAAAAAAGAAAAAGAAAAGTGAACTGCCCAAATCGGCTGAATCAATTCGATCGGTCCAATTCGGTCCAATTCGGTCCAATTTGGTCGGTTTGATTGGTTCAACCATTTCCCCCTACCCTTATCATGTATCATGTAGAACAGTAAGATTGGCTATTTCCGTCGAGTACAAGTGCTTTGATTGGCCAAACCTCGGATGTCCAATCCCACTCCTATCCCCTTTAAATAAACGGGAAAGGGTGAGAATCGTATTTTTGAAAAGTTAGACCTTTACCATATGCTTATTCTCGATTATATGTAATTTTTTAAATTTATTAAATAAAAAGTCAATAGTCAACAGTGTACAATCAAATCCAATTATTGTTACTACTAAATTAATTAATAGAAATACAATATTGACCCTTTAAAATCATTTAATCCTAACGTGCACGCGACCCAGTGACGCGTCATTGCTGTTTCGCCTGCTCTTTACCTACGTAATTATTTATACTTCTATCGTTTTCTCGTAATTATTTATACTTCTATCGTTTCTCGTAATTATTTATACTTCTAACGTTTCTCGTAATTATTTATTCGAAGCAAAAAGAAAAAAACGAAAAATAAAAATAAAAATTGAAAAAAGACAAGTCGCGGCGCGAACGCGTCTTTGATTAATGCAGAGAACGCGGCATAGAATTGGAAGAGAAAGGCTGGAAACAGAGAGGTCGTGTCAACACAAGCATCATCCTCATCCTCAACTCTTGTTCACACTTCTCCCTCTCTCTCTCTCTCCTCCTCTGTGACTCTGATTGTTGTTTGTGCATCTCTCTTTCTCTCTTTCTTTCTTGGCCACTGTTCTGTTTCAATTTTAATTGAATAATTTTATACGTATAAAGCTCCACAACAAGACAGCCATGACCGGCAGAGAAATTCTCCATAAGATGAAGGTATGTTGTGTGCTACATGGGTAATTACACTACTTCATGTTTGATGTATGTGCTTTAATGGGTTTTAATCCCTTCTCAATTGGCTTACTGATTTGTTCATTATTTCGCTTGTTCTGGCTTGTTATTGACCTCTGCCTGATCTGCAATTTGATTTGCATCCACACCCATGTAGACAAATTCTTGCAGATCTTTGTGGTTTATGTATTATTGACAATAACCCATTTCTCTAAATTGTCTTGTGTTGCAATTTTAGATCTGAAACTCTGATGTTTCTCTGGCTCTTGCTACCTTGGGTTTATGGATGTTGCAAGAGGAAAAACCCTTTTTATGATCTCCAAAACCCCACTCTTCCTTTTGCTCTTGCTACTTTGGGTTTATGGGTGTTGCAAACATCATGTTTTATTTACTTCACTTAGGAGGATTAAAATGCGGTATGGAAATTAATCAAGACTAAATAAAACAGAGGAGAATAGGTACTTGGAGCCAAAGACAGAACATTTAAAAAGATATATAGTAAAATTCATCTACTTTTTTTAATTGCTCTGCTTTGATTATTTTTATTTCTGGAAGAGGCTAGCAGCAGGGTTTTGTGTAGCCTGATATTTTGGTTTAAGTTTTCCGATTGAGAATCTAAATGTGAGTTTGTTTAATGTAGGAAAAAGTTTTAGGTCCATCAGACCCCGACTCTGGAAAAGGAAAGAGCAAAATGTCACACCATATAACACATGGCTTCCACTTGGTAAAGGGAAAATCCCATCATGCTATGGAAGACTATGTTGTTGCACAGTTTAAGCAAATCGATGACCATGAGCTAGGACTATTTGCAATTTTTGATGGTCATTTGAGCCATGAAATTCCTGAGTACTTGCAGTCCAATCTCTTTAACAATATCTTAAAAGAGGTAATGTATGCGGTAGTATCATGATATATATTTTTACATTCTTTCATTTTGTAGTTTGATAGAAGCTGTTGTCGTTAAACGATGTTAGACATCAACATTTCACTCTGTTTATTGTCTTGGTCTTTGTTTCTCCTTTCCCCAGCCTGATTTCTGGACAGAAACGGAGAATGCAGTCAGGAGAGCATATTGTGTAACAGATACTAACATTCTGGAGAAGGCAGTTGATTTGGGCAAGGGGGGTTCAACTGCAGTTACGGCCATATTAATTGACTGCCAGAAGCTGGTGGTAGCCAATGTTGGGGATTCTCGAGCTATTATTTGCAACAATGGTGTAGCAAAACAACTATCTGTTGATCATGAGCCTAGCACAGAAAGAGAAGAAATTGAGAACAGAGGTGGTTTCGTGTCAAACTTTCCAGGTGATGAGATTTCTGAGAATCCAAATTAATCTGTTTGGAAACCAAATGAAAAAATCCTCTGTTTTTGAATACCATTTAAAATGGTTTAACCTATCACAGTTTGATTTTGATAGAGTGATTCGTGAGTCGCATGGATTTTAATAGTATTTGAGTTTTGTTGCTATCAATCTATTCTATGGCACTCTTAAGTTGGATTTGAGGTTCATCCAATTAATGTACTTGAGAGTTGAGACCTTAAGTTGCATATTTACCATTGCTGAGATTGATCGTAAAGCCTAATCAATTTATTGTTCTTTAGTTCTCATTAATTTTCAACATTGAATTGTTTTCTTCCATCTATGTTAGTATTAACATTATGATTCTGATGAATTCAGGGGATGTTCCACGGGTTGATGGGCAATTGGCGGTAGCAAGAGCATTTGGTGACAAGAGCTTGAAGAAACATCTCAGTTCTGAACCTCATGTAATGGTGGCTTTAATAGACGAGAAGACAGAGTTCATTGTCTTGGCAAGTGATGGACTATGGAAGGTTGGTTTATTTGAAATTATGACAAAAATATCTACAATTGCAAACTGCAAATATAACCAATAGACCATTCTGAAGAATCGGATTTCTGCATATCATGTTGTACTTTGAATGAACTTGAAATTTCTTTATATAATTTGATTTCAGGTGATGTCGAACCAAGAAGTTGCGGATTCTATCAAAGATATAAAGGATGCCCGGGCAGCAGCGAAGCACCTTACGGAAGAGGCGGTGAATAGGAAGAGCTCTGATGATATTTCTTGTGTAGTTGTAAGATTTCAGTGAATGCATAAGTTCTATTTGGTATGTATTTTGTCTAATTTTAACTTGGTTTTCAATGATGTGTTAGATATGTTGTATTCATAAACAGCTATGGCATTGAAGTGTGCTTGACGTGTATCTTGTGCCCCTTTCGTGTTTTAACCCTGTCATCATTGTTTTGGAGATTCGTACATGCTATTACAAAAATAGCCAAAATTTAGCTAGCCCTACTAAATTATAGCCATGGATGGATATAACAATCTTTTATTTGCAGAATTTAACTTGTTCTGCAGTTTGAGAATTTGAGACCCCTTTAAATACAGGGAGGTGGCTAGACTTGAAGGGGAGTTTTTGTCCATGCAACTCATATTTTGCTTGAAACTTCAGCTATTAAAAAAATAATAATAATAATGACAGAGGAGATTATTGCAGGATTATATAATTAATGTCTTTCTTCCAAAAGAAAAAAGTATGGAATTTCGGAAAATATCCCGGAGAAAGTGTTTGACATGGTGACAAAGATAAAGTGGATAAGCCATCGCAATAAAACAAAGCAAGAAGCTAATTTTTGCAGACAAAAAGGCAGCTAAGGAAGATGACGCTTAGCAACTAGCAAGGGAAAAATATATGGAACGAAAGCTAAGTTGTCGTTTGGTATGGAAAATATCTGCAATAAGACATCCCATAGCACGAATCATGCCTTAGTCTTAGTGGTTGTGATATCCAAATGGAAGTCAATATATATTTATGAAGGAGTAGATTGCAGACACAACACAAGCCAACCAGTCATTTTCAGCATCTTATTGTCATAGCAGCTCTGAGTCTTCTCCTTATTTATACTTTTCAGACTTTCATTCGACGATTTGTAATTGTCTTAGGGCTCGTTTGATAGTGCTTTTAGAATTACTAAAAAATTTATTACAGAAAATAGGAAAAAAGTTTAAAGATTATAAAAGAACTCTCGGAACGCTTATGAGCATAAGTGCTTTACCATCCCAAACGCGTTTACAAACCAAGAGGCTAGACTAAACACTCTCACAATACATTAGCTTTAAAAGCTTACATAGTCCACATGTAATGGCCTACAAACAAGGCATACCGCATACCAACTTAAGGTTGTAGTTGGGTTGACAGATACATAGTACTTCCCTCGAATGATATAATTGTTATTCTCAATGATAAGCATAGGAACAAACATACTTAGGTAGCAAAAAGCCATGGATGACAGAAGAGAGGAAGCAGCAGTGAGCAGACAAGATCAATATGCCTTTATCTGACCTGGAATTGCTTGGAAGCAACCCCTCTTCGGCTTGAGCCTTCTCCATAAGGTTCACCTGAGCTCTTGCGGCGCCGCTCATTGTGGCCGGCCAAACGCCGGCGACAGCTCCTCTTTGCTTCGTCGAACTCAGTTAGCTCATGGAACCTGTGCAGTGCAGCCACACAATGACAAGTTCTAAAACGTGGTAATGCACAAGTAACACTTATGGGAGAGAATTAATTAAGGGTCTACAAGCAAGGGGAAGAAAAAAAAATGCATGACTGGAACACTCATTAAACCCATGTTTTAAGTGACATCATGATCTGCAAGAGAAAATAAATCCGTGTATAGTAATGGAAACTAATATTTCAAGTTGCTCCATGAAATATTAGTTAAAGCACCAAATTTTAACAGAGATCACCATTTTATAAACCACTGCTAAACCATACAGAAGCAGAAGCAATGCAGGGGAAACGAGAAAAACGGAAAAAAAGAAGAGGAAATGGGATGCAAGACCTGCTGCATTGCTGACAGAAACGCTGTCGAAGGCCGGAAACCATGACAACGGGCGCCTTTGAATGAAACTCACAGACCTTATGGCGGCGGTAGTACCTCTTGGCCTCAGAAAAATCAGCACCACACCTCTCTGCTTGGCAACATGGTGGAGACACTCCACCTCCACCACCAGATCCTCTTCTTCCAGCTTTCTTCTGCTTCTCATTCTCTTCAAATCTCAGCATCAACCCACCACCAGCCTCCTCTTCCTCCGAGTCATCCTCCACTTCGTCAACAACATCCTTGTTCACCTTCTCTTTCCAACTTTGCCTTCCTTCAAAGCTCTTTGCCTCCATTGGTGACTGATAATGAGGAAGATGCCACAAATTACAATGAGGGTTGTAGTGGAAATGCAGAATGGTTGATGAGAATTATTAAGAAGAGGAGGAGCTTGGAGTTATGAAGGTGAAGAAAGTGCAAGGAATAGGTGAAAAAAGTGGAGCAGGACCACAAACACAAACTCCATTTTTTTTTTTTGGGTACCGGGCGTGTCAATATCATATAAGGTGGTGGAAATTGGAAATTTTGAATGGAATGGTGAAAAAGAAAGAGTTGAAAAGCTGAGTTTGGGTTTCCCATTTGTCTCAAACATGGATAAGTTTTGAGCTTAATTTGTCTCAGTGAGACCTAAGATCAGTTAGAGCTTCATGACCAGAAGCTTAGCTGAGCTATTGCAAATAATGCAGAAAGATGCTTGAAATAGTATAGCAGGAGCCTGTGGCCTGTAGGGTCGTTCAGATTGCTTAATTGAGAGGGAAAATTCATTTCCGAGTGAACATTATAGAAGCAAAACAGGAATGCATGATGCTTCATAATTAAATTTCACGTACTGGAGGCTCAGTAAATATTGATATGCAGTACAAAACAGAGCAGACATCAGTGTGGTGAATGCTTTGTCTGCCACCAGTTTCTACTCTTTACCCTATGCCTCTGTTGGATGCAGAATTTACAGCATGTGTCCACAGTAAAAAAAAATCATTTGGTCATGCATTAATGTCATAGATTATATATAATGCGGAGGCAATAGCTCATGGCATATGTTATGTTGGTGGTACAAGCTCACGGGTATGAAGGGGCACAGGTACATAAAGAGGCAGATTTGAGCAAGAAAAATCAAACGTGATATGACCCTTGCACCTTATGTTCACATGGTTATAGTACCAGACGAAGTACTCGATTGTTGATGCAAGCGTTTAACGAGTCATACGGTTTTGTTTTATGTACCTTTGGTGGACCTAAGATTCAATCCAGTTTGATCTTCAAAACAAAATACAAAAGTGAAAGAGAAAGCAAGTGAATGGAATTTCTACTTCCAACTGGTATGCAATAATGTTTCTGGGATTCTTTTGCTTTGTGTCCATCCACAGTAAAAAAAAATCATTTGGTCATGCATTAATGTCATAGATTATACATAATGTGGAGGCAATAGCTCATGGCATATGTTATGTTGGTGGTACAAGCTCACGGGTATGAAGGGGGCACAGGTACATAAAGAGGCAGATTTTAGCAAGAAAAATCAAACGTGATATGACCCTTGCACCTTATGTTCACATGGTTATAGTACCAGACGAAGTACTCGATTGTTGATGCAAGCGTTTAACGAGTCATACGGTTTTGTTTTATGTACCTTTGGTGGACCTAAGATTCAATCCAGTTTGATCTTCAAAACAAAATACAAAAGTGAAAGAGAAAGCAAGTGAATGGAATTTCTACTTCCAACTGGTATGCAATAATGTTTCTGGGATTCTTTTGCTTTGTGTCCATATATATATATGTCAGCATTATTGCTGTTGTCACTCGTTTAATTTGCACAATGTTTGTCGTATTATTGAATACATTGTTGATTGCATCTATCGTAAAACATAATGAGATATACTTGTACAATTTGATTTCGTATATCTCTATGAGTGATGTGATCAACAATGTAATTAATGATGCTCGTGTTACTGTTAATACTTCAAATTGAAACTATGACCTAAATCACATATCCTTGTCTAAAAGCTTAACATGATTAAGGCTAAGATCAATAGGGTCCTTTTCGTACGTAGTCGCTTGCCATGATTAGGGCATCACCATTGTGGTCCTCAGCTTTATCAAACATTCAGCTCACTGACTTCCGCGTCGCCTATCTATTTTTCTAGCTAGTCATAATGCGAATCTGTGTCACAACAAGTTATTTTCGCCACAATATTGTGCCCATCTCTCTCAGCTTTGAGTTGGGTGTTGGTCCCGATGCTCTTTAGTTCCTAGATTCTTTTCTTTGTCATGGACTTCTAAGCCGCCTTACGAGAAAAACTTAGTTGCAAAGGGGATAGCAGTACTGTTTTATTATCACTGACCAATAATGCTATGTCACGTGAAAGTGTTATTTATGTGTGTCATAGTGTTATTGATCAGGAATATCAAAATAGTGTTATCCTTGTTTCATGAAAGTCTTTCTCCTTATCGTATCGTATGCATATAAGACCTTTATCATCAATCATCATTCTTGAGCAATTAAATAAACAAATAAGACTTAAAAATTGAACTAACCTGGACTAGACTAGATTGGATAGGTTGGTTAATTTTTGATCAATTGGGTGTGGTAGATTTGAAGTCATCTTTCAATATTAACATCAGGCAGAGAAATACCATTAAACTAAGAGTTATTTAACTAAACAATGCTTTCGTGTGTTGCTAATAATATAATACCACAAGCTTGGATTTGGATTGCACTGAATCCCTAAAACATGTCACCTCTCATACTCAAAGACGAAGTAGACTTCGAGCTTGAACTCATATTTTGAGCCTTGAAATCAAGACTTTGAACTTTTAAAATTTGGGGTTTTCATACGTTCAAAACCAATAAAATTTAGCCAATTCACAAATTCAGTATATTTTCTTTAATCTAATTTAATATGATCAAAGCTTAGGATCCGATTCGATTTGATCCGATTGATTTTGGATTGAATGGTTGATTTTAATGATGGAAAGAAAATAAATATTGAGAATGAATCAAACATGTAGGACTACACAAAATTATTAGTCCAATCTCACTCCTAATTAATCTCTCGAGAAACTATAAAGAGCAAGAAGAAGAGGAAAGTAACTAGTGCATAATAAGAACAAAACATAAAAATTTGAATACACAACAGTTTTGAAAAGTTTTCAGGCTGGAAAGGAGGCCTTTTCTTTCCCCCTTTGTAAACGAAAAGAGGGTTGAGGAAAAAGAGGGTCAAAACAATCTTGAATTATTTGGTCCCAACCCAAGGTTTTTTGGCCCGACATGTAAAAAACAACATCGTATTCATGCATGTGATTCTCCACACTACAAATTGAAGCATTTGGCTAGGTTTCCTTCTTGAAGTTGCTTTTCTATCTCCTTCTCTTTTTTCATCTTCTTTAATTCCTCGATCCTCAAACTTTTTAGATCCATTAATGGCCAAGGAAATAGACTGAGCATTCGATACCCACAACAACGTTACTCTGAATATATTACACGTGCAAGTCCGACAACAAAAGCACCTTCTACTGTTAGGCACTTGTGTTTTATATCTCTCTTCAGTTTGATTGATATTTTATAACTTAGTTTTCATTTTACCACAGCAACAACACACAGAACTTTGACCCCCTCCCTTCCTGTAGTTTTCACTAGTATTTTTACAACAATAACAAGTATGAAAATTGGTGCACCGATATTTATTCGAAAGAGAAACCTACTCTACGCAATTCGACCACATTGCTGATCACATCTCTAATACAGATAGATCCTACATACGCTGATGAAACCCACCTCTACTAGAGAGATGGTCAGCAATGTAGTCAATAAATATTGTCCAAATAGCATTATTATTTAGACACAAACTCATGTGAGCTTGTAATGACCACCTCTATACTTCAAGAAAAAAAAAAGATTCAATATACAACTTCCCCTTGATCTTGTGAGGAAGTTTTACATTGCCAACAACGTTTGGAAGTAAAACCACCAAAAAAAAACCTGGTAGTAAAGTCGAATATTACATTTCCAAGCTTAATGCAAGAGCCTCCATTTCCAGATGGAGCCTTAGCCACATATTTACAACCCTTCAAATCTCTCTATGAATATGTTCATCATGATCTGCGAACTTACTTAGTAGTCCTCCATATTTCTGTACTCAGTTGTATCAATGACGTTCTCATCAGCCTCAGCAACCAATGTGTCCCCAACTTTTTGGGTCTTCTTCTTGGTAGAGTCCCATGCAAAATCCGTCCTCTCCTTTGCCATGTCAACCAGGTCCTCTGCCACCTCTGCCGCTTTTGCCGTGCCTTGTCTTGCTGTGTCTCCTACAAATCCTGTTACACCACTCATGTTATCAATCCTGGTGCCTCCTTCATCTCTTCCTCCGCCTTCATCCCTGCTTGCCTCTGTCGGTGGTCTATTTCTTGGGTCCTAATATTTCATACAATAAATAATAAGTCGCGCTATTTGTACCACATTATTTAGCAATTGCAGTATATTCAATGATGATCATTTCTCTAATGCGAAGTTATTTAGCAATTGCAGTATATTCAATGATGATCATTTCTCTAATGCGAAGTTCACGTGAGAAAGAAAAAAGTAACCGACAAATAATTTAATAAATGTGGTGTGCAAATAACGTTGTTCATAAATAATATATATACGTGTAAAGAATATGCTAAACATATAAATACAGGTAGCATATATCCAATAGTACTTGGTAGATTAAGATGAATAAGAAGAAAAAAGGAGAGAGAAAGGACAAAGGAAAAAGGAAAAGGAAAAAAGGAAAAGAGAAGAAATATATACTTGGGCACGTTCAAAAGAAGTGGAGAAGCAGGCCTTGGATAAGCAGGATCGAAAACAAAAGTGATGCTCTTCAGGCAAAGATTTTGAGATGTTGAAAAGGGATCTCTTTGTCAAAGAAAATGTTGCTGCCATGATTGGACTCTCTCAAATTCTCTCTGCTTCTTCTCCTAGCTAGCTAGTCAACTCTATTTTCCCAATATCTAGTGAGATCATGGAAAATTCTACCATGCGCAAGGTGCATGGATGCGCCAATAATATTCACCATTGGATAAGCAGTTAGTGGATGTGGGTTAATCCACACCTTTGATTGTTGGTGACTTGTTTAACTGGTTGTTGTAGGTTAAATATTAAAAAACAAATAAAACTGAAATGTGAAGCTTCTCTCTCTAATTTCGCTGCTGCTCTTCTCTCTCTTTCATGTTAAGTTTCTTGGTTCAAACATGGCCCCTCCCACCGACAGTCAGAGTTAGAATCAAATATGGGTCCATTCCATGAAATCAATACTAGCGCTCAATCTTCTACTCGTAATTTTTATAATCAATTTTCTAACTTTATTAGCAAATTACATCTTGGAATTAAAATTGAGATTTGAGAAATTAATGAGTTATGTGCTTTTATGGATTGTGGTGTGTAAAACAGGGATTGAAACTTGCTCCTTGATAAATGAAATCATGAAATTAGAAGCTGGGTTCGATGAAGTTGATTGGTTTTGGATTCCCAGACATCTGAATCACGGTGCTCATGTAGCGGTAGGGATTGATTTGAGGACGGTGGAGCTGCAAAAGTTGAGCTGGGTTGGGGAACATGTTGCTGGGCTTGTGTTTTCGGCTTTAGATAGTTCCCCGATTCCTAAATTCTCTTATTCCTTATTTTCTCCATTACTGATACGTAAACATGCCCTTAGAGTATTATCAATATTCAAGGCAATGTGAGTAATTGACAAAGAGGGAGCACATAATTGATAACCAGTGAGCATCCAATTGACAATCAGGGAGCACATAATTGACAAACAGGGAGCCATATACTATTTAATAATTGACAAGGGTTTACAATAGTAAGGACTCATTTGACAATGTTTTGGATGTCCACGTTCTATAAACTTATAAGGTGTATCCATAGAGTTGTAATATCGTAATTTACAATAGAAAGGATCTACATTCCAAGATGAAGTCAAGAATGGACCTCGGAGATGTAAACTTGGTCCTTATTCTTGTAAACTTGGTCCATATTTACCAATTACCAAACGAAGATAGAATCATTGCATTTATTAGTTTGCAATTGCATTTATTTGTGCAATTAGTATCTCCCTGTTTGGAAATTACATGTTACCTAGAACAAGTACAAATTTCTTAAGTCATGGTATTTGTGGATCGTTATTGCCAATCCAAATTGGTTTCTAAGTTTAGGCGATTACAACTTTTGCAACTTAATGCCAAACTTCATAGCTCCATAATTGATGATAGACCATTATTTTGTATTATTAATATATTCAAAATATATTTTTGTAAAAAAGAAACAATACTTGGATCGTCTCCAATATGAGTACGAACGAAATATGCTCAAAATTTGCTTTCTATTAGAGAACTCTAAATTCAAAACGATGTATAACTACAAAATAACAAGACCAAGTATTTTGCAATTTTTCGTCTGTAACTGGTACATTCTGGCACGGCAATTGCATTTACTTATAATAGCATAAATTAAATAACTTTAAATACATAACCAAAAATCCAACAAAAAAGGGCTATCTAAAACAAAGTAAGGACTTGTATTACTCTGTTGGACATTTGTGTTCCATTATATTGTAAAATCAATCCTTAATCGTGTAATATCGTAATTTACAAACATAAGGATATCTAGTACAATATTAAGGTAAAGTGGAACATTTGGAAGGTTAATTGGGTCCTGTAAACACGGATATTTACAATATTAAGGTCTCGTATTACTCTATATTGGACAATTGTGTTCCATTATATTGTAAAATCAATAATTAATCGTGTAATATCGTAATTTACAAACATAAGGTAACTTTGGACATTAGGAAAGTAAATTGGGTTCTTATACTTGTAATTTGTAAACACAGATGTTTACAATATTAAGGTCTTGTATTACTCTATGTTGGACAGTTGTGTTCCATAAGATTGTAAAATCCATCCTTAAACTTGTAATATCGTAATTTACAAAGATAAAGACATCTAGTACAATATTAAAGTAACTTGGGACATTAGGAAAGTAAATTGGGTCCTTATCCTTGTAAACACAAATTTTTACAATATTAAGGTATCGTATTACTCTATGTTGGACAGTTGTGTTCCATAAGATTGTAAAACCTATCCTTAATATTGTAATATCGTAATTTACAAGGATAAAGACATGTAGTACAATATTAAGGTAACTAGGGACATTAGGAAAGTAAATTAGGTTCTTATACTTGTAAACACAAATGTTTACAATATTAAGGTATCATATTACTCTATTTTGGACATTTATGTTCCATAAGATTGTAAAATCCATCTTTAACTTTTGTTTACTAGAATAAGGACCCAATTTACATCCCTAATCTCCACTATTACCAATCCTTTATAATATGAATTCATATTCTTGTAAATATATAATTTACAACATTATAGATTTGTTGAACCCTAACGTTGTAATCCAGGAACAAAATCTTGTAAATTGTTACCAAAAACTTGTAAGTTACGAGTTTAGGGATTTTCTTTACGACGTTAAGGTACCATCAGTCCTTAATATTGTAAACTATTGTTTACTAGAATAAAGACCCATTTTACATCCCTAAAGTCCACCATTACCAATTCCTTGTAATATGGATCCATATCATTGTAAAATACTGATTTACAACATTATGGATTCAGTGAACCCTAACGTTGTAATCCAGGAGCAAAACCTTGTAAATTGTTACCAAAAATTTGTAAGTTACGAGTTTATGGATTCTCTTTACGACGTTAAGGTACCCTCGTATCCCAAAATTGTAAAATCGGCCCTTAATCTTGTAAACTCTTATTTTACTAGAATAATGACCCAATTTACATCATCATGGTCCGAACTTACCTATTTTTTATAATTTGGATCCATATCCTTGTATAATAAGGATTTGCAACATTAAGGATTATGAGAACCCTAATGTTGTAATCATGGTGCAAAAACCTGTAAATCACTACCCAAATTGTGTAACCTACATGTTTATGGATCCTCTTTACAAGGTTATGGTACCTTTATATCCCAAAATTGTAAAATCGGCCCTTAATCTTGTAAACCCTCATTTTACTAGAATAATGACCTAATTTACATCCTCATGGTCCGCACTTACCAATTCCTTGTAATGTGGATCCATATCCTTGTAAAATAAGGATTTACAACATTAAGGATTATGAGATCCCTAACGTTGTAATCGTGGTACAAAAACTTGTAAATCACTACCCAAATCGTGTAACTTACATGTTTTTGGATCCTCCTTACAAGGTTATGGTACCCTCGTATCCTAAAATTGTAAAATCGGCCCTTAGTCTTGTAAACCCTCATTTTACTAGAATAAGGACCCCAATTTACATCCTCATGGTCCGGACTTACCTATTTTTTGTATCCTTGTAAATGGGTATTTACAACGTTATGGATTAGGTGAACCCTAATGTTGTAATCATGGTTCAAAAACTTGTAAATCGCTACCCAAATCTTGTAACTTATAAGTTTTAGGATCCTCTTACAATGTTATGGTACTCTC
>NW_018922014.1:3055-36647 GCF_002207925.1 Prunus avium
TTTTTTTTTTTTTGAGCTCTTAGCTTTTAAAAATTGCACCTCCGCTGAAAAATTCCTGGGTCCGCCGCTGGTTGTAACAAGACTTTCTTTTTTTTGGCTTCTCTTTAGTCTGGACCTTCGTTTCCCTTGGAGCTGGAGTTGCGGTAGAGGAACCTTGGCTGAAACATTGGCTCGTAAAGTGAGAACCATGCCTCATGTTAGAGCACGAATATATGTACAGATGTTAGACCAATATGTTGAGTGTGCTGATCAATAGGCAATGCTTTTGGGCCTTGTGATGATAGTCTTCGCGTCTTCAAATTTTTTATTTTTGAAACGATATATATCAGATATGGGAACCAAATTTGGAGCATTTGTGGGAAATAATGAAGCATCCCCAATATCCCAGGCACTCGAAAAATCCATGGAGAAATTTCTGTCGACTGCCCCATCTTTTCTTACGCTGGAAACCATAAATAAGAATGTTGCTTCAGACGTTACCCTGGAAACCATATATAAGAATGTTGCTTCAGATGTTGAGTGAAAATAGAATTTCCCCTTTGACATGCGTGGCTGCTCTCTATTTTGTTTTTGTCTTGGGGACATTCGTGTGATCAAATTGCTGCAAACAAAAGCAATTGAAACAAGTATGGAAGTCCCCTGATTTTCTTTCGGTTGCTGTTCCCTTGGTTCAGATTGTAAGAGCATTTGTACTTTGCATTCCCATGCGTGTAGGGAGTGTGACCCAAAAATATGTGGGTTTAAAATAAAAGCTATATGCAGTGAAACATGACATTGACAAGGCCATGCCCATTTTCCTTTTTGTCTTGTTTCTTGTTTCCTGTTGGTCATATGCGTCCTCTGGCTAACTAATAATGCTTTGAGAAGATTACTTTTGGTTTCTCTTCGACGTCTTCTTTTTCAATTGTTGCGGTCTTTGCTTTGTAGACTAGGCAACGCAGATGGAAGACATATAGGTGTCTCAACAGAAACTTTGTCGGAGCAATCTTTGCGGAGGAGGCGTTCTTGGTGCAAGTGGAGTTTTACCAGGTAGGAGATAACGATGATGTAAACGATATAGATTTTCGTGTCGTTTTACACAGACGACGCCAAACTGTTGATGCCTAAATTTGGTTTAATAGAAAATGACCTCTTCGAGATTGAGGTCGGCAATCCTTCCAAACAAACATGGCATGACCAAGCAGGTCGTTCTCTAGAACGATTTCTAGTGCTTAGGGATTGCACTTGTAAATAGAAATTAAGTAAGAACATGCAATCAAGAGACATGAGAGATTTACCCATAATCGGGCTACCTCTAGGGGGTGTTGGGGTGTTTTCACTGTTGAATGAAGAAAGAATAAGAGATACAAAGTGTTTGATCCTCACAACCCATATACCAATTACACCCATAACATTCATATAATGAATAAAATAAGATATTAATATCGTAGGGTTGAGTTCTCGTGAGAGGATGCGAGAGAAAAGCCTCCTGGAACCCCTCTCAAGTTTGAGAGTTGCCTTTTGTTGAGGCCTAAAAAATTCAAGGTTGGGCCCAAATATATTTCTGGCCCAATACGACACCTAACTAGGGAAGAAGCCCGACTTGGGTACGCAAGAGTTTGTCGTGTACACTTGCACAAGCTATGGTCCACATGCCACGCCAAGCAAATACGCAACCCGCCACGCAGAAAGGTCATAACAAGCCCGTAAAATGTACTTGCTCTATCAACTTGTGCTTATTATCCTGTCGAGTGCCATTGGGCCTGACCATAGCCCATTACAATACGGCAAAGCTCGAGCACAAGCACGCCAAATAACACGCAACGCCAAGCGGAAAACCTTTATCTTGGCACCAAGCCGCGCTACAAGCTTAAATGGGCCCAAGCCACGTGAATGCCCGGGGCTTGCTGAGCGAGTTGTGGTATGGATGGTTATGAGTATTCATGAGGCCCATTGATGGTCCAAGGAGTGGAAGTTTTTGGCTACTTTGGGGCACCAAAACTCAAGCCCATTTCTTGAGCCTTAACATATGGGTAAGCATGAGAGAGAAAACCCAATACCTTAGGAAAATATCCAATGGCCTACAACACTTGGAAATATCCCACATAAGTCAACATATCTTTGCACAAGTTATGGTCCACATGCCAGGCCAAGCAAATACGCAACCCGCCACGCAGAAAGGTCATAACAAGCCCGTAAAATGTACTTGCTCTATGAACTTGTGCTTATTATCCTGTCGAGTGCCATTGGGCCTGACCATAGCCCATTACAATACGGCAAAGCTAGAGCATAAGCACGCCAAATAACACGCAACGCCAAGCGGAAAACCTTTATCTTGGCACCAAGCCACGCTACAAGCTTAAGTGGGCCCAAGCCACGCTAATGCCTGGGGCTTACTGAGCAGGTTGTGTTATGGATGGTTACGAATATTCATGAGGCCCATTGATGGTTCAAGGAATAGAAGTTTTGGGCTACTTGGGAGCACCAAAACTCAAGCCCATTTCTTGAACCCAAACATATGGGTAAGCATGAGAGAGAGAAGAGTGGCCCAATACCTTAGGAAAATATGCAATGGCCTTCAACACTTGAAAAAAAATCTCACAGCAACCAAAATATCCAGCACCTTGTCAAAACCAAAGCAAATAGGTTGCTTCCGGCAGCTTGACGAAACCAAGGTAAACTCACAGGCCTCTGGAAATAAAATACCAATGACCCAACACCTTATAAAATATCTAGCATTATGTAAAATATCTAGCATTATCAAAAAAGAGCCTCAACCGAATCAAAACCAAGTCAAATGGCAAGCCATCGCAAGAACCAAAGGAAATCCATATGCGCAGGTTGCTGGAGGAAGAATAACCTTCAGACCAACGTCCCTACCCATTTTCCTTTCTTTTGCAAGCTTTAATAGGAAAACCAGGAAGACAAGTAAGTGGCACCTCATCCACATGGAGGAGTCTAGCGACGTGAAAAATCTTGGAACTCCAAAAAGCTTCGTGCCTATATGCTCAAACTAGGAAAGTTTCACTAAATAGGATTGAATGGAAGAAAGTGAAGGAAAAGGGAGAGGGTGGCTTGGTAAAATTAGGGGTTCCAGCGCCTACAAAAAGGGGCATCTCCTACCCAGCAAAACAACACATCCAGAGAGCAAGCAAGCATCCTTACTCTCTGCTGGAACCTTCAATTTCAAGTCCTTTTCTCCCATCTTCTTCCTTTTTCTCTTCGGGCAAACCATCCAAGAGCACGACGAAGCTTTCGTCAAGCGGCTGGAAATTTGCTCAAGTCACCCATACTTCCACTCTCATCTTGTCATCTCTTCCCTCAACAAATCTTCCCAAATTTCTCTCTCCTCTTGCTTTGAACCTCTGTTTCTCATAGGAAATCCAAGCTTTCTCTCTAATGCTAAACTCATGAATGCTCAGCTTCCATGCCACAAGCTTCTCAGGCCAAGCCAAAAATTAACATGTAAGCAACTACTTGTTTTGTTGGTGAAAGAAACCAAAGTGCTTCCTAAGGCTCCACGAACCTTTCAAAGCACTCTTGGGGCCCGATTCTTGAACTCAGGAACAGGGGCAACTCCACCCATTTGCTCTTTACAGCAGCCTAGGCCCAACTGTAGTTGCTGGAACAAAAAAGCCCCTACACCTTCATATAGAAACTTGGAGATAATCAAATTCTAATTAGCCTCAAATTAGAAGTCCATCTCTGAATAGAATTCCAATAGATATAAAGCTCAACCCTATGGCAATTTTATCCACAAACATACCCCCAAATGAAGAGTCCTAAAGACCTAGGGCCCTAAGGCCAAAAGCTTCATTATTAACCCCTAATGACCCAAAAGGTCCAGCTTCATTTTTGTCTAGCTTTGATGGACGAAAGGTCCAAGCTCCATTTTATCGAGCTTATATGGACGAAAGATCTCAGCTCAATTTTTTTTAAAGCTCTGATAGACGAAAGGGTTAAGCTCCATTTTATCGAGCTTATAGGGAGGAAAGGTCCCAACTCAATTTTTGTAGAGCCTTGATGGACAAAAGGTCTAGGCTCCATTTTTATCAAGCTCATATGGACAAAAGGTCCAAGCTCAATTTTCGCTGAGTTCTGATAGACGAAAGATCCATGCTCCATTTTTATCAAGCTCATATGGACAAAAGGTCCAAGCTCAATTTTCGCTGAGTTCTGATAGACGAAAGTTCCATGCTCCATTTTTATCAAGCTTTAATGGATGAAAGGTTCAAGCTCATTTTTTGGTGAGCTCTAGTGGAAGAAAGGTCCAGGCTCCATTTTTATTGAGCTCATATGGATGAAAGGTCCAAGCTCAATTTATTTCGAGCTCTCATGGACGAAGTTTCCAAGCTCTCCATGTGTATCAAGCTCATATGGACGAAAGGTCCAGGCTCCATTTTTATCGAGTTCATATGGACAAAAGCCCTAGGGCCCTAGGCATCATTATTAACCCGTAATGACCCGTTTGATAACCATTTCAATTTTTAGTTTTCAGTTTTCATATATATATTATTTTAGTACAAGCGATTTGGGGAAGGGAGTTTACACAAATATTCATTGGGTGCCAAGGGTTTTCAAACCTCCGCCCACATGAGTAAAGGTGGAAGAGCTCAATCAACTAAGCTATACCCTACTGGCTTTCAGTTTTGCATTTTTAAGAAATTTAAAAAGAAAACTTGTTTGGTAATCAATTTTAGTTTTCAAGAAAAACTATTTTAAAGTTGTTTGATAATTGACTTCATTTTTCAATTTTCAATTTTATGTGAAACTTGGAAATGAAATTTTTTGGGGATCAAATTGTGAATTTGACATCATAGATAGAAAGTGCATGTTACAAAGAGTTCGTAGTATTGTTTGGTGAATTGTTTGAAGTTAGGATGAATTTTCTTTTAATTTTGGATATAGAGATTCCGAGGCTTGGATTGGGTTCACAGCCGAACGTAGGAGTTGAGCAGCCAAGTCCAAGTCAAAAGGTCCCAAAATATCGAGCTTTGGTAACTGGAGTGCAATGCATGTGTGGTGATGTAAAATTGGTGAATGAGAAAGAAGCGCAAAAAAATGAAAATGAAAAATGAAAATTCTTTTAAGTTGTTTTCAAAATTAAGGGTGATTTTGAAAAACAAAATTTCACTTTTTTTAAAACATAAAACGAAATTTATTACCAAATGTTTTTCAGCCAAAGCTGACCCCAAAGAGCAGAAATTTTTGTAGGTACCCGGTACACCAGTTGGCTAGTGTACCCGCCAATGGGAATGAGACATGTGTAATAATTTATTTTTAGCCTTCTAACTATTTGTTCCGTTAGCCTTTTAACTGTCTCTCCATTAGGCTTTTGCTGCATCGGAGTCTTCCTATTTTTTATTTCTCAATTCTATCTTTTGTTCTCCAAATTTATCGAACTCCCCCTTGTTAAAATTCAAAGCACAATCTGAATAAAAGAGAGAATTGCCGTTTGATAAATAATAGTGGCACAGTTTATCGAACTCCCCCTTCTCAGTCGGTCATTAAAGACAGATTTTGCCGTTTGATAAATAATAGTGGCACAGTTTAGAAATTGAACACTGATACTAATAGACCAAGTAATTATGTATAAACACAAACAGTTTGTAATCAAGACCTTCAGCAAATCAAAATGATCATATAAGCAAAAGCTTTTTCTAAAGAAGTCAAATAAATTGAAGGCAAAGCCTACGTTAAAAACAAAGCCAACAAAATTTAATGCCCAAAATAAACAAACAAGTAAATAATAGTTGATTGGGTCTGCAGAATTTTTCACATTAAACCAATTAAACGTTACCAGAACTCAGAATAAAGATTCAATTTGAAGAAAGCAATTAAATCAAATTAGCTAACGTTTAAACATTAAAGTTAATTTTAAATTCTTAAAATATTTGGTATTAAAATATATTTTGAAATACTCATTAAAATAAAAAACCAAAACTTCTTTACTTTGGAAATTTGCCTAGACACTTTCTTTAGTTTCGTTGAACATAAAAGCACCACAAAATGATTGACGGACAATGGACATAGTCAAGATGCGGTAGTCCTTTGGAAACGTATATATCAAGTATTATCCCCACCCCACTTTTTTTTTTTTTTAAAGAGAAATCAATTCTATTAATATCCATATAACATTACAAAAGAACCTGCATGTTAACAATGGCTTCAGTAAAACCTTCTCAGGAAACTTAGAGCGAGAAAAAAGTAGCACACATGCAACAGACAAAAATTAAGGAAACTCATCGAAAGAGCGCACCAACGCCTCTCAAGTTTTGTCCAAAAAAGCCTCCAATGTAAACATATTCATTTGTACAACGCGAGATTTGATCAGTCTGCAATGGATCAAAAACAAAGGAACACTAGCACGAAATAATCACAGAAGCAAAGCCCACGAACTCTCCAAGAGAACTACCAGGGAGACCTTGGAGACCCGTAGAGGCTAGTCTCCTCTGTCTTGGCATAAAAAAACATTGGTACGAAATCATCGCTTACCAGAAGAATCAATTCCCCTATCGATCATATGCTCACCCACACCGTCAATTCCCACATGCTTAATTTTCTCACTTGATTATGCATACTTGTTACCCCTGCTGAGCTAAAGAAACCACTGCCAGTTCCTAAATAGAGAGTACAGTAGCCACCCTTCGCTGCACCTTCGTGTCAAAAACCACCATCTCCAACACAGGTGGTGAAGGAGGATCCATCAACCTGGGCAAAGGGGATACCATCCATTGCCAAAAAACAAACCCAGCACAACAACAGCCGCACCGCACAAAACCACCTGTTAGAATATACAGATTGCATTGATTGATTGATAGGCAGTAATCTTGTATTTACTCTACAATCATATTACCTTGATTGTAGGATCGAGAATATCTGCAGCTTTACTACTTACCTTGTACAGCCTTGCTTAGGCATTATATTAGCTTGTACTTTGTGAATGAAAGACACAACAAAATCTGGAGTTTTCTCCTCAAACTCTCGTTGCCTAGCCTCTCTATTTTTTCATGGTATCAAAGCGCCGATCTCGGTGACTCTTATATCTTCATCACCTTCCGCAACCTCTAGAACATGGCTAGCGACGAAGAAACACCAAAACCCACAGGCCATAAGCCTAAATCTCAAAACACAGAGACCAACGATGTCTCTGATCCCTTTTATATACATCATTCAGACCAAACTGGTCTGACACTTGTCACTCACTCTTGGATGGTGACAATTATGCAACTTGGAGTCTTGCAATGATAATGACTTTGGAGGCAAAGAACAAACTTGGCTTTGTGGATGGGACGATCAAAGCACCAACCACAACCAGCGCCAAATACCCCATCTGGAGGAGATGTAACCAGATGATCAAGTCTTGGATCCTCAACTCCATCAGCCCCTCTCTAGCCAACACCGTCATCTATGCAAATACAGCTGCTGAGGTTTGGTTAGATCTCAAAGAACGCTTCTCTCAAGGGAATATTTCCAGGATTTTCCAGATTAAACGAGACATTGCCGAACTTCAACAACATCAGCAGTCCATATGGGCCTGAATGAAACTTACTCCGCAGTTCACACACAGATCCTACTAATGTCACCCTTGCCTACTGAGCGTAAGGTATATGGGATGCTTGTACAAGAAGAAAAACAAAGGCAAATAGCTGAAAGTGGGGAGAATAATTCTTCTCATGCAATGAATGTATCAAGAAACACCAATAAGCAGCCTCGCCCAGTGCAAGGTGAAGATAACAAAAACCTCCACTGCACATACTGTGATGGTGACACTCATACCATGGATCGGTGTTACTATCTTCATCCATTTCCAACCTGGCACAAGTTGCATGGAAAGGCAATCAAGCCACCAAATAGAAACAAGCGTGCAGCAGCCAACAATACCAACAAGGAGGGAGCCAAGACATTTGCTGCCAAGACCCTTGAAGATTTAAAATTTACAGATGATGAAGTGTGCCAAATCAAGGCAATCCTTCGAGGTGATGGTAAAAATCAAGCATTTGTGAATGCCGCAGGTATGACTAAACCTCAGTGTTATGCCTTTGCCACTGATCATCCAGATTATTGGATCATTGATAACGGTGCAAGTGATCATATTACTTTTTCATCCAAATTAATCCCAGAAAAATCCTCACCTTTTAATTCCTCGATCACCATGCCAAATGGAACACAAGCAAAAATCACTTGTGTTGGTTCTATCAATCTCACCTCTCACCTCTCACCTAAAATTACATGATGTTTTTTGTGTCCCTGGGTTTCGAGTTAATTTGTTGTCTGTTAGCAAACTCACTCGTGACCTCAATTGTTTGATCTTATTTTTTCCCACCTTTTGTATCCTCCAGGATTTAACCTCGAGGAAGATGATTGGATTGGGGGAGGAGAGTGATGGTTTGTACTATTTAGTACCAGTCATCGAAGTTTTTCTTCGTGAGCGTAGTCCCAAAATTGCTACTGTTGCACAACCCTCTTCAACAACAAATCTCTGGCACAAACGATTGGGTCACTTGTCTAGTGGTCCATCTCGAGTTTTATCTCAAACTATCCCTTCAATTTCTTTTGATTTTAATTCCCATTGTTATGTATGTCCTCTTGCTAAACAAACCAGATTACCTTTTTTGCTCAATTCCATTTCAACAAATAAAGCTTTCGATTTAATACATTGTGATGATTAGGGTCCTCATCACTTGCCTTCTCACTCAGGTGCTAGATATTTCTTAATAATTGTTGATGATTATTCACATTTTACTTGGATATTTCTCATGAATTTTAAGTCTGAGACACAAGAAAAATTGAAAACCTTTTTTGCCTACGCTTCCATACAATTCCAATGCACAGTCAACCAAGTCCGTAGTGATAATGGATTAGAATTTTTGTCCATGCGTCCGTTTTTTAACCAACTGGGCACAATCTGGCAACATTCTTGCCCCCACACCCCTCAACAAAATGGGGTTGTGGAACGAAAGCACAGACACCTCCTTCAAGTTGCACGTGCATTACGTTTTCAAGCAGGCCTACCCCTTAAATTTTGGGGGGAGAGTGTCCTAACTGCTGCATATTTAATCAATCGTGTGCCCACCTTAGTGCTTTCTAGAAAGACTCCACATGAAATGCTCTACAAAATTTTACCCTCCTACACCCATTTGCGTGTCTTTGGATGCCTTTGTTATGCCACCCAAACAGCCCACACACACAAGTTTGATGCTAGGGCTCGTAGATGCATTTTTGTGGGTTATCCCTCTGGCCAAAAGGCATATCGCCTATTTGATCTCAAAACACATCAATTCTTCTCCAACCGGGATGTAGTTTTTCATGAACATGTATTCCCATTCTCAGATATTTCCCATGACACACAACTCGAGCTACCTCAAGCTCCAGTTTTACCATCCATCCCAATCACTCAAGACACCCATTCACTTGAGCCCAACCAATCAAACCCACCACTTGAGCCACCCATTGTTGATCCACATACCCAACCTATGACTTCACCCGCACCATCCAATTCTTCTCCAATTAACCTTCTTCGTGAATCTTCCTCATTACCCGAACCTTCTTCAATGACCTTTCCTACACCTAACAGCCCTTCTACAACGTCACCTCCACCACAAGCCTCCCACAAAGATAGATCCAGACAAACACACCCCCATAAGGCCACAGTCGATAGCCAGCAATAGGTGCACCTGTACGGAAGAGCCCCGGTGAAGATTCCTATGGAAAAAGAAAAAAAGAAAAAAAATCAAACAGAATCCAAGAGAAATCAAAGAAACCCTCAGAAAACGAAGGAGAAAACCTAACAGAGACGTAGAGGAAGCAGGCACAGGGAGAAACAATAGCCGCCTTATGGCTCTCCTCGCGTAAGGTGAGAGAGTTTTTTTTCCCCATAATATTATCTCATAAAAGAATATAAGCTACTCACGACCTTTATGAGAGCCGAGTATGCCAAGCTCAATTTTGACGCCATTTCTCTAATGAGCCTAATATTTTGGTCAAGCTACACTTGTTTCTTTTACGAACAGAGCTCGGACAAACTAAAAACGATTCAAACACAAATCAAACTCAAACCGTATTGAGCCATATATAGCCGTGTTAACTATACTTATTTTATACCAAAAAACATTTATTTCAATCTTAGTAATATTTATTTTTCTAGAAATTTTAATACTGAATCACCCTCCTAGTTAATAAAAATGAAAAAACAACCGAACTCATTTTACATAAAAGTCACAACTAGATACCACCAAACTTTTAAATACTTTTAACTACTTATTAAAAGTCAAAATTGAATACCACTAGACTTTTATAAACTCTTTATTGAGGTGATCCGCTCATTGTTTTAAATTCTGATATTTATTTATTAAAAAAAAAGTCGTGTTTTATTCCTCTTTTGATCATATGGATTCTAGTAATTAATTTGCATATTTTTTTTTAAGACAATTTGCATATCATCTTGGTTATGATTAAAAGTGTCGGTTTAAGTTTATTTCTAAGTCATAAAAGATTTAAATCGAATTACCTTTCTAATATGAATTATAATAATTTGAATTTAACATTAATGCCTCATTCGTTAAATATAATTGGATTGGATAGCGCAATAGATCTAATGTAGGTTCAAGGACGAAATGAAGGTAGATTTGAGGGATTTTCATTTTGAGATTAAAAAGGACACATTATAAGGTGTTGATATCCTAACATTTTGGGGATAAGTTTCCTTCATAAGTAATTCATCTTCTATCTTCAAGTTGGAACAAATTTCTCTATTTATTTATTCAACATGCCTTTATAAATAGGTACTTGAAATTGGATTCGATTGAAAAACTCACAGGCAAGTTGAACAAGGAAATGAATGTAAAGGTGAATGATTTTTCATTTTAGTGGAAATTAGAAAGGATAATTTATAAGGTGTTGATATCCTCTTATATTGTGTTGATTAATGAGATAAATTTCCTTCATAAGTAATTGATTTTCTACTTCCAACTTGGACAAAATTTATTCTTTTCTTCCTCCAAAATGCTTTAAATCCTAAAATGTGATAATATAGAACATGAAAGTATTTTTTTTTTTTTGGCTAAAAAAAAGAGTAAAATATGGGACATAAAATAATTTTATTGATAGCCATTTATTTGATTACTCTAAGGCTCCATTTGGTAAGTCCAGTTATGGGAAATGGTTGCCTAGCACATGGGAAAATATAAGGGAAAATGTAACCCTCCTCCCCCCTTGGGTCTCATTTTCCCTTCCAATGGGAAAGTTTGGGAAAACGGGCCAACATTAAATACATGTTTTTCATGACCATTTTGTCCCCATTAACAATTTAGAATTACAATATAGCATTAAATGCATGATTTTATTATTTGATTTCATATGGGTATAATTGGAAAATTAAACAAACTTTGTTTTACATAAGGTCTTAAATATCGATGGTTTCGAAAATATCGGTAGTCCAAAAACACGTAAATTTCGATGGAAATATCGGGATATTATCGATATCGATAAAAATTGAATAAAAACCAGGGAAATTGTAAGAAAAATTTGGAATTTTTTCTTGAAACTTTGGAGGATGTTTATTTAGTCAATTATCTATTACTTTATCACAAAAAATTGGAAGGCAATGCATTGCATTATGGGTTTAACTGATTTAAGTTGATTATATAGCGAGCTGACAAACACTACAAATTTGAGTTTCTATAAGGTTCAAATTTGAGTTATTTACGCTAACACCTCATGGGCTTTTCGACATTTTCACAAAACTCCTTGAGGTTTTAGAAATTACAAGAACACCCCCTGATGTTTTAAATTATTTTCACAAAACTACTTTTCATTGATTTTTCATCCAAAGATTGATGATTTTATACAAAAAAATTCTCCAAATGACAAAGTTGGCCTTTGAGATTAGATTGCATATACTTCATTCAGGTTAATTTTGTCATTTGTATAAGTTTTTTTTTCACTGAAATCATCAATTTTCGGATAAATAATCAACGAAAAGAGGTTTTGTGAAAACAAACTGAAACCTCAGGTGTTGTTCGTGTAATTTTTGAGACCTGAAGGGGTTTTGTGAAAACACAAGAAACCTCATGGGGTGTTAGTTTAAATCACTCTTCAAATTTTTCATTGTCTTCATGATCTCGATATTATCGATATTATAGCGATATTTTGGCAAAATATTGTTGAAGTGTGAGAGAAATTATCGACATCGATATTTTCTGATATTATCATCGATATTATCGATATTTCGTCGATATTATCGATATTTTAGACTATGGTTTTACATTCCTACACAAACCAAATATGGAAAAGAAAATAAAGTTGTATTTCCAAGTTAATTTCCCAACATTACCAAACATGGGAAATGAATCTTCCATTTTCCATCAAGTGGGAAAACGCATGGGGATTGATTCCCTATCAATTCCCTTTTATGAACCAAACATGGCCTAAGTCAGAAAAATAACTAGGATATCTTTTTTCCTTTCCTATGTTTGGTTTGTGTACAAATTAAAAACAAACTTTGTTTAATTTTATAATTATATCCCTAAATTAGAAATATGCAAAAATAGGATAACTAATGCTTTCCTGGGTATTTTTTAATTGTTAATAGGGGCAGGTTAATCATTAAAAAGTGTAGTTAATGATTGTATTGGTTCTATTAGGAAGGGAAATGAAACCCCAAGGTGGATGGTGGGGGAGGTTCATTTTCCCCATATTACTCCATGAGCCGAGAAATCATTTTTCAAGCATGGACTTACCAATTCCCTTTTCCTATGAAGCAAATTCACCCTAAGGCTTTTTTTGTTTTTTGTTCGATATTCATTTACCATGTTGGTAATGTTAGAAAAGTAACTAAGAAATATCATTTGTTTGTACACGATTTGTAAACAAACTTTGTTTAGTTTTTCAATTATAGCCCTAAATAAGGTTTACAATAATTACTGTATATTAGTATTTAAAAAATAAGATTTATCTTTAAATTTTATTTTGAAATTTCAAAGTTATTTTACTCTAAATAAATATCTCATAAACGTAATACTGCCCACTTGTCAATTATTTCATACATATTGGTAATCGTCTATCATTTAATAAATAATCATAAAAATGAAAACAACTCATAAAAAAGAAAATTCTGGAATATCTCATTGGCATATGCTTCCAACAGTATAAATCACAAACTTCAAAAAACAAAAGTACATATATTTTGCCCGTATATCATAATATACGTAAAATTAAATTAAATTAAAATTAAAAATCACATTTTCCTCGTGAAACGCGAGTGTCACCCTCTTGGCTTCCCCTAAAAAGCTTCGCCCTCACACTCACAAAAACCTCAGAAAATCTCATCATCAATCACCTTTAGCCATGGCTGCAGCCACCAACAATAGCCTTTCTGGTGATAGCTGTACGCCACAATCTCCAACCTTCCAGCAACGAATTGGTGCGTAGGTTAAGCCCGTCACCCTGACAGCTGACCAATAGCACACACATCCCCTCTTCCTCCCTCAACGACTCAATCCGGTGATGCTCGGATTTCTTTGCGCGCGCCGGAAGACTTGGATCGTCAGCTCCCTCTCGTCCTTCGCTCACGGCTCGGCGGCGGCTCACCAGAGCCGGCTCCTCCAAGCCCATACCTTTCCCCTTATTCATCAGCAAATCGCTAGCTTCTCCTGCGGTTTTGAGACCCGGCGCCACCACCACTCGAGCGCGTGCCAGCTCGGCTCGGCTTGCGGCACCGGCGCGGCATCGATATGGCACGCCTTGCTCCCTTCCTCCGGCAACCGGAGATCTGGAGATCTCCTCCGGCCGGCGATCCACTACGAGCTTAAGGGAGAGGGGTCGTGGAACGCCGCTTGGGACGCACGGCCAGCTCGCTGGCTCCACCGTCCCGACTCGGCTTGGCTACTCTTCGGCGTCTGCAACTGCTTAGCCCCGATCGACTGGGCTGACGACTCTACTCCTGACGGAAACGACGGCGTTTCGAACGAGAATGCTGAGAGTTTTGATTCGAAATGCTCAGCTGCTCCTGATCAGAATAACATTGATAACTCCGCTGATTACAGAGTTACAGGTTACTTTTTTTTCTTGTAATTAATGCTAATTAGGATCAATTTCATCAATTTATTGACATTGTTTCAGTGAATTATTGAGTTTGTTATGTCAAGTATTGTTTTTTTTTTAATTTATAAAAAATTTATATAAATAATGAAGAAGAAAGCTCTCATTTTTTCATTTTGGGTGTTTGGATTCACCACTAAGATTAGTCTATTGAGAAATGCTATGTCATATGTGCACTTTTTGGTTGTGAATTTTTAATTGGTTTTATTGAAAGCCACTATTCTTAACTTTTCTTTTTTGGAACTTTTTGGTGCTTTTCCTAATGCTTTGTTTGGTGACTGTTTGTTTGTGGGTGCATGCATACATAAGTTACTTTCGTTGTCTTTCTTTGTTTTGACTTCAATTTTCCGTCAAAACATCCTGAACTATACGTTGATGCTGTCTGAGATAATAACAGGGGTGCCAGCCGATGGTCGATGCCTATTCAGAGCGATAGCACACGTGGCTTGCTTGAGAAATGGGGAGGAAGCCCCTGATGAAAATCGTCAGAGAGATCTCGCTGATGAATTAAGAGCTCAAGTAACTCTCATTCATTTTTAGGCATAAATTTTTTTTTGTTTCCTTTTTCGGAGGCATTGAATGTTTTACCAAATTGTTTATATGCGTGCTGTATTTTCTTATTGTGTGGTGTAGGTCGTAGACGAGCTCTTAAAGAGGCGGGAGGAAACAGAATGGTAAGCTTTTGTGATTTTGGACTGAAATTTTTCAATTTGTTTTTGTTACCATGTCGCAGAAATGATTTGGTTTTTAATCTTTTATGAAATGCATGTTTAGGTTCATCGAAGGTGATTTTGATGCGTATGTGAAGAGACTTCAACAGCCTTATGTTTGGGGTGGAGAACCTGAGTTGCTGATGGCTTCTCATGTTTTAAAGTGAGAACAAGCAGTTTTGTGTTGTTTGTTATACCTTCAACCATGATTGTTGATGTTTTCTCGTTCTGGTAGAATTGTGTTAACTCCATAGGCCCGGTTGCCCTTCCTACTTATTTTGGATTCTCATACCATCATGTTGCCATAGATGGAGTTTGTGATGCGTTTCTACTCACGTACATGCGATGAGGGTGTGTGGATTAGTTTCGTGGCATACGGTTTTAACTCATCTATGGTTGACTTAGTTAAGCATTTTGAGCTACATGTTGGGTTATTATTGGGTTTTATGTTAGGATTTCTATATTCGGATTTGTGTGGCTTCAATAAATAGGTTGCATTGTCATTGTGTTCGACAATTTTGAGCATTTCAAAATATCAGAGTTTAAGTTTGAAGTTTAGTTTCTCAGCCTGGGGTTTTTATATTCTTTCATTTAGTCTCTTCCTTCTTCTCTTCCCAGGTTCTACATTTAGACTTTTTCATGCAAATGGCCTGCATTTTCCCCCTTAAGTTTTAGTTTAGTTTAGCTGCCATGGCTGCATATTTTGTGTCGTCATTCTTTTTTTTGTCTTGATTAATTTTCAAAGGGAACACTACCTATCATGGTTCTACAATTTTAGTTTCCATTTCGCCTTTCTTTCAGTTTTTTGCCGGAAGAGGGTGTGTTATGATCTATATAGCAATCTGCTTAATCCTTAAGTCTGACACAATGTTTTACTCCTCAGGACACCAATATCTGTCTTCATGATAGATAGAAGCTCGGCTGGTTTGGTTAACATAGCAAATTATGGTGAAGAGTATCGGAAAGAAGAGGAGAAACCAATCAATGTTCTCTTTCATGGATATGGACACTATGACATCTTGGATTCTTTCTCAGAACAGAGTCTGAAGAAACTAAACATGTAGAAGTTGGATATGGTTATATAAACATAAATTCCTTGGGATCAAATAAATCACATTGTTGTAGAAGAGCTTACAACTTTAGTGAGGGAAGAGTTTCCCCGATGAGGAACATGTTTCAAGTTCATTAGTTTGCTGCAATGACCTTGATTCAAGTAATAGATTAAGACTAAGTAGCTAGGCTGAAGGCAGGGAAGGCTAGCCAGTCCGGCAACTGCTGGCCACTGACAAGGAGTCAACTAGCGATTCCAGCTTCTTAGAGATAATGATTTGAATAAATATTTCCTTCCAAGGCCAGCTATTGGAGTTACGTTGCATTCATTAATTTGGCTGGTTCAATTTTGAAGGTTCATTATTTTTGTTTGAAAATTCAAAGGCAGGTTTACTTGATACTTTTTAGTTTCCTGGTGTTCTGGTTGGCTCACACATTTTATAATTGGTAGCAATGTTTCTTTTTCCCAGATTGATCAGGAAAATTCGATTTTCTCCTTTTAAACTTGACAGTAGCTTATATTCTGCAGTCGAATTGCATGGCCAGGTGGAAATGCATGTTTCTGCCATTGGTTGGAATTGTCGTCGGTTATTCGATAATGGAGTTTATATTCTTCCAACTTCATTAGAATATATGCTAAACTCCTAAATTACTGTAAGTTGGGAGAGTTTACTGTAACTGCTTCTTTACGGTGCATGGGTGGATAACCCGGCTACATTCGGTTCTTTAGCTGCCCTAGTAGTTGCCCCTGCTAACCGTTCTCAATGAGTTTCTCTAAATTCTGCCTCTCCTCTGGTATTCTTTTCCCTTTGGCAACTCTGGGAGTGCTCTGGCTTTTTATACCTTCGTCCCCAAGGTATAATGAAACACTTTTATCTTGGTTGGTTGTTTCAGCTCTGAGATTGGAATTTTCTAATTTGCTACTTGCAGGTCAGTTTTCAATTGTTAGTGGGTAATTTTCAAGTCAAGAGAAAAGAGTTGGGGAAAAGTTTAGGGTCGGCTATGCCAATTCTTAGCTGACGTCTGCAACCTGCAGCGTACTTATTCTACAATCATTCTATACGTGGTTCTAGAATCTTTTAGAAGTCAGTTTGGAAATGTATTCACGCAGAAACAAAGCCTTGTATTCATAATTTTAAAGATATACAGAAAATTCACTCACTCTATTGTTGAATCGTATCTGTTGGGAAGTTACCCTTTTGTTTTTATAAGGCAGTATCTTAAAATTACTCTAATTTTCGGAGACGAAGATTCAAACTTGAGTGGAAGGAGACCTGAATACTATCCTGACAAACTTAGCATTTTATGATGGACACTTGGACAACTAAGTGTTCCAAAAAATTGGAAAACCTAAGACATCTTTTACTTTTCTAACGCTGTCAATGTCATGCTTCCTGCCTTCTACGAAGATTCTGATTCTTGTAGAGCAAGCAAGGTTTGACAATATTTCTCGACTTCATATAACATCAATTTGGGACCAAGCCGATGTGATTCCCTTTCTTGTTCAACCCCACCACACGTAACATGAGGGGTGGGTTGGAAGGAAGCGTGAGTTAGTGAGTTTACTTACGTTACGTATCACATTGTCATCCCCATGGAATATTACAAGTTTTTACTTTAACACGACACCTTTTTTTTGCGCAAATTATTTGGAATATGAAAGCACCTAAGTATTTTATAAATTCCTCGCGATATTAAAGACGAGAGTTTGTTCACCTTAGTTAAGTTACAATCCATTGTCAACCCTACTCGTTTATATTAATGCTTGTAACCCTAATTCAATATCTTTATTTGACATTCTATGTAAAATATGTTCATTTATCGTATAAGAACAAATTATGCAAATATGATCCAGCTTTTTTTTTCTTCATGATTGTATTGATCGGGTGTTTCTGATGTTCAATGTGAAAACGAGTAAAATGAAGAGGATGAAAACAACGAGGGTGAGTTAGTAAAAGTAATTATACTATTGGATCTAATAAAATAAAATAAAAAATATTTAGGACCAAGTTGTTTTTATAGGAAAATTGAAAAAGAAACGGTTAACGAATAGACACACTTCAAAACTACAGTTTTTTTTTTGGAGCTAATCTCTCGATTTTTAAAAATGCGAAACCAATGACACAGAGGAATTGGTTGACGTGCAGAATTGTTAACTATTGTTCCTTTGAATTGTTCAAAATCATAAGGTAACTGCTCATATCGAAAAAAAAAAAAAAAAATTGGTCAATGAATGAACATAAATTATGTTAAATTGTTACACTCTCAAACCATATATCTCATACATAATTTATGATCCATTTTATTTTCTGGATAAGTGAGAGATGATGTAGGGGAAACTGTAGTTGCAACACATTGGCTCCAAACTTGCACACTATTTGCCAAAGTTCTAGATTTGTCGACATTAGGTTTAGACGCAAGATCAGATTTGAAGAAAAGATCATGGCATGTTTTGACTACATATATAAGATCATGACAACAAACATTAGTTACACTAGTCCCGCCTTCGAAATATTTGCACCAACGTCTCAAGCACATTCAATGGAGATATTTTGTTTACATTCATCCAATCCAAGGTATTCGAATATGATGCCTCTAAGGTTGGAATTGTGATAGAAGATCTGGGAGAAACTGTAATTGCAACACATATATAGGCTCTAAACTTGTGCATTCTTTGCCAATGCTCTTGATTTGTTGACATTGGGTTTAGATGAAACAGATGAGTTGAAGAATAGATCATGGCATGTTTTGCCTACAGATACAAGTTCATGGAAACAAGCGTTAGTTACGCTAGCCCGCCTTCGAAAATATTTGCACCAACTTGCCGTGCACACTCAATGGAGATATGTTTTTTACATTTCATCACTCTTCAAATTTGATGCCTCTGAGGTTGGAATTGCGATAGAATATTGTGATAGAAGATGTGGGAGAAACTCTAATAGCAACACAACAGCTCCAAATTTGTGCACTATTTGCCAAAGCTCTAGATTTGTCGATACTGTGTTTAGACAAAAGAGAAGAGTTCAACGTAGTCATTCGAAAAATAAAACAATGGAACTTTCTATAAATTTTTCATCAGGAAGATTAATATAGAATACAACAAACAGTAAAAGGTATATAATACGACTAACAAGTTTTAATGTAACCTAAAGAATTACTAGTTTATAAACAATTACTCGTTTATATTAATGCTTGTAACCCAAATTCAATATTTGAAGGTGATTATCGTTGTAAAATATGTTCATTTATCATATAAGAACAAAATTTTGCAAATATGATCCAACTATCTTTGTTCATGACTGTACTGAGTGGGTGTTTCTGATCTTCATCGTGAAAACGAATAAAATGAAAAGGATGAAAATAATGAGGGTGAGGACGAAAAAGACAAACATGTAAGTGTTAATAGTAAAAGTAAAAGCACAAATGGTACTTAAAAATTACAATTTTTTTCGTTACTCTTGATTTTTAAAAAGGTGAAAACAATGGTAAAGAGGAATTGGTTGGCGTGAAGAATTGTTAACTATAGTTCTTTTGAATTGTTCAAAATCATTAGGTAACAGTAGAAATTAAAGAAGTACTAAATGCACATATCAAAATCTTTTTTTTATGTTGCACGAACGTAAATTTTGTTAAAATGTTACCGTGAGGAATGCTATTCACAATCGCTCAAAAGCGATTGTCAAAGGACTTGCTATACACGTGTACACGTTCTCATGCCTTCCAAAAAACAAATGATTTTTTCTCTTTCTTCTCTCGGTTGCCTCCCTCTCTCTCTCCCTTTCTTTTTTTAATTAGCTTTTCTCTCTCTCTCCCTCTTTTTTCTCTCCGCCTGTCTCCATCTCTTTTTCCATCGCTCTCCCTCTTCTTCTCTCTGTTGCCTCCCTCCTCCTGCTTCTTCTATTCTCTCTCTCCCTCTCTTCTTCTCTCCGCCTGTCTCCATCTCCCTTCTTTTTTTTTTTCCATCGCTCTCCCTCTCTTCTCTCCTCCTCCTGCTTCTTCTACTTCTTATTTTCTTTTTCCCCTCCGTCTTCTTCTCTGTGTCTGTCTCCATCGATGGGTTGTAAAAACCCAAACTTTTTGTAACACAAAAACAAAAACCCCAAGCTTTAAAAACCCAAACTTCTTCCTCTCTGTGTCTGTCTTCCCCCAAATCACAGTTCTCTCCCTCATATTTCTTAACTTTCTTCTCCTTTTTTGTGTTCATTTGATGGGTAATGATTAAATCAGCAGGAGAGAAACGCAGCAATTGTGGGAATCAGAAACACAAAAACTCAAGGAGAGAAACACAAATTTGCAGCGTCATAGAGAAAAGGAGAGAAACACAGAAATTTTTTTGGAGAAACGAAGGGAAAAAACAAGACTAATAGGACGAAGGGGAGAGAAAAGGAAGACAATAACTCGCGAAGAAAATAAATAACTAGCCTAGATTGATTTGTGTTTAGTTGTTGTCTGGGCTTAGCCCCAGTTTGTTAAGAAGTAGAAGAAGCAGGAGGAGGGAGGCAACAGAGAGAAGAAGAGGAAGAGAGATGGAAAAAGAGATGGAGACAGGCGGAGAGAAAAAAGAGGGAGAGAGAGAGAGAAAAACTAATTAAAAACAGAAAGGGAGAGAGAGAGGGAGGCAACCGAGAGAAGAAAGAGAAAAAATCATTTTTTTTTTGGAAGGCATGAGAACGTGTACACGTGTATAGCAAGTCCTTTGACAATCGCTTTTGAGCGATTGTGAATAGCATTCCTCATGTTACCATATATCACATACATAATTTATTATCCATTTTTTTTCTCTGTTTAAGCAACAGAAGAGGTTTTGGAAAGTGTAATCACAACATATTGGCTCCAAACTTGCGCACTCTTTGTCAAAACTCTAGATTTGTGGAGGGTTTGGAAGAAAGGGAAGAATTGAAGAATAGATTGATGGGTATATTTTATATTATATATTTAACCAGGGGTGGACCCAATTAATGCCAACTATTGCGAAAAAACTTGCCTGCACCGGGGATAGGACAACAGTCCTATCCCCCTCCAATCGCAGCACACCACGTGTCCCCCTTTGGCAGAAAATGGACACATGGCGGGTTGTGATTGGAGGGGATAGGACTGTTGTCCTATCCCCGGTGCATGCAAGTGTTTCTCCAACTATGGGCAGCTGTCCACACTTACCCAAACACTTCAGCCATATAATCCCATCTAAATTCATTATTTTTAATTATTTTTAGGTCCTTCTCAAGTAAAGCCCCCACATAACCCATTGAATTTTTTTAAGCCCCCAGATGAACGAAAGTCTGGGTCCGCCACCGATTTAACCCCATTCTTGGTACATTTTGGTTCATATTTTGGAAGAATTTTGATACTTTGAATTGTATTCTCAATATAGGACTGTCGACTTTCTCTGGAGCAAAACATAATCAAATGGACGAATTTTGGAGTAATTCTAGTTGGAAGATGTTCGTGAGTCACTTGGCTTGATCGTATCAAAATTTCAGACTTTTCTACCAAGCGGTTATTTTCTGGTGATAAAATAAAGGAGCAGTGTGCAGTGATGGAAAGTGACGTTTTGGGCTTTTATGGCATTTTTGGAGCCCGAGATGACCTCTGATGGATTCATGGCCTTCTGGAGAAGTGTTCAGAACGTTTTTATCTTTAAAACAAGATATATTGGACTGGATTTGGAGGAGATTTGAGCCCAAAAAGTGGCTGGGCAGATTATGGACAGATTCTCCTAGTACAATTTGGATTTTATGTCATGTCATTATTTTATTTTATTTAGTTTCCTTGTGGGGATTGGGCAGCTAGGTTTTAGGGGATATTTAAGTTATTTTTCACAGAAAATTTAGATCTCTTTTTTTGGCTTGTGAACGCGACTTTTGCTAGGGTTTTTGAAGAATTTCTACTTCAAGGTGTTTTCGATCTTTATTATTTTAATGAAGAACTTGATGATTTTTATTATGAACATGCGTAACTAACTCTCTTTTGCTAGGGTGAGGGCACGAGCCTTAGCAAGAATATGTAGTTTTTGTCCAATTTGCTTATGATTATATGCATGCAGGTTTTCGAATTATTCATCACTGGGTTAAACTATCTAAGTGTCTTGATGCTTGATCACCATTAGGATGTTTAGAAAAGTAATTTGATGCAATTTTGGTCGGAGGTCAGTCCTTGAAATTGACGAAGGCTTCTTGTGATTAATATGTGCAAGTTCACTTAGGATGAATACCACGTCTTAAGGGTTGCAAGGTTTGTCAAAAGGTTTCACATAACTTAATGAGTCATGTATGTTTAGATTTGATCTGAATACCACAGACGGATTGCATGTGTGATATACGCTCTATGTTGGGGGTCCAAGTAGGCATATATTAGGAATACCCAACCTTTGAAATATGCATGTATAGGTCATAAGTAATGGGGAGAACTATATAGAATTGTTATGGTGACGGCGGATCCCTAGTGCTTTCTTAATTTGATTTCTAAAAACACAACTGTTTCTTTTGCTCTTAGCTTAAATTTTGCATATTGCCTTATTTTTATTAGTTAAATTCGTTTTAAGTTAAGGTCTTAAAATCAAACATCTCAACTTTCTCTTTTACAATAATTAATTAGAATTTGGTTTGCTACAAGTTATTTAATAATCCCTGCGGAGAACGACCTTGCGAGAATCATTTATACTACAATAACCTTGTCATTCTTGCAAGTTTTATAGGAGTTTTAACCCTATTTGTGCAGGTACTAAAAAGTCTATCAAGAATTTGGCACCGTTGCCGGGGATTATTTAAAATAATTTGTTCTAATCAGATTCTGCATGAATTATTGCTGTACATACATACCAAAAAAAAGAAGAAATAATCTTTGTTTTTATTTTATTTTTACATATCACAGCAGGGCAGTGCAGATTTACAATATGTGCATGGTCAGCACACGTTCAGCAATTCAGCAATTGTTTCCGTGTGATCCAGAACCTGAGCAATCTTTAAGGAGGAGACGCACGGAGCAAAATTTGCTGTGGGTTCCTTCACTGCAAGGGACTTTTCTGCAGTCTTTATATTCTGAGGACCTGCACAGTAAAGAAACAATGGCTTTTGTTATTCCAGAGGCTGGTGATCCTTTGGGTAACTCTTTAACAGCTCATGCCACTAACATACCAGGTTGCATTACATATCCAGAAGTGGAGGAAGGGTCTACATTCGAAATCAAGCATCACATGTTGAATATTCTACCTACATTTCATGGGTTATTAGCCGATGATCCTAACATGCACATTGCAGAATTTTTAATGGGATGCAAGAATATTTTGGTGAAAGGATTCTCAGCTAAATCTATTAAGCTTCGTTTATTTCCATACACATTGAAAGATCAAGCAAGGAGATGGCTCCTCACACTTCCATCTGGAAGCATTAGCACTTGGAACCAACTCAGTGAAAAATTCTTAAACAAGTATTATCTAGCCTCAAAGACTCTCGACATGAGAACTCAAATTTTATCTTTTGCCCAAAAACCAAATGAAGAGTTTCATGAGGCGTGGGAACGGTTTAAAGAGTTGAATCGAAAATGTCCACATTCTGGTATTAACAGTACTGATCAAGTGCATATATTTTTCAGAGGGTTAAATATGACAACAAAAACTCTTGTCAACACTTCATGCGGAGGTTCGTACAAGGATAAAAAGGCATAAGAGGCTTGTTTATTATTTGAAAAAATGGCAGCAGATACACAACAATGGGCAGTTGAGCAACCACAATCTAGGTCTGTTTTTGAGCTATCTAATGGTTCTCCATATATGTCGGCACAAATTGAAAAAATGGAGAAAAAGCTTGAAAGATTTGATGCCAAATTTGACATGTTATTACAAAGAATTCTAGGTTCACAGGTTGTTGTACAGCAGCCCTTACCAGTTGCCTGCAGCATTTGCAATGTGACAACCCATGATTTTTTGAGCTGTCCACATAAAGATGCTTATCCAGAATTTGCAGCGGAACAAGTTAATGCATTTAATAATTTTCAGCGTCCAAGATATGACGCGTATTCAACTGTTTACAACCCGAGTTGGAGAGATCATCCTAATTTTAAGTGGGACAGAGATCAGTTTGCAAGGCCACAATTTCAACAACAGGTACAGCAACCTGCTGCGCCTAAGGTTGCTTGGGAGGTTGCAATTGAAAAATTAGCAAACGACACCAATCAAGAATTCCAAAATATGCAGGCAACAGTGAAAAACATAGAAAAACAAATGGGGCAGATTGCATTCCAAGTTTCAGAAAGAGCACCAGGTACATTTCCTAGCCAAACTGAACAAAATCCAAGGGGAGGCGCAGATTGTAAGGCAGTTCGAGTTCTACGTTCGGGTAAAAGTTATGACAATAGAGGTGAAATTTGTGCTGAAAATTCGCGGGCAGCATCACAGCCACAAACAGATTCAGGAAATTTTGCAGAATCTGATATTGTTGCAAATTCTGCAATTTTTGCAGATTCTACAGAGTCTATGGGCAGATCCGAAAACAGTGAAAGAATTGCTGCAGAAACTGCAGAGCGTGTTTATGTGCCTCCAATGCCTTATCCCGAAAGGTTGAAGCCCAAAGTTAAAGATCAACAGTTGATAGATTTTATGAAGACGTTGGCCAAAGTTCAGATCAATCTCCCATTGATTGATGCAATTAGGAACATTCCATCTTATGCCAAGTTTTTAAAGGATGTTTGCACAAAGAAAAAGAAGCTCGTGGATTTTGAAAAAGTTATTCTTACAGAACAGTGCAACGTAGTTTTATTACACAAACTGCTTCCAAAGAAACAAGACCCAGGGAGTTTTACAATTTCATGCACAATTGGAAATTCTAATTTTAAACGTGCTTTAATTGATTTGGGTGCCAATATTAATTTAATGCCTTTTTATGTTTTTTAGAGACTAAGACAAGGAGAAATCAAGCCTACATCAGTTATTCTACAACTGGCGGACCGTTCAGTTGCTTACCCTAGGGGAATTATTGAAGACCTTACCCTAGGGGAATTATTGAAGACCTCATTATTAAAGTGGATAATCTCTACCTTCCTGCATATTTTGTGGTCTTGGATATGGATGAAGATAGGCAAACACCGATTATTTTGGGGCGTCCGTTCATGGCTAATGCTCGAACCCTAATTGATGTTGAGGCTGGAACACTTACACTTAGAGTGCAAGATCAGTTCGTTGTTTTCAATTTATTTGAAGTAACCAAAAGGCTAGCTGATGTGCAAGATTGTATGCGTGTTGACATGTTAGACAGTTTAATGCATGCTGAAATTATGCCCCGTTTGACATCAGATCCATTGTTACAGGTGTTGCATGGGTTGGAGAATAAAAACACTAAAGATGAAGAGGTTTTTGAGTATGTTTCAGTTTTGGAAAGTGTTCCTTTTCTACACCCCCATTGGAGGCACGTTTTTGAGAGTTTAGGGGAACCGAAAAAACCGTTGCAGCCCTCTAAAGTCCAGCCACCTAAACTGGATTTAAAAGTACTGCAAGGACACTTGAAATATGCTTATCTAGGTGCAAATTCTTCGCTGCCAGTTATTATTGCTGCTGACTTATCATCAACAGAAGAAGAAAAATTGCTGCGTATTTTACGAAATTATCAAGATGCAATCGGTTGGACTATAGCAGACATTAAAGGGATCAGCCCTACAATTTGCATGCACAGAATTCTAATGGAAGATGGAGTAAAGCTCACCATTGATGCTCAACATCGTTTGAATCCAATTATGAAAGAAGTTGTTTGTACTGAAGTTATGAAGCTTCTAGATGATGGGATGATCTACCCAATTTTAGATAGTAAGTGGGTTAGTCCAACTCAAGTGGTGCCTAAGCATTCTGGAATTATAGTTGTGAAGAATGATAATAATGAACTTGTGCCTACACATTTGACTACTGGGTGGCGTATGTGTGTTGATTACATAAAGATCAATGTGGGTACTAGAAAGGATCATTTTCCATTGCCTTTCACTGATCAAATGTTGGAAAGGTTGGCTGGTCGTGCGTTCTATTGTTTCTTGGATGGATATTCAGGGTACAACCATCCAGTTGCACCTGAGGATCAAGAGAAGACAACCTTTACATGTCCTTTTGGGACTTTTGCATATCGAAGAATGCCCTTTGGTTTGTGCAATGCTCCTGCAACGTTTCAACGATGCATGATGAGCATATTTTCCGGATTGGTTGAACAGGTAGTTGAAGTGTTTATGGATGACTTTTCTGTTTTTAGGGATTCTTTTTATGAATGTTTGAACAATTTATCCCTAGTTCTTGAAAGATGCATTAAGACAAACCTTGTTTTAAATTGGGAAAACTGTCATTTCATGGTTAAGCAGGGGATTGTCCTAGGCCACTTGATTTCTAACAGGGGTATTGAGGTTGATAAGGCCAAAATTGATGTAATTGCAAAGATGCCACCACCGACAACTGTTAAAAGTGTTCGATCTTTTCTTGGTCATTCTGGGTTTTACAGACGGTTTATCAAGGATTTCTCCAAGATTAGCCGACCATTGTGTAATTTATTGGCTAAGGATGCTCCTTTTGTTTTTGATGATGCTTGTTTGGAGGCTTTCAACAAGTTAAAGACACTCCTCACTACAGCACCCATTATTGCAGCACCTGATTGGAGTTTACCTTTCGAATTGATGTGTGATGCTTCAGATTACGCAGTAGGAGCAGTTCTTGGACAACGGAAAGATAAGCTTCCCCAAGTCATTCATTATGCTAGTCGGACTCTCAATGATGCATAGCTAAACTATGCGACCACAGAGAAGGAATTGTTGGCAGTTGTTTTTGCATTAGAAAAATTTCGTTCTTACTTAGTTAGGGCTAAGGTGATTGTTTACACAGATCATGTGGCTTTGAAGTATTTGTTGTCAAAGAAAGACGCTAAGCCTCGATTAATTCGTTGGATTCTTTTACTGCAAGAGTTTGATTTAGAAATCAGGGATAAGAAGGGTAGTGAAAATGTTGTGGCTAATCATTTGTCCAGGTTGATTTTGCCAATTTCTGCAGAAGATGACTTGCTGCCTTTAAATGAAAATTTTCCAGATGAACAGCTGTTTGCTGCCCATATCATTTCACCATGGTTTGTTGATTTAGTTAATTATTTGGCCAGAGGGGTACTTCATCCAGATTTTACTTTCCAACATAAAAAGAAATTCTTGGCAGATGCAAAGTATTATTTTTGGGATGAACTATATTTATACAAATATTGTTCAGACCAAGTTATTCGCAGGTGTATTCCAGAAGAAGAGCATGAAAGTGTTTTAAAATTTGCACATCAGTATGCTTGTGGGGGACATTTTGGCCCTAAAAGGACAGCAGCTAAAATTTTGCAAAGTGGATTGTTTTGGCCTACTCTCTACAGGGATGCTAATAGTTGGTGTAGATCTTGTGATCGTTGTCAAAGGGTGGGTAATCAGTCCAAAAGAAATGAAATGCCACAACAAAGTATATTAGTCGTTGAATTGTTTGATGTTTGGGGTATTGATTTCATGGGACCATTCCCAATGTCCCATGGCAATCAGTATATTTTGGTGGCTGTTGAATATGTTTCTAAATGGGTCGAGGCAATTGCAGCACCAACCAATCAAGGATCAGTTGTTCTGAAATTCCTCCAGGGGGTAATTTTTCCACGATTTGGAACACCGCATGTCATTCTAAGTGATGGGGGTAAGCACTTTGTTAATAGATCGTTTGCTACGTTGTTGGCTAATTATGGGATCACCATCGTGTTGCTACCCCTTATCATCCACAAACATCAGGACAGGTTGAAGTTTCAAACAGAGAAATCAAGCGAATTCTTGAAAAAACAGTTAGCTCTACTCGAAGAGACTGGAGTTTGAAATTTAGTGATGCTCTCTGGGCGTATAGAATAGCATTTAAAGGCCCAATTGGGATGTCCCCATTTCGGCTGGTTTATGGCAAGGCTTGTCATTTACCTATGGAGCTAGAGCATAAGACATTTTGGGCTATTAAAGAGTTGAATTTTTCTTATGATTCTACTGGAGAAAAACGTAAATTGCAGATTAATGAGCTTGAGGAAATTCGTAATGATGCTTATGAGAGTTCGTGCATTTACAAAGAAAAAACCAAGGCATTTCATGACAATCAGATTCTCAGAAAGAATTTTCATCCAGGGCAAAAAGTTTTGTTATTCAGTTCAAGGTTGAAGTTATTTCCAGGGAAGTTAAAGTCTCGTTGGAATGGCCCCTATTTGGTTACTAAGGTTTATCCTCATGGGGCGGTTGATATTACAAGTGAAATTAATGGCAACACATTCAAAGTGAACGGTCACAAGCTGAAACCATATTTGGAGTCACCCTTCGATATTGCACGTGAGTCACTGACTCTGAAGGGACCAGTGATCTGACCACCAGGCTTCTGCAACGTCTAGCTACGGACTTAAAATGAAGCGCTTATTGGGAGGCAACCCAATTTTTCTAACCTCTTTACTTATTATTATTATTATTTTCTTTTTCTTTTTCTTTTTCTAAACTCTTTACTATTTGGTTCAATGCAGGACAACAATCAACAACACAGAAACAAATATACGCAGATAATCCTACACTGGAATCATGCACCCAACAGCAACTGGAATCATGCACCCAATAGCAAGTCTACATGAACATCAAAGGCAGCTATTCCTATACTGGAATCATGCACCCAGCAGCAAGTTTACGGAATTCGAAATTATACATGCCAGATGCCTGATCTGGGATCCTCGAAGTTTTGTTTTTGTTTTTGTTTTTTGTTTTTTGTTTTTTTTGTTTGCTGCATTGTCCTCTGAGTTTGTGTGTTCCCCGCCTTGCCCTTGCACCTCTCCTAGATCTACCCTTTTTCCTACACAGTGCACATCAATATCAGTACTTGTAGAGACAAAGAACAAATCTCCATACAGATCAAGACCCTAAGCAAACTCGGTTGGTTATCTTCCTTTCATATGGACATCAGAGTTGTTCCTAGCTGCTACCTTTGCATCGAGGCCACATTGGGGTTCCTACACATGCCAGAACTGACTATTACTCAGATATGTTTTTCATGAACCAGATTATGTCTCATGTCCAATCCTCAAAGTGCGAAGCGCAAGGACAAGCGTTTATACCTTCCAGATTCCTATCTCGCACACTGGGAGATGTCTCGCTCATTTTCCTAACGGATCTGCTCCTTGAACAATTTTTCTCCTCAGATCTATCAGATGGCAGTAATCTGCGACCAATATGAGTTAGGTCTCCGAAACAAAAAGAAAACAAAAATGACCAGATCGGTTTGGAGACTCACGGATTGAAGTTTCAAAGAAAGGCTGTTTATGGTTTGAGCAACAATCTACTGGTGTGTTGAGTTTCGTCGAGAGAAGAGAGCGTTCTGTGTTTTGACAAAAGAGAGAGAGCCAAATAGATCGTGGGCGCAGGTGATTGAGCTGACCGAGAGAGGGAAGGGTTTGCGTTTTGTGACAACCACAAGAGAGAGACTTCGGTTTCTTTTTTATAAAACAGAGTTTATTCACACTTCACCACAGACGGATTGCATGTGTGATATACGCTCTATGTTGGGGGTCCAAGTAGGCATATATTAGGAATACCTAACCTTCGAAATATGCATGACATGTTTTGCCTACATGTACAAGTTCATCGCAACAAACATTAGTTACACTAGCCCCGCCTTCGAAAATATTTGCCCAACTTGCCGAGCGCACTCAGTGGAGATATTTTTTACATTCATCCAAGGTCCTTGAATATGATGTCTCCAAAGTTGGAAATGCGATAGAAGATGTGGGAGAAACTCCAATAGCAACACATCGGCTCCAAATTTGTGCACTCTTTGTCAAAACTCTAGAATTGTCGACATTGGGTTTAAACAAAAGAGAAGAGTTGTAGACCATAGCATGTTTTGCCTATATATACAAGTTCACGACAACAATAATTACTTACACTAGCGCGGCCTTCGAAAATACTTGCACAAAGTTACACTAGCTGTTGTTTGCTTCATCGTATGCATAAATAAAAATTAATTCGTAAGATGAATTTTGATGCTTTATTACCCTGGTTATTTGTTTGAAAAATGACGAACAAACAATATCTTGTAAATTGATTAACACTCTTTCATAATTGTTCATTTTATTTTTATAAAGCAAGACATGTGCCCCAACTACAATTTTTCTTAAATAAAAAATTTAAAATTTATGGCACCAAGATGTAATAGTATTCTATATTTCTAGCAAGTCCATTTTAACAAAATAATTGAATAATAATTTGCTACATTTGTGTCATATAATAAGTCCCAAGATTGTGTAAATTATGACTACATCTTACAACGAATCGAACCAATGTAGTGATTAAAAAAATACAAAAACAATGGATCTTTATATACATTTTCCATTAAGAAAATTAATAGATTACAACTGTAAAAAGTATATAATAATACAACTAACAAGTTTTAATGTAACCTATGTGCTTATAAGGACAAAGATATTCTTAAAATTAAACAACTTAAGACACTATAGTATTGCATCTTGATACCCTTTTATATTTCATTATATTTTGAATTTATTCTGATTTGAACAGAGTTTATATTATATTTATGGAACTTATTATTGATTTTAGTACGACGGAATTGTTTTAAAATTTAAAAGTAGATCTATTAGATCACAAGAGTACTATTACATTGATGAATAATGCAACATGAATTTCTTTAATAAAACATGCAATTACTTATTTACATATAGCATTTTCGTACTACACTCAGGTTAGTAACATATTGAATGTTAGAAAAGACGTGCATCAAATATTAGGGTTAAGGTTTTTCATGTTCAGTTGCCATTCCCTTCTCAGCCTAACATTGCTCGTTCTCATCCACGTTCAGCCATCGTTAGCCTCCTCGACTTGACAATATCGAGTCATTTTTCTTCCACATCGATTCGTTGCCGTCACTCCTCGCTTCGACTGTGACACCACGACCCAATTTTAACCATTTATTTAATCTATTTAATTTATTTAGTTGTGAAATTACCATTTTGCCCTTGGGAAAAGTTCACGTTAATCACTCTTAGATCAGTAATGATTTTTGGGATTTGTGAGGTACCGTTGCGTAGAGCACGCCGATACGAGTTCGTAGACACATAGTGGGCTCAAATCGGAGTATTAACGAAGAAGTTATGGTCAACAGACGTGCAGTGGCACAACCGTAAATATTTCAAAGTTAGAATTTTAAAAACCCAGATCAGCCTCTCTCTCTCTCTCTCTCTCTCTCTCTCTCTCTCTCTCTCTCCTCCCCAGACTTTCCCTCCCCCCCTCAGAGAGCACGACTCCAACCATCTCTCTTCTTCCTCTCTCTCTCTCTCTCTCTCTCTCTCTCTCTCTCTCTCCTCCCCAGACTTTCCCTCCTCCCCTCACGACGAAACAGTGTCAGTCCTTTGATCGGCAATATCTCTCTTCTCCGACCATCTCCGGCTAAGAAACCACCTCCATTAGAACCAGCTCGGCCCCTTCTCTCTATCCCACCCCTTCTCCGACGAGAGCTCGAGAAAGCTCCAATTTTCTTGAAATTTTCCAACGACTCCGGCGATGCAATTTGTCGATCCATGTATGTTTCTTCACCTATTCAACGTGATCTAGCTGATGGTTGGGTTGGTTAAGATCAATTTTGAAGTTTTGAAGCTCAATTTAGGATCAAAGTTTTGACCGATTTTTGGCTTGATTTTCCAGCAAGCTCCAGCCACTTTTTGGCCACGGTCCAAGAACAAAGGTTACTCCCCTAGTTGTTCTGATCACGTAGGAAAAGGTATTGTTGGGTGTTTTGAGAATTTTCTAGTTGCCAAGCACGACGGCACGTAGGCCATGGGGTGGTGGCCCATTTTGTTTTAAAATGTTCCCCATGTCATCTCGAGCACGACGGTATGCTCGGATTTGAAATTGGTTATTGTTTGATGATCGATTGGATTTACGCATAATAGGCGATATCCGGGTTCGATATGTTTAGACCTTTGGATCGGCAACTGGCTAATCGAGAATCGGAGTCCCGGATACTCCGAACCAATGAGTCTAGGGTTAAGTAAACCGGTTACCGTCCGATCGTGCAATCGAGAGCGATCCAACCGCTCAATCAAGACCAAACTCTCGGGACATGTTGTGGAGACCTTGTGGGGCCTTTAGGAACATTCGGATCGAAAATCTGAGGTTATGGGGATTGACCAAAAATGAGAAGTTTGACTAACTATTGACCACGTGTCTTTTGAGACCGTCTCATTTGAGACCGTCTCATTGTTTAAGAAGGTACTAGAATGGCTTTAGGACCTTTCCAAGGTTGTGAGTTTCTGGGAATTATGAGCTTAGGTGTATGTTTTGATTGTGGCCTTACAATACCAAATAGTATTACTGGAATTGTTCACCAATGATAAATACGTGGGATTTTGAATGGTGGTTATGGCGTATTGTTGAAAACTTGGACTTGCTTTGATGTTGTGATATTAGGTGTAGTAGTATATTGGTGGGAAACTCGTTTGTTTGGTAATGGGTACATTGGATATTGATGCATATTTTAAAACGTTGTCTTTGAAAGTGAATAATAAGTGCAACATCCCAACCTAATTTTAACCATTTATTTAATCTATATAAAATATTTGATTTATTTACTTGAGAAATTACAATTTTGCCATCGGATTAAGGTCACGATAGTCACCATTGTGTAGAGCGCGTTGATACGAGTTTGTAGACACGTAGTGGACTCAAATCGGAGTTTTAACGAAGAAGTTACGACAACGGAAGTGCAATGGCACAACTGTAAATATTTTAAAGTAAGATTTTTAAAAATCTGCACAGCTCCCTCTCTCTCTCGCGAGCAGCACCTCCAGTCGGCCACGTTTTGGCCGGCCACCACCACATCTGGCTACCAGCCACGAGACTGGTACCAAAACTACCGGCTCAGCTTCCTCTTCCCGACTCACCCTACCTCCATCGAAACCCACCACCACAGCCACCAGAAAACGCGAAAACCCGTCGAATTTTACCTAAATTTTTCGTTGTCGATTTCGACGATTTCGACTATCAAATTTGTCAATCCAGGTATGCTTTCTCATCCTTTCAACGTGCTCTAGTTGATGGTTGAGTTAGTTAGGATTGATTTTGAAGTTTTGAAACTCGTTTTACAACTCAAAGTTTTGGCCGGTTTTCGACCAGTTCTGATCACTTTTCGGCCATGGTCTAAGAACAAAAGTTGCTCCACTCATTGTCTTGATTACGTTGGTATATGTATTGATGGGTGTTTCAAGAATTTTCCGTTCACCGAAATTTTCTCAAGACATCGGCAGTATGTTTGGGTGATCCATTTGATCGGTTCATAATTGTATATCATTTTGTACCCTTCTAGCTTATGATTTGGTTATGTTATTGAGTTAAACTTGTGCTTTTAATCCATTTTCTGTTTTGATAAGTCCATAATTTCATACACTTGCTTGCCTTCTTTACTTAGTGATTTTGCTTAGTTTCTCTTTATTTTGAGTCACTTACCTCTGTTTGTGTGTTTTGTAGGTAATAGCAAGAGATCACATTTGATGCAATCCATGCATGTTAAGGGCTGATTGGGATAAGAGCAAGAGCTTAAAGACAAAACCAAAGTTGGGCCACACTTCTTGTCAGTCCAGTTTCGTAAGTCACCTTGCAGGTCTCATTTCAGCAATCTGCACAACTCGGATGAGGAGACATTCTTCATAGCAGTTGTTCAATTGGGTGTCTAGTATAACATATCCAAAATGCAGCCCAAT
>NW_018922014.1:37608-57650 GCF_002207925.1 Prunus avium
GAAGAGTATGTATGGACATTCGACAACAGGGATTAGATACATACTTGGTTGTTTAAAATGTTCTTCTATGCTTAATGGGCTCCTAATGCTTAATTTTAGGTTAGACAACAAATGATCAAATTAGGGAATTAGGAACACAAGGTTATGACCACACACCATGGCTTAATCATACTTTAGCTAGAATCAATCCATTAATCTAATTGAACTTGGGAACTTATTTGCTTGAGTTATTTCCTTTTTTCTTGTTTTATTTATTTTCTTTTTCATTTCTGTTTTATGTAGGGGAAATGAATTGGATCATTCAATCACCAATCCTCGTGGGATCGACCTCGCACTTACATATGCTATACTACCAAACGGCTCGTGCACTTGCGAGTATCACAAGTTGAGGATGCAGCTGAATTCATTTTGATGCAGCTGAATCGAAGCAACACCATTTGGTCCCAAAATGATCCCCACGTCATCCCGAGCACGATGGTATGCTCGGATTTGATTTTGGTTATCATTTGGCGGTCAATCGGATTTATGCATATTAGGCGTTATCCGGGTTTGATATGTTCGGACCATTGGATCGACTCCATTTCCAAATATGTTGATCTAGGTACCTCTAGGATCATTTAGGAATTCACGAAATGAGACTCGGAGTCTTGAATGCTCCGATTCAATGACTCAAAGTTTGCGTAAAACGGTGACCATCCGATTGTGCGATGGCAAGCGATCCGACCGCTCGATCTGGACCAAACTTGTAGGACGTGTTTAGTAAACTTTGTTGAACCCGTAGGAACTTTCAGATCGAAAATCGGAGGTCATGGGCCCCGCAAGCCCAGTTGACCATTATGAGAAGTTTGACCCCTCAGTTGACCGAGAGTCTTCCGAGTTAGTTTCATCCATCAAGAAGTACTAAAACGATCTTATAAACGAGGGTTGACAGTTGTGTGAGTTATTTTGATTATGTCGGGATTATGAGATTATTTTATAGTATTTTATGGTATTCTTGGATATTATTTTGATATTTGAAGTATATGGAATATTGGAAGTTATGGGATATATGAGTATGGGATACTTGAATGATGGGTTGTGAAAGTGAGTCTTGGAACTCGGCTTTGATTATTGGGAAATAAGTGGACATTTGTTTTAAAGTATACTTCGCTCTTCAAATATGAAATTTCTTGCATAAATGGGTTTAGTCATTTATGATAATGCCCCACGAGTCTCGGGGACGCCTGAAAAGTGTGGTGCGAGGATATGCATTCTCGAGCTAACTAAATATCCCCCGAGTTCTGCGAGGATGTGCATTCTCGTGCTGACTACACATTCCACGAGTTCTGCGAGGATGTGCGTTCTCGAGCTGATCGGGTGTCCCCCGAGTTCTGCAAGGTTGTAACATACATGGTACTTGGAATTGACGGAATATTATTAGAATTGACGGAATATTAGTGGAATTGACGATTTATGAATGGGGTACACTTGGGTGGAGAGTAACTGAGTTTTGAGATGTTTTAAACTAAAAACAATTGATGATTCTATCTTGGTACTTATGGGTGGAAGGGTTAAGACATGTTTTTCGATTTATGAGATAAGGATTGAGAGTTTTCTAAGTTTTAAGGATTTTATGAAATTCACAACTATTTTCTTAAGTGATGAATTTGTTTTCACATGTGAAAGAAATATGTGTGGCTTGATCCCTCGGTAAGGGTACGTAGACAACCTAGGATAACCTAAGTGCGGCCGCAAAATAAACTGTTGGATTTTGCTTTGAATTGGTTTAGTTCGAAACCTATTGTAATGAAGCAAAGTTTGGATTACTTTTAATTCTCGTTTATAACAAGGTGAATGTCAGTGTTTTGATTATGTTGTACGGGCATGAGTTCCATTTGAATCATTGTTGAATTGCGTATGGACGAAATTCTTGTATGCTGAATGATTGGGATTATATACTTGTGTTTTCTGCGGGTGGAAATTTATTGGAAATGAGCATGTTCAAGGGAGACTCTACCGATTTTTCGGTAGAAGTCAAATCCTAAAGCAGTTTTTGAATTACGGCAAAAATGGTAGTTTAGTCATTCATCTCGACACTTGCCAGGTGTTGGACTCACACGAGGTTCGACACAAATTTCAAAGTGGTATATTATACGTGTGTGGAATTGATTTGAGAACGGATGTTGAAAGTTATGGGTGATCTAATTCAAACTAGTGAATTTTTAGGATGGAATACGTGATTATAGGAACTTTGGGAATGCTTATTATTAGTACTATTATTATTAGTGCTATTAATATTATTTATAAAGGATTATGGTGACTTTGGGTATGATATGGATTTTTGTTTTGGTGCATTAGTTTATGTTGTTATTAGACTTTGAATTTCAATATCTTTGAGATTTTCGGAATTGGTGTGTATTTATTGATGGGCTACAGCTTTGGGAATTTTAAATATGGTGTTTTGGATTTTATTATCTTGTCTTATGGGATTTTTAGAGGTTGTTTTATTTCCCTAAGTATATGAAAAGTGTTTTGAATATTAATAAAATCGAATGGGCTTATTTAGTTTTGGTGTCTTTCTTAATTATGGTTTTATTATGGTTTTCAAAAAGGAAGTATGGGTGTTATTTTATTATATATATTTATGCTATATGGAAACGATTTATTTTGGAAATTGGAATTTTGCATCAAGATATGTACCTTTCCTGGTTACTTTACCCACATGTGGCGTTAGATTTTTCGACGTGTGGGCTCCCTTAGATATTAGGTACTTTATCACACGTGGCGTTGGATTTTCCGGCGTGTGGGCTCACTTGGTCATGTTAGTACTTTATCACACGTGGTGTTGAATTTTCCGGCGTGTGGTAAAGCAGTCTGCACGCGTAGGACATGGTTTGGTTGGGCCACACGTGGCGTTGGATTTTCCTGCGTGTGTGCTCACTTGGATACTGGTTACTTTACCACACGTGGCATTGGATTTTTCCAGCTTGTGGTAAAGGATCCGGATGCTTTGGTTACTACTACTTTACTATGCGTGGCGTTGGACTCTCCCAAGTGTAGTATAGTAACAGGGGGAGGGAAAATGATTATTATACTATGTCGGGAAAAGATTAACGTTTAAAAGAATTATGCTTAGCATATGTGAATTGTCATAGGAAAGGGTCGCTAAGTTATGAGTCTTAAGAATGGAATGAGTAAAGAATAATGGAGTGGTGTTCAGGAGTTGAGATATTGTGATTTTACTTAAAGGGAAAGGATGATTCTAGAATTAACTTGTTGGTATTACTTAAAATAATTGTATATTATCTGGTTCATGATTATTGATTGAAGAACTACATGTGGCTTGATCCCTCACCATGGGGTACGTAGGTAGCCTGGGGTTTCACCTAGGTGCAGCCGCGAATTAAACTATTACTCTCATTGAGTTTGGTTTCGAATATGTCGATGGGCTTGAAGCCCAGTCGTGGAGAGATTAAATGCTTGTTTATATTTTAGTTTTACTGAATTGTTGTGGTTAAAATGTGTTGGTGGTTATGACGGGTTTGAAACCCGTTTGGATCAATGATTCATTCTAGCTTGTTCTGTAAACCTGGTGCTTGTACTTTGTGCGTACTGCCAGTTGAAATTTTATTATTTCTGTATTTTGACAAGTTGGAAATTTGGGAAAAGTCCGTTTTTCAAGGGAGACTCTGCCTCGACCCTCTTTTCCTTAGTTTTTGGAGAAGAGGATGTTGTTAGTAAGTGGGCCCGGCATCGGGTGGATGTCAGAAAACCCAAAGGATTCATCACGGATTCTGAGGAATTCGGGGCGGGTCCTGTCATCGACTTTGGGGTGCTGGCCTCGTTGTTGTCTCTCTTAGATCTAGGGCATTGGTTTTTGTCGTTCTCTTGCTCATCGGTGCGTCTACCTTTCTAGTGTTTGCCTTGATATGGTGATTTCAATGATTCTACTCCTGCTATTGTGCTGACAGTCTCCAAGTCAACGGCGGTCATGGTGCAAGCTTCTTCTTTGGGGTCGGCGATCACGGTGGAGGTGGCTTTCCTCACGCCCCTCCGCCGCACGATCTGAGATCGATCTCAAGCCTCAACTTCTCGTGGGATGTACTTCTTTCTCTCCTTATGTTGAATTTGATACTAGTCTCGATCAAATTCAAACTCGCTGAAGGATGCGTCACTACACTCATTCTGCACTCAACCTTATGAGCCACTAAAATAAGCAAATGAATGAAACGCTAATTGATATATCACCAAGCTAATCTTACACATGATGATTTAGCTTAAGAAGTAAAGAATAGCAACTTTGTTTGACTTTTTAGGAACTAGAAAACTAAAGTTGAAAGTGGTGTGGAAGATGAAGCACAAGCTTCCTTTTTATAGTGGTTTTCTAAATAAACAAATCCTTGATTTGAAAACAATTATAAAATTAGCACAATCAAAATGCATGATTGAATGATGATATTACCTCATAACACGTTGAGTGAAATAACTGCCTTCGATTCAGGGATTGATAAGCTGTATCAATCCTGCGAGCGTCAATATTGCCTTCGAATTTTATCACAGCACGTTTACCACCTATACTAGCCTATACTGAAGTCTAGGGAATGCCAATCACAAAATTTCATACTAATACAAGTTAAGTAGTAATTGAAAATTACATAACAAACAATATCTTTAAATTTGATCAACATAGTTTGGAATGCTCTACCAGCGTATTGAGTCCGATTGGCAACTCATGTGATAGAAGATAAAGCCGACAAATGGGGGGATGATTATATTTGTAGGATTCAAAAGTCGGTTGGGCAAAACTTACATACTAAACTCGACGGTATGAGTGAATTTCATTAACAAACACAAAAAGATACACCTAGTCAGGGGGGACATAATGAGCCTTACCTTCAAATGCATCTCTATCCATAAATAAAAGTTCAACAAATACAAAATCTAAAACTAAGACCAAAAGTAAATGCAATGCAGTATAAACAACACTATTTAAATCTAAAATCTAACCCGGCGAGGCTTGGAACTCTTAAATTCCTTAATTATCGATGCATTGTCGATATTATTAGCAAACTCTCTTTCAATGTGACGGATCGTACAATCAGAAAGAAATTTATCAGCTATGGTGCTTCGAAGTCAATTCTTAATAATTCTCATACATGAAAGCTCATTCTGTTGTTGCTAGTACTTCTTTCTCTCCTTATGTTGAATTTGATACTAGTCTCGATCAAATTCAAACTCGCTGAAGGATGCGTCACTACACTCATTCTGCACTCAACCTTATGAGCCACTAAAATAAGCAAATGAATGAAACGCTAATTGATATATCACCAAGCTAATCTTACACATGATGATTTAGCTTAAGAAGTAAAGAATAGCAACTTTGTTTGACTTTTTAGGAACTAGAAAACTAAAGTTGAAAGTGGTGTGGAAGATGAAGCACAAGCTTCCTTTTTATAGTGGTTTTCTAAATAAACAAATCCTTGATTTGAAAACAATTATAAAATTAGCACAATCAAAATGCATGATTGAATGATGATATTACCTCATAACACGTTGAGTGAAATAACTGCCTTCGATTCAGGGATTGATAAGCTGTATCAATCCTGCGAGCGTCAATATTGCCTTCGAATTTTATCACAGCACGTTTACCACCTATACTAGCCTATACTGAAGTCTAGGGAATGCCAATCACAAAATTTCATACTAATACAAGTTAAGTAGTAATTGAAAATTACATAACAAACAATATCTTTAAATTTGATCAACATAGTTTGGAATGCTCTACCAGCGTATTGAGTCCGATTGGCAACTCATGTGATAGAAGATAAAGCCGACAAATGGTGGGATGATTATATTTGTAGGATTCAAAAGTCGGTTGGGCAAAACTTACATACTAAACTCGACGGTATGAGTGAATTTCATTAACAAACACAAAAAGATACACCTAGTCAGGGGGGACATAATGAGCCTTACCTTCAAATGCATCTCTATCCATAAATAAAAGTTCAACAAATACAAAATCTAAAACTAAGACCAAAAGTAAATGCAATGCAGTATAAACAACACTATTTAAATCTAAAATCTAACCCGGCGAGGCTTGGAACTCTTAAATTCCTTAATTATCGATGCATTGTCGATATTATTAGCAAACTCTCTTTCAATGTGACGGATCGTACAATCAGAAAGAAATTTATCAGCTATGGTGCTTCGAAGTCAATTCTTAATAATTCTCATACATGAAAGCTCATTCTGTTGTTGCTATAGAAACAGGAAGAGTCAACACTAACCGAATCAACCTGTCAAGAAAAATGTAGTTTTCTGCCAAACTTGTTTCCACCAATTGTTGACATAACTGAGGAAGAGTAGTGGTTTCCTTAAAGCAAGGAAGGTGATGTATATCATTTTGAAAATACACAAGTTCGATTTCTAAAGCTTTCAACTAATGTGGAGGGAAATCAGCAGGATAGAATTTCTCGGCAAGTTTACATATATGCTCAATATAGAATGACTTGAAGGAATTACAAGGAAATCAGCAGGATAGATAATATGCTCGTCGCACATTATCTTGTTCATTCACCGGATATTTGCATATTAGATGACTTAATCCTGGATCACGCTCAAGTTAATTAATATTAAAATCATGATCATCATCTACTCTTTAAGATTCAACTCTTTCAACTAGAGGCTTGACAATGGGAGACTCGGGAAGATTTTGCTCATCGCATATTGGAGTAGATAAGGAAGTGCTAGCAGTCAATGTACCATATGATGACCCATCATTCTTTTTCTTAAAAAAAAAGATAACAAATTCTTTGTTCTCTTGGGATTCCGATTGTGATCCAACGTAATAAAGGATAGCCTATGAATAAATATGTAGAAAGAATTTTAATCAAACATACCAACAAAAAATCAAACAAATTCTCATAATAGCATCTCAACAATACGAAACCAAAAATTATAATTCATCCCTAATTAAACCATAGAATACTCAATTGTAACCAAATTCCAAATCAAAGTCCTAATTAATTTCAACAAAATTAAAATCTATTCCTAATTAAACCCTAGAATACTCAGTTTTAAATTTAAAATATCAAAAATTATAATTCATCCCTAATTAAACCATAGAATACTCAATTGTAACCAAATTCCAAATCAAAGCCCTAGAAAAATTAATCCCTAATCAAAGTCCTAATTAATTTCAACAAAATTAAAATCTATTCCTAATTAAACCCTAGAATACTCAGTTTTAAATTTAAAATATAATTGAAGATATATAGCAAAGGAGTGAATGAGAATAATATTTTTTTAAAAAAAAAGAGAATTCATTCATAGAACCAAAGAGGTAGAAAGAGCGACATGATACAATGGCCTCGTTAAAACCTTCATAGGACAACCTCATGGGACAAACCCTAGGAGAGGAAAGAGTACCACATATGTCATGCACTAACAAGAGAGTCTGATTCAGGTCATTTTTGGACCATTACAATAAAAGAACAAATCAAAAATGAAACTAACACAAAGACCTCTGACGAGAACCGCAACTAGAGACCAACATAGTAGACCGACATGAAAGGGCCGCAAAAACCCCAAATAGTAAACCCACATGAGAAGACCGCAGAACATCCCAATTGTCAAAAGAAGCCTTTTATGAGCAAAATCATAGTCATTTGACAACCACACAAACTATAAGGCATACCATAGTAGATACCAGGAGAGAACACGGAGGAGGAACACAGAAACAACAATAAAAGGACTCCTAAGAAGCACTCCACTTCAACTCATAACCTGACAAAGAAAACCTCCTATGACCAAGCATAGTTCTTCGATCAGTGCAGAGTAGAGAAGAGCACCACATCCCAACAACAACCATCAACGTCGCTACTATAGCCGCCGTTAAAACATCAACCTCCAGGTATCATAACTCTCCCGAGGAAAGACATAATCCAATGTCACTACTGTTTCCGCTGTCGAGACGAAGACAACACCAGTCACCTAGAACACTGCAAAAATAACCAAATAAAACAAATAGGCAAACAAACCTATATCCAAACAGATCTAGACTATCTGAGGAGGGGAAGGGGAGGAGAAGAGGGGATAAGAGGAAGGGAAAAGATGGGAGAAAAAGAAGGGGAGATGAGGAGAGGAAGGGGAATATGGGCAAAGGGGAGGAGCGGCAGTGGCCACCTCCCCCCTTAGCTTCCTTGTGGTTGGTTGTCGGCAAGGAGAAAATGGACCAGGATGCGGCTAGAGTTTTTCTTAGAAGAAAGAAAAATGAGAGCGAATGAGAATAATACTTGTTGTTGACAAAAGAAAAGGAGAAGATGTTATCAAGTTGCCCTCCGAAGATAATAGAAGATGTCATTAGAGGGAGAATTTGACCCCAAAAAATAAATTTTAAAAAGAGGGACAAACAAGTTGTTGTAGCAAAGAGAAAGAGAGAAACAATAAGTCTAATAGTCAAAAGTAAATGAGAGAGAAGATATGGGACCACATGGATTGCAAGTGGGTGACTTTACAAAGATTTCGCTGACATTCCTGCAGCCCTACACCTACCCTATGTCAGTCACTCCCTGGCTAAGTTTGCTTTTACTGTTCTCAATCTTTTTGCTGATTTTTTTATTTCATGAATTAATCCAGTTGTTGACTATTAAAAACTAGTGTTCTCTATAGTTGAAACGTAGTTTTAAATGTAAACATGTGGAGAAAGAGCTTCTTGTTTTTAAATTTCTATTTCTGCATCTTGATACCAGCTTCATTATTCCCAAGCAAAATCCTATATAATTTGTTATTACAAATCAGCAGCCCTTCAATTACATAATTCTCGAGGCAAAATCCATATTGCTGCTTGTCGGTGGTTCTTTTTACGGTACAAAGGCAGTTCCAATGCCATGTAACTTACCGGCCCTGCACTCTCATCCTTGCATTTTCCTAGACTATCCACAAAGAAATAACTCAATTTGAACCATCGCTCATCAGAAAAGAATGACCTATAAACAATCTAAAACAGCTATAACTCCAGGACGAAAATAAATAATAATTTCATCTTTCCTTGACAGAAGGGATGTTGATGAATGAATTCTTGAAACAATGTGTACGGCTATGAGTTGGGGACAAAGGTGCCAACATAACCAACCCCCGCAATGAAGAATGCAACAGATTGGATGAATAGGTAGATAAAGTAGCCGTTCTTTCCAAAGGCAAGGTCATAGCAGCCGCAGAAGAAGAGGTAGAATCCAACAATGAGCTCAAGCATATGTAGTCTGTTTATTAGTAATCACAAGAAAAGAAAATGTAAACTTCACATTCTTACATTTGACAAGATCTTGTGGCATCAAATGCTATCAAAACAAATTGAAAAGTTATTCATTTTAAAGGAATTCTATAAACAGAACAGAAACCAAATGCATAGATTTATACCTTTCTCCAATTCTTAATCGAGGTTTCCTGGGAGCTTTTGCACCTAATTTTGTCTTGAGAGCATCTCCCAGTTTCTCAGTGACGACCCATTCATTTACTCTCCCTGCTTCAAAAAGACCTATAAATGTTGCCTTAGTCCGGTGCAGAGACATGACATTCTCAAAGAGGATCCAGAAAATCAATAGGTGGAGTGATCTGTAAATATGACCTCGAAAGCATTAGCAATGAATAAGTAAATACAAAGGAAAACATTTGCATATCTGTCAATGCAGAGCTAGAAGTTCTGCAGGTTTGCTAAAGTTTATAACAGGTTGAAACAACAACGTTACCCACAGTAAACCCAAACCCCAAGAAAACACTGCGTTTTGGGTTGAAAAGCTAAATAGCTTGCCATTAATAATGCAACGCACCACAAGAGAAAAAAGAAAACTGGCTCACTAAAAAAGGAAAAGAACAAAGGGGAGAGTAGGAGACCTAGGAGTTCCAACAGCATTGAGGAGTGTAATGGTAGAAGGAATGTAAACAGCACCCCAAATGGGAACTTGAACTTCAGGAACCAAAACCGTTGCTGGTAAAATGACACAGTAGAAGACAAATGTGACGATATGTGCTACAATTTTGCGAACAAAGAAAAAGCTGTAGATCACATGAAACTTCTTCAACGGGGACACCTTCTGCAATATATTGCAAAGTAACAGTGAGTATGAAGGAATAAACTTAGGCAAAAACTAAAATAGATATGGTAAGGAAATACCTTGTTTCTCACAATCCCCATTACCATCTTTCTAAAGAGATTAGCAGGGCCACAAGACCATCGATGCTGCTGATAACGGTAGGCTTTGAAAGTACTTGGCAATTCATTTTTCACCTGAAATGTAGACAATTATTAATATGGGATCAAATGTGAAATGGTCACATTGAAATTATCACACAACGAGGAAAAGTCCAATGAAAAGTTGACTACCGGTTGCTCTCTACTCAGGTTGGTTAGTAAACAAGTTTCCATTGTTTTCCCAACATGTTTTCATATTACATCTACAGTACGTGCACTACACATGCATGCATGCCTTTTTCTTCCCAGAAACAAAGAAAGCATCATATGGGATTTGCTCATGTCAATGGAATTGTACTAAAACAGCATAATTTTATTTCCGAGGTAATTTATGAAACCTCAATAACAGAGGATGTCTAATTCTAGCTCTTTGTAAGCGTAGGTAGCTAACTTCTTTCGAGATTTCTTGATATTTTGCAAGACTACAACCGTTTTAACAAACTTCATTACCTTAAGGTCAGAAAGATATACAAATTTCCAGCCTCTGAGACTAGCTCGGACTGCTAAATCCATATCCTCCACTGTTGTGCGGTCCTTCCATCCTCCAGCCTCATTGAGCGCTGCAATTCTCCACACACCCGCCGTGCCTGCATCACATTCCCAGTGTCATATCATTAATTAGGGATACTTGAAACTTTTCTACATAGCACCGTTAGTAATTTTCAAAAAAAAAAAAAAAAAATTACCATTGAAACCAAAGAAGGCATAAGTTGAAGACCCCACTTCTTGCTCCACCGTGAAATGGTAATCCAGTGACATCTCTTGCATTCTTGTCATCAAGCACTCATCTGAGTTTACTGCATTGCCACCAAGAAGCCATCATCATCCCTTACCCTTACCCCTGTGTTTTTACAACTCTATTTTCCTTTATTGGATAACCAGTAAAGACTTATCCTCTCTCTCACAAGTTATTTCACTAAACAAATACAATTAAAAATCCATAAAATTGAAAACCCTGCAATTGTTAAGTGCTCGATTAATCGGGATTTGGTTTCTTATGCATCAAAGTAGAAAAAAATATATATTACGATGTTATGCTAACAGCTAACTAACATATGTGGACTAAAACTTCTCCTGTATCTAAGCACTACGCTCTAGATTTCTATATCTTTTTTAAAGAAAAGAAACATAGAGACCCAGAAACTTAACTTTAAAAACCAATAAATTCATAATTCATAGCAAGCATTGTCACCAAAACCATACCAAAGCACTAACGAGCTTAATTTAATTAAATACAATTAAAACAAGATTAATCATAAGATTACCAAATTTCCAGCGAGCTTGAACAAGGGCAATATCAGAGTTGTGGACCAGAAATGGAATGGTGCGGTAGAGAAAATCAGGTTCAGGTTGGAAGTCAGCATCAAAGATGGCAACATAGTCACACTGTTTGACATAACTGTGCTTCATGCCTTCTTTGAGAGCCCCTGCTTTGTACCCATTTCTGTTGTCTCTGATCTCGTACTTTATGTTTATTCCTTTGCTTGCCCATCTTTGGCATTCTCGCTCCACCAAATCCTGTAGTTTTTTTCAGGCCAAAAACCCACATCAGAAATTGAAAGGTTTGTTGAGTGAATTGGGAAAGTTTTGGACTTTATGGGGAAATTGCTGCTTTGGACTCTTTTCCCGAAAGGGAATGCTTAAAGAAGGAGGTCAAAGTCGCATGGCTGAGTTTGGTTGGGTTGCTTTATGGATTTAGAGCACGTTGCCCACGTTTGGATTGGTAAACATTAGTTAATGGATTTTGATTGGTTAAAATTTATCTATGAGGTTGACCAAGATTACTTTTTTTATTCTCTTTGATAAACTAATATTTTCTCTTTGATAGATTAATCATTGAAACACTTTCATAAGATTTGACCCACAGACACCCAAAAAACCTTAAACAATATATAAATTAATATGAAATATTCTCTTGTCAAACAATCCAACATATTACGTGATGGAATTACTAATATCAATGATTGATCATGTTTGTTTAAATGCCTAGTACAGATTTACACTTTACCAGAGCAATATGACATATCGGTCTATCAACTTTGGCTAAAGAATATGCAAAAGGAAAAGAAAAAAGAAATCATTAAATTAAATAAATGAGTTTGAAGGAAGAACCTTAATGGTTGGATCTGTTGAATCATCAAGAACTTGAATTATGATCCTATCAGAAGGCCAGGAAAGCCCACATGCAGCTCCAATAGAAAGCTGATAAACCTGAATCAAGCAGCACAATGCACTTCTCAAAAAAACTCCAAATACAAATATAAACTATCTTTTCAAAAGGAAAAAGAAACAAGTACCTCTCTTTCATTGTACATAGGAATTTGCACAAGAACCATAGGGTAAGCTGAGTTCCCAAGCTCAACATCATCGTTAATGGCCTCCCATTTCCAATGCTTCACAGGCCTTCTTCTAAACAGCTTAATAAATATTATTATTATGCCCATGTACACCTTCTCCACAAAAAGCATCACAGACATGCCCAAGCACACAACCACCAAAAACTTCAGCAATGGCACAATCAGTGGGGCTTTGGCTTGCTGCAAAACCAACCCAAATTGCCCTCCTTGCAATGTGTCCATTGTAAAGAGAAAAACTATCTTTTCAAAAGGAAAAAGAAACAAGTACCTCTTTTTCATTGTACATAGGAATTTGCACAAGAACCATAGGGTAAGCTGAGTTCCCAAGCTCAACATCATCGTTAATGGCCTCCCATTTCCAATGCTTCACAGGCCTTCTTCTAAACAGCTTAATAAATATTATTATTATGCCCATGTACACCTTCTCCACAAAAAGCATCACAGACATGCCCAAGCACACAACCACCAAAAACTTCAGCAATGGCACAATCAGTGGGGCTTTGGCTTGCTGCAAAACCAACCCAAATTGCCCTCCTTGCAATGTGTCCATTGTAAAGAGAAAGCAATGAAAAAACTGATGGGACTAGAAGTGCTTTTTTGGGTTTGGGACTAGAAGTGCTTATTGGTTATATATAGTAAAGGTGTTTCTCTGGCTTTGCGAAAAGAACAAGCTTCTTTTTGGATCTGTTTAGCTTTTGGTTGTATTCGTGTGTTTGCAGTGATTTTTGCTTCTGAGTTACTTCAAGCTAATGCTGGAGAGCTGGATGTACTTGTGTCAGTGAATTTGGATCCAAGCACACTCTCTGGCTTTATGATCACTAATGAAAGCTTGAGGAACTAAATTTGGACTTTACTCAAAAAATCACCAAGAAAAACACAAAAACAAGCCAAGCCTGATGAGAGAGAGAGAGAGAGAGAGAGAGAGAGAGAGAGAGAGAACCAAATATAATTAAGTGTCTCTCCTTCTCTTCAGTAATGGCTGTCCTGCTCTGCTATTTATGAAAACAGAGAAGGCTTACTGCTTGAGGCTGCAAATTATGTGTGACATGCAGTGTATGTATATGTATAAGGAAAAAGAAAAATAATAGCTATATGAAAAACAAGAGACAGGTCAAAATGATAAAGACAGTGGACCTGAAACAATGTCATATTCCGGCAGCGTTTGCATTACAATTTACAACTATTCTGAAGAAAAGTAGAGTTGTTTATTAACATAAGTTGAGCCTCTATAAATTCCTTTTGGCACTCCCATTTTTTTCTTCTTAATATTAAATGCTCATTAACTGGAATTGGCTAGTTTAGCTTTCATTTTCTTGGAAGGTAAAACGTTGGCTATACCTTGAATTAGACCTCAATTAGTCGGGTTTGGGTGGCTCCAAAAACTAGCTAGGTTTATTTCTTCAGAAATTTAAATTTTCATCAATCAAATTGCCGGTAAACGAGGGCTCGATTTAGACCACACATTCAAACAAAAATCTACATAATTAATTATTCAAAATAACAACCTGGCTAGTGTAATATGCAACTCAGATTAATTACATTTAGCATTTGAATCTATCATTTATTCAAATATGGATCCATTCTGAATCTTATTTGCTTTTAACAAGATTGTAATATGTTACAGATGTGCAGACACATCATTGATTTTTTAAACAAATAACGTTCAATGCTCATAGCCTTTTTTTTAAAGACATATTTTGATGGGTTCTATCTTTGTGTTTTTATTATCATTTTGCTTAACCAGTATCTTGACTGCTTTTTTCTATGGACTAGGTAATCTGTGGGATTTGAAACCATCATCCAAAAGAAGTGAGGAAGAGTGATTCTAATTGAAGAATCATCACACCATTATTTTTTTTGTTTACCCAATTATGCTATTAAACTTTTAGATCTAATAGACCATGAAAGGGACCATGACTGTTGTGTGCTTGTCTTGTACACAAGGTATGTCAACTTGCTCTTTACCTCTTTTGCTTATTATAGCAGTGAAAATAATTAAGCCCGCATGCATTCCCATCTCTTTGGCTGTTTATAGAAAAAGGAAATGATTGGGAAGGACCCTCTCTTATCTTACTGTCCACAATGCAGGTCCTCTGTGACATGACAATAATTCTATGGTTATGATCATCTTTTACGGCATAGGGCAGACTTTGTGTTTAGAGGGAAAAAAATGATTAGAAACACATTTCGTTTTCATGATATGCTAATTAAATTAAACATCCAATTCGTCAAGACTTAGGACCCACCAAAAAGTATATAGTTGTGACGTCCCTTTTTACATTTTCTATTCATTTTATGCCATTTAGTATTTATGTGTGAGTGAAATACACGTGGCATGCAGTGAATGAGAAAAGTCAAAAAAGAAGGACAAGAGAGAAAGGTAACTAGCATTTAGGCCCCGTCTCGAATTAAAAGTTAAGTATTGTTAAGGTAAGCATAAAATAGTCATTTCAGTATAAAAAAAAAACCTAGGCCATAGCCGGGGTGAGATGCCTTATTATAATTGCCTCACTAATTTTTCTCAAACGGAAAAGTAATTGGGTAATTAGTACAATGATGTATTTATTGAAAGCATGAAAAAATGGCATGCACATTGACAATATAAAGACTGATGTGGCATTTTGGAAGCCTACCACGTATAGGCAGCACTTACAATTACTTTATACTTCATCGGAATTTCCTCTTTCTACTTCTTGGATGGAAGACGCCTGATAGCATTTGAATGTTTTGATAATCATATTTCTTGCTTTTAATAAAAATGTGGTTGTTCGAAGACAACAGCCAACACACTCATAGGGCGTTTTAAAGAATAACCAAATGATTGATGCATGAAAACTATTCATTTGAGTTTGTATTATTATTGAGAAATTATTTGAGCTGTTTTGTGATGACCATTTGATAGAGGGATGAACTATAATGCTTACAAAGTGTTTATATAGGCATGAAAGAGAAACATGAGAGGTGTTCATCATGCAAAGCAGCTAGGATTAATCAAGTAAATAAAAGTGTTGGAATAGTACACTTCAGCGATGTTTGACGGGTTGGTTTGGACTGGACAAGTTCACTTAAATTAGACATAAATCTAGTCTGTTGTTTGGTAGGCTTAAATGAATCACAGACTGGTTAGAATACAAAGTCTAGTCTAGTCTCAATCAGTCTAGTCCAATCCAGTCTTGTCCTAGCCGGCCAACAAACACGGCCTTAATATTCCATTGGGCTAATAGTTTCCTATAGTGTTCACAACAAGGAGGAATAAAAGCAAACGTGTACAAAAAGTAGAGAAAGAAATCTCCTAACCATTACAATTATAGAGACATGATTAGCTTAATATATAATTTTGATTGTCGGAATATGCGCAGTGCAGATTTGTATGGCGCGGAGTTTTGATCTCACTTTACAATAACATCCATAAAACAAATTTCTACATTTGAACATTTAAAATTAATGTCAGTAGTTATATTGTGATCCAAATACTGAAAATCATGAATTTTAATCGTTAATAGTGGCCAAAAGATCATGGGTGACTGCGTTTTAGTCCATCAAGGTAGGGCAAGAGCTTTGCAACAAACTCTTTTCATTTTTTGGCAATGCTTGGCTCCTTACATATAAGGAGTAATCCTTACGCACTAATCAACATCTGACGCATATACAAAAGTAGCTCTTTTGGTTTTAGAATGACAAAACAAAATTAACTCTTTAAAATTACAAAAAGAAAAATTTATGCACCCATGTCATATTGTGATTTATCTACAAAATGCTTAAATATATACTATTAAATCGGAAATCTTGTTGGGAGAACCCAGAACCCCAAGCCCGACCCGCTCCTCGACACAAAAACCCGGCCACCTCCCCCTCATCGACTCTCAACCCTACTTTCTTTTTTTTTCTTTTCTTAATGTTTCTGATAAAAATACAACCAAAAAAAAATATTTCATTTGTAGGTTTTTCTTTTCCTTTTCGGAGCCCTTTGGATGTCATGTCAACGGGAATTCATAGATGTTAATTAAAAATGAAACATGTGGAGTTGGACTCATACCTCTGGCAGATCCAACTGTAATTATCTCACTATTCTTTGATTCAAACCTTGGAACTTAAGTTTAGAAAGGTGTTCGAGTGTGTTTGGTTAAGGTGTCCAACTCAAACAATGATAGTTTGTGGCGGAATTTTAGAAGGAAAAAGTTAGACAGTTCAGAAAAGTTAGACAAATTGTCGACAGCAGTTGTGTTGTGTTTAAGCAGAACTTAATTGGATTTCCTACATAATATGTAGATCAAAATTTTAGAATTTTCTGCAATAATTTCTTTGACCATAGTCTATTGGTACCTAATAAATGGATAACAAGTTGGTCTTGACCAAAATTAATTCGTGGAAATTGTTTTGATAGAACGGCTCAACGATATGGTCAAGTGTTTGTGCTGCCCATGTAGCCCAAAGCAGGTGGGAAGTCTCTTAATCTTTCTACTTTGGCAAACCCATGACAGCAGTCAGAAGCAACTCTCTCATACCACACTTGAAATCGATAGGTCTGAACAAATTTGTCTGCAATTAATGCTAATGCAAAGTAATGTTGAAATATATAATCTCATCTCCTGATTAAATTGAAGAGATATTTAGTCATATACCTATTCTTAGCACTAATATTATAAATAAACCCTACACTGTTTAATTCCTATAAACAAACCCAAAAAAAACTTTAAAAATAATAGCTGGCCCTATTTTATTTAATTTTGATTATTAAATTAATTTGATGCCCAATTGAGTGTTTTGGGCTTTTTAAATGAGATTTTAGGGCTGGGTTGTTTTAAGAAATCAATGGTAGTTTTGTAATTTAAAAGAAGTTAAAAGCCTTTTTGTTATGTTGTAAATGGGTTTTGGGTATGTTTTTAAAATCCATTTCATATAGGGTTTTTTTATAATTTAGGCTCCTATATTGGATATAATAGTAAATCTCCCGTGGGGGAAATTGTAATGTCAACACATCGGTTCCAAACTTGTGTACCCTTTTCCAAAGCTTCAGATTTGTCGACATTGGGTATAGAAGCAAGAGAATAGTGGAAGAATAGATCATTACATGTTTTCTCCGTAGACACAAGATTATGGCAACAACCATTCGTTACACTAGTCACACCTTCGAAAATACTTCCACCAACTTCCCGAGCGCACTTAATAGAGATATGTTTTTTACATTCATCCAAGCTCTTCAGCTTTGATGCCTTTAAAGTTGGAATTGTGATAGAAGATGTTGAGGGAATTTTAATTTCAACACATTGGTTCCAAACTTGTGTACTCGTTGCCAAAGCTTCAGATTTTTTGACATTGGGTTTAGACGCAAGGGCATAATTGAAGAATATATCATGGCAAGTTTTGCCTACAGACTTAAGATTATGGCAACAACCATTTGTTACACTAGTCCTGTTGGCGCTAAAACTAAACAGATAGAAATATATGCAACTTACAAGTGGTGTGGACGATCTAGGGATCGATTAAGTGTCTGATACAGATTCCCCTCCTCTTGGGATGCCGATCCTGAATCAAGGAGAACCGTGCCTCATGAGGTCCGTAGCACCAGTGTGGTACCAGCTAAAGACCCTCTGATGCCAAAGTCAGTTTCTCTTAAGGGCTTTTCTACTAACAATGTATTTAGCATAAAAGTCAAGCTGAAAGTCTTACTCCTTGTCTGTAGTGAAGGGGCTTATTTATAGAGGGCATTTCGTATGCTCTTAGTACTTAGTTTCAATGTGAGACTCGTGGGAGAGTCTTCTGAGGTTGACACGAGTCTGTGGATATCTAGGCTAGGCCTTCGAGGTTTGTTCCGCAGAATCGTCAACGCGTGCCGATTGTAGGCTTTGCATGTTGATCAGTAGATGATGTCGAATGTTTGTTCATCAAGGCGATTGGGAGAGCTTACCATTCCACGTGTCACAGTATGAGTGGAGGGTCAGATATGGTACAAACAAAGCGAAAGCTTATTTATATAGATTGAGCATTTGAATTTGGGTCATTCATGATCAGTACGCTCAATTAGTATACATGAACAAAATAATGCAAACACCAATGGGGTATTAGTTGGATTGCCCAAGTTTTTTGTGTGCTCTCAAGTAGTTCTAGATCCAGATCCCCATAAGATTTGTGCATGTGAATTTCCCTCCTCTCCTTCTTATCTTTAGCGGAAAGATAAAAAATAACAATGCAAACATAATCCAGCTTTGTTTTGTTCTTGATTGTATTGATGAGTAAGACGACAAACAGGAAAATCAAGAATGTGAGGACAAAAACGACAACCATTACACGTGATAATATTAAGATTATTAATATTATACACTTCAGTGTAAAAAAAAAAAAAAAAATAGAAGTTTATTTTGAGAAAAAATAAGAAAGGATAACGAATACACTGAAATATTTTAAACCATACGAACAACATTATGGAGTCATTGGTAAATACTCTTGAAATATAATCCGATCTCCTGATTAAAAGTAAGAAAAATTTGCACTCTTTTACACTTGAAAATGAAAATTCAGTGTTATATATAACATTATATCGTTGTAGAAGTTCTTACGCAAGTTGACAAAGCTAGCAAGATGAAATTTATCATAAACTGACAAGATTTGGCAAAACTGGTAATCGAAAAAGGAAAAAAAGCAAACTCAAATGTCGACGTTCTGGCATGGCTTATGAAAAAGACATTTTTCTTAGGGCTTCAGGCACTGCCTGCCCACATTGTTCAAGGATCTTCGTCAGCGGTCCAGCAAGCTCTGCGTCTTCTCTGGTAAACAAGCTATGCAATACGCCATTCACAGTGTAGCGAGCCATTCTCGTGAGGATTTGAACGTAACTCTCGATTGAAAGTGTCATATCGGGTATAATTACAACTTCATATTCACCTAATTCGGTTGTACCAATTTGGTCTATGTCAATCATGGAGACTGCAGGCCTTGCCCTGCCCTTGGATTCCACACTGAACAGATGACAAAGACAAACAATGAGTCATTTGCACAAAGAGAGTATGAACATACATAGAGCAGCATCTACAAGACATCAAAAGGGAAGCAATACTCTTTCCTTTGCAAGCACGCAGAGGTATCCGATCAACTTTGGTTTTTTTAAATGATAGACTACAAGCATGTAAACCGAGAATGTACCTAAATTCTACCTTATAGTCCAATGTAAACTAACGTCTACCTTTCTGCATACAAGCCTTCAAATTTATGACTAGAAACTCAATTGATTGAACAAGTTGCCTTCAGTTTAAACCCTAAAGTTGGATAACAATCAAGTCCAAACATACATCCGTCATGAAAAAAATGAAATGAAAGTCATCAGAGGCGTCCATGAATAAAATAAAGAGTATGAACATCAACCTGTTCCCAACTTCTGAGAAAACTGAGTCAGGTGAGATGGAATAGCCCTTGAACTTTAGCGCATTAACTAGTTTATGATGCTTGTTATCTTTCCCTAC
>NW_018922014.1:61195-77147 GCF_002207925.1 Prunus avium
AAAATTGGATGATGTTAAAGTCAGGTGACAAATCATGGATTTTGAAAACTTAAGGTGACATTTTGCTTAAATTTTTCTTTAAGGTGACAAATAGAAACTGATATATAAGTTCATGTGACATTTCTACAAAAATCCCTTAAATTAATGATGTTTAAAAAAAAAATCATATGTTAATGTTTTTTTTAGGATAAGCGATTGAGGGAGGGGGGCTTACACAAATATTTATTGGGTGCCTAGGGTTTCAAACTTGTACTTGTATGGGTGGAGGTTGAAGAGCTCAACGAACTTAGCTTTACTCCACTGACTATGTTATTGTTGATAATTCAAACAAAAAATGTAAATTAGCTTGGGATTCTGAAACATATGAAGAATTAAGTTTCAAAACATATAACTCATAGAGAGTTAATAACAAACAAAAATAACGAATTATATGGAAATTAGAGAAACAAAGATTTCAATAAAACCCAACATGCTTGAAAGGTTCATATTTAAATAGAGGTCTTGCAGAGACTTCATTTCACTACCTTCTTCATTTTTTTTTTATTGCTGCATTTTAGTGCATGCATTCATGCAAGCATGCAGATCTATATAACCAACAAGTTAGGGGGTGGACAAAGCATGAAGATTCACTGCAGATATGGAGACAATGATTGGCTTGCAAATTTTGGCAGATAGACAAGAAACTACTTGGAGCTCCATATGATAAATACATGGAGTATATATGATTTAACAACCTAAACAATGATAAAGTTTTATATTATTTTTCATAGAGATGGGCCATTTACATTGAGTTAAAAAATAATTATATTGTTTATGACTCACTAAACTATGAAGCATAATTGGAATTCAAATTTTATAGAGACCTCCTCAAATAACTTTTGTGGGTTTTTAGCTAAATTTTAACTGAAAAATAGGGAGCATTAAAGTCCAAGCCCATTACTTGGAGTTCTTCCATATGAATAAGCAAATGAGATACTTTATGGCGCCTCCTGTTACGAGCGAGAAACAAGCTATTTATGCCACTCCTATTACCCACTGGAAACAAGCTGTTCCCAGTACTTCCTTTTACCTGGTCGAAGGAATATGTTTTCCGCACTTCCTTTTACCCATAGGAAATAATTAATTTTCTGATACCTAGTTTTACCTACTGAAAATAAGCATGTCTCAGTGCTCCTTTTTACTCGTTGGAAATACACTGGTTCCAACACCTCTTTTTACCTATTGGAAATAAGGGAAGATCCTCGCCTTATATAATTTGGCATTCATGACCCAGGCAAAGGGACCCTTCTCTAGGTTGCTACAAGCATCCAAGCAACCATTGACCCCTTTCCCTTGGCTACTGCAAGCATCCCATCCATAACCTCCTCAAACGTTTCTCTCACCTTTCTATCCTTGAAATCCTTCTTCCCTATAAAGCCCAGACAGAAGCATAACCCCAAGCCTTTACTTCATCCTCCTATCTTTAGAACTCATGAACTTCTCTAAGAATCATACCCATAAACACCATAATCTTCAAAGTCCCAAGCTATGCATTCCATCACCATAGTCAAAACGTCATTAACCACCAAAATCTCCTAAAAACCTTATTCCCAAGCTCAAGAATAGCCAACACCAAGGGAAACACATGCATTCTCATTTGCTAAACTTGTGGTCTTTAGCTCTCACACCTCATCCTCTCATGCCAAGCCCTTTTCTAATTTTGTCTCAAGCATTGAATCTCATTTCCATTTCTAGTTCAAGGAGCCAATGAGGAGTCCAAACAAAGCACTCCCTAAGATCCACTATCTTTCGGAGTGCTTTGGGTTTGGTTCTTGCACTCATAAATGGGGTACACAAAGGCTTGATGCACCTTATTTCCAGCAGCCCAGTCAAGCCTTACAACAAAAAGACAAGGAACAATCACCCAATTGTTCTTTGTATTGGTTGTTCTGGTGTATTTGTTCGTTCTTATGCGTAGTTATCGTTGAAAGCCATGTTTTCACCATATCTATCACAAGTTTTGTCGCTTTAAGACTACATGAGGTAATGGGTGTGAACCGCAACGACGCTTTTTCAAATAGTGATGGTAGTGTTCATTTAGGCACTTAAGTTAATTTAGGGTTTCGTGAGCTTTGTTTGGAATTATGCTTAATGTGGTCACGTGGGGTATGATAGGTTTTTTAGCATGTTATTTTTTCCCTTCTCTTCTCTGTAACTCTTTATCTCATACCACCATCACCTCTCTAGATTCTCAAACTCTCAGTTTCAGCCGTAATCCCTAATTTCATTTCCTCAGCCCATATCTCGAACTCAAACCCTAACCCAAACTGTCATCTCTCATCTCTTATCTCTCATCTCTCATCTCTCACACTCTGTTTCTCTCTTAAACTCCCAGACGTCGCCGGTCAACCAGGGTCATCAACTGCAGTCTGCAAAGGGTAATCAAATTTGATTAAGACTCTCAGGTAAGTAGATTTCGTTATACATATCAGCTAAAATAAATTTGGATTTTCAGGTTCATAGTCTCAGCATGCCCAAATCGTTGGTTCAAATCCGGGAACCGAAACAGAGTCTTAATGTTAGGTTTTTTTATTGTAAAATTAGCTCTTGGTCCTTGTATATCGTGGTGTTATCTTTCATGTTTGGATTTGGTTTAGTCATGAAAATTTCTTACTTTCTTCTTTTATTAGATGTTGGGTTAGGCCAGGGTTTAGTAAGTGGGAAACTTTATGATCTTCCTGATGGATAATACTAATACTTTTCAACGTGGCTTTAAGGGTTGCTCAAATGGAGGATGCCCAAGAAGTATCTGAAACAATGTCAGACAAATCATCTGAAAATACACGGGAAACTCGCGATGAAATGCTTTCAAGGCACAGGTTGTTTGCTCATCATGTCTGCATTTTTATCAGTTGTTATCTTCTACTTATTCTTATGATGTTGTATTTGGCTGGTGGTTACATTGGTAGTGCAAATAAGATCAGTTTAACTTCTATATATTTGCATTGATGAAATTGCGTTGGTGATGCATTTTCATGTTCTCCAAGAGGTGGTTGATATAACAAGAATGACGATTTATTATATGTTCATTGAGGCTGGTGCCTTAAAAATTTTAGGTCGACCTTGTTAACTTTCCCATAGATAGTTCTGTTATTCCCCTTTGACATGTCTGCTTATACAGGAAAGAGATATCAAAACTTCAGGACAAGGAAACTGAAATGAAGAAGGCAGCTGCCAAAGGGAGCAAGGCTGAACAAAAAGCTAAGAAAAAGCAGGTGGAGGAAGAGATTTCTCGGCTTTCTGCTAAGCTTAAAGAAAAACATGCTGAAGAACTTGCTTCATTAGGTTATAGCACTAGTAATGGAACTGAGAAAGCCAAACTTGACAATTTAGTGAAAGCCATAGCTGGTGTTTCTGTCACCAGTCAACCTGACCAAGCAAAGCCCAGCAAGAGTTCAAAGAGGCGGGACAAAAGGGCTCAGCAAGATGCAGCTAGGGAGCAAAGAATTCAAGAAGAGCAGAGCAACCTAGTAAGTGATCGATTGATTGAGAGTGAGAAACTAGCGAAAAAGCTTGAACCGCTTGGTTTGACCATTAATGAAATAAAGCCCGATGGTCATTGCCTCTACCGAGCTATCCAGGATCAGCTGGCCCATCTTTCTGGAGGTTCATCACCTTACACGTACCAAGAGCTTCGAGAAATGGTGGCTGCTTATATGAGGAAGCATGCATCTGATTTTCTCCCATTTTTCTTGTCAGAGAATCCAGTAGATGGAGATTCCGGGAATTCACTTGCAGAGAGGTTTGAGAACTACTGTAAAGAAGTGGAGTCAACAGCGACATGGGGAGGACAGCTAGAGCTTGGTGCTTTAACTCACTGCCTCAAAAAGTGTATCATGATATACTCAGGATCCTTCCCTGACGTGGAGATGGGCAAGGAGTACAAATCTGATAGCAGCAGTACTGGTTCCTCTGATTCGAGTATTATGTTGTCGTACCATAAGCATGCATTTGGGCTTGGTGAGCACTATAATTCTGTGGTCCGAATATGATCATCGAATAGCTGCCGCAACCCACGACAAAAACACACTTGGTTTGCTCATCACTTGGTTTGTAATTTGTGGTGTGAACAGGCACGTTTTGAGCCCTACATTAATTATTGATACTACAGTAGACTGGTTATATTCAGATTGGTTCTCCCTTTATGTTTTCTAAATTTTCTGGACTAAGTTTTGTAGCCAAAAGTTTAGCAATCCAGATGCTTTAGAAGCAATGTTCAATGCTGTCAAATCTGTAATTGGCGGTTTGTTCCTGATTATTGTATTATTCTGGGAGTTTTGAAAGGAATGGAATGGCATGGAAAGTTGTAATGAAAAGGGAATGAAATGAGAAAGAAAGGGAACAAAATCTTGTTTTAGTAGTTTTATCATTGTATCTCTGTTAGTTTATTCTTTTCCTTGCTATTAGTTGTGAAGATTGCAGCAGTTGACATCAAAGCAGGTATGGCTTTTATTTTGTTTATTTATCATGTAGTGTTTTTACTACTAATTTAAACTGTCATATGTTATGGTCTTTATTTGGCACTTCTTCGCTTCAACTCTCAAGGCACTGTACTCCTTTTCCTTAAAGACTCCTTGAGAATTGAAGCGAAAAAGACTCCTTTTCAGTCAGATTACTGTCACAGCTAAATATGCAAGAAGAACTACTTTGTTTTCTCAGGATTTTTTTTTTGGTTTTGTGGGTTTGATCTGCACTCTTAAACCATCGAGTTTCTTTCGACCAAAAAAAATATTGAGTCTCTTTTAAAGATTATTTATATGAGGCTGTTTATGCTTTGTCGTTGGTGTATGTAGTGCAAATGAGGTTAGAAATGGGGGAAGGAAATTTGATGCCAATGAACAACATGTGGTTTATGCCGATAAATTCGATCTTTCGGCTGACAATGGGAAACTTAGAGCACATTTGCAAGGTATGCAATGGAAGGTCATGGAATTGGAGAAGCTGTGCAAGAAAATGCAAAATCAAATGGCAAAGTTTACAAAATCAAGAGCATCAAGCCAAAAGAGAGTTTGAAATTGAACTCGCTTAGACTAGTCCAAACAACTGCATGAAAAATTATCGCTACAGAATTTTTGTTCAGCCTATTTCCCCCCCATATTATACAAAACTGGTCAATCTACTCCTCACCATCATATCTCTCGCAATTTTATCCAAGATACCATCAACTAAAATCATGTGTTGAACCTTTTGAGAGCCTCTTGGTCATATCATGCCATATTCTTTACAAAAAGTGCCCTTAAATGTTGTCAAAAGAAAGTCAAGTGTTGAGAACGCGACTTACTAAAATGAGGCGTGAAATGACAAAGGGGCCCTTAAAGGTGACTCATGTGTTCAACACGTGACTCTATTTGACGACATCTTATTGTCAGGGTAGATTGACCAGTTTTATATAGTTCAGAGGAGGAAGGGGGAAGGGGGTATTGATAATGGGAGCTGATTTTCCCACACTCATGTGTTCAACACGTGACTCTATTTGACGGCATCTTATTGTCAGGGTAGATTGACCAGTTTTATATAGTTCAGAGGAGGAAGGGGGAAGGGGGTATTGATAATGGGAGCTGATTTTCCCACTCCCTTTTGCTTTTTAATATTTTTTAATCAATTTTGTTCTTATCTCTTTCTTATTCTACCCTTATCCTACATTAATTTCTTTCTACTTCACTTTTTTTTTCTTTCTCTTTATACTTAATTTTCCAACTTGCACTTAATTTTCAGTTTTTTTTTTCCTTTAATCGAGTAAGACATAATTAACAATGTATATTTGTCTAGGCAAGATTATATGGTCCACCTGCTGCAAAAACTCATGCCCCTTGAATAAACCTTGCATCGATATTGTTTTTATTTTTTTATTTTTTTATTTTTAAAAAGAAACAAGTTTTAGGTGGCCACAAGGAAAGAATAACTAGACTGAATGGCATCGTTTTGGTGCCAAGTCATTTAAAAAAATAAAGGATGCGCAGCAGACATTTCGTCGAGTAGCTGGTAGGTGTAAGACAATTTATTTTCTTAACCACAAATTGTGGTCTTCTAATCAAGTGAGGATTCGAGAGGTTTGCATGATCAGAAATAAACACAAGACTTATCAAGTTATACTTTTGTAAAAGCTGTCCTATTTGGAATACAAGAGATAACTGATTTCCTAGTTCTACATGGATTGAAACAACTACTCCTAATGCAACCAGAATAATCGACAGCTCCTTGCTGGGCAAGGCTTTGAAGTAATGCATCTATATAAAGAGGTCCCTTCTCTAGCAACAACACATGCTCAATACAGCTCTCACCCCATCTAGAGAAACAGCTTTACAGTGTTGCATAGAGAAGAAGATCCTCTCAGAAGCCAAGATGTCTGACCAAGGTTAGTGTTGAGATATAAAAGTCTAGTACAGAATTACATGTGGTATCAGAGCTCTAGGCTTTTGTTTCTTAATCTAATCCATGTGTTCGACAAATCTACATATAAAATTTCTGTTTTATTTGATAAAACTGCAACATGAAGTTTTCAAAAGCATGCATATTTTATCTGTTTAAGTATGATCCAGGCCATAGTATTACTGCTCGATCATACTGCAAAAGGTCTTTTGATCAAGTTTTTGGATCTATTGTGCAGACTAAGCAAGCCACAGCTTCGACAAATCTACATATAAATTTTCTGTTTTATTTGATAAAACTGCAACATGAAGTTTTCAAAAGCATGCATATTTTATCTGTTTAAGTATGATCCAGGGCATATAGTATTACTGCTCGATCATACTGCAAAAGGTCTTTTGATCAAGTTTTTGGATCTATTGTGCAGACTAAGCAAGCCACAGCTGCTCAGTTTGTATGAGAAACCTTGAAACGACAGTTTGATCAAAAATTGCATCAGTATAAGTAGCCTTCTATATTTTTCTCTGTCCACATATGGGAATTTTATAGATTGATAACGATATTGATGGAACAATCTGAGCAACAGACTACACAAACTAGCAGGTTTTCTCTACATCCACAGATGTGAGATTTCTTGTGCAGGAAGTTTTGTGCAGTTTGCTGTTTGGGATTTTGAAATATGGCTTTTTAAACCCACAGGTATAAACTGACATATTTAAGTAAAGTTTTTGGGGACAGTTTTGCTTATCTGATTTTATAAAAATCTCTACAATGAACCACAACACCATCGAAACTCTGACTGGATCAAATTACCAGAAATGGAAGCAGGATCTGGAAATATCCCTTGGTTTTCTAGACTATGATTTTGTTTTCAAAGAAGATCCTCCTCAAGAGCCTGCTGCAGAAATCAAAACCAAGTTTGCTAAATGGAATAAAGCAAATAAGATGGCAATACTAATTATGCAGAGAGCTATGGCATCATCAGTCAAAGGTAGCATTCCAAAGTCAGAAACTGCTAAGAAATACTATGAGGCAATTGCACAGAGGTTTAAGGAATCAGAGAAAGCAGTCAAAAGCACTTTGCTGAACAGGTTGATAGACATGAAGTATGATGGACAAGGCTGTGTGAGGGTTCACATTCTGAATCTGATTGACATAGGAACAAAATTGCAGGAACTGGAGATGACAGTTGATGAGGATATGATGGTGCACTTTGCTTTGAATTCATTACCAAAGGATTTCAAGTCCCTTAAAGAAACCTATATTGCTCAGAAGGAATGCTAGACATTGAATGATTCGATCACCATCTGTGTTCATCAGGAACACAACATCATAAAGGAAAGAGGAGCAAAAATGGTGAACTTGGTTCAGACTAAGGAGAATAAGGAAAACAGGAACAATGCCATGACTGGAAAAGGAAAAAGTGGCAACACTGAAAAGTATCTGAAACCATTGACTGGGATGAAATGTTTTTTCTGCAAGAAACCAAGGCACATGAAGAAAGAATGCAGAAAGTACAAAAAGTGGCTGGACAAGCAGCAAACTAAAGGTAACTGTGAACAGCTCCTTGATGGGCAAGGCTTTCGAGTAATGCATCTATATAAAGAGGTCCCTTCTCTAGCAACAACACATGCTCAATACAGCTCTCACCCCATCCAGAGAAACAGCTTTACAGTGTTGCATAGAGAAGAAGATCCTCTCAGAAGCCAAGATGTCTGACTAAGGTTAGTGTTGAGATATAAAAGTCTAGTACAGAATTACAGTAGGTGCCTCCAAGGGGTCGCACCAGCAGCCATTTCCGTGGCTTCCAAGGCCCCATAGTGGCTACGTCACTACCTAATACCCAACACATAAACTAACTCAAAAACAAAAACAAAACATGATAAACTCTCAAAAAATTTCTCATTCTTATATGGCAACCCAAAGTTCCACTACTACCTGGAAAAAAGCCTATTAAGCGTAAGATCTTAGTAAGAAACACTGCTATTAGTTCATTGATAGCTTGTATCCAGGGCATAAAGGGTGACGTCAAAACATATTTCAATGGGGTACTTTACCATGAGATGACACATAAATGGCAGTGTCATGGAAATCGCGTCAAGCTCTAGGTGGATTGATATAAGGGATTGCAGACTGTGTGAGGTTGAAGGCGGATTATGTGCCCAATAGGTGGGCAAAACCGAGTGAAGGTCAAAGTTGGAAACAAGGTTCTTCAGTGGCTACAAGGTTCCTGGAGTATTGCAATGGTCTTCAACAACAACAAGGGTCTGTGGCTGAACTGAACAAGAAGATGAGAGATGGCTAAAGTGACAACTTCTTTGGATTCACGCTCTAACTTCTGTTATAATTTTTAATTTTTTTCGTTTAACTTTTCTTTATTTTAGTTATCAAAACGTTAATCTAGGGTAAGGATATAATAGGAAAGATAAGATAAAAAAACAAAATTGATTAAAACATATTAAAAAGCAAAAGGGAGTGTAAGTGGAGAAAATGAGAGTGGGAAATATCTACATATAATCTGAGGAGAAAATATCATTTGACTCTAATGTTAAACAAAAACTCATTTTCTGACAATAAATTAAATAGAGATATTTAGTCATATATCCATTCTTAGTACTAAAACTATAAATAAACCCTACACCATTTAATTTCTATAAACAAACCCAAAAAAACACCCAAATAATGACATCTGGCCATATTGAATTTAATTTTAATTATTAAATTCCTTTGATGCCTTATTGAGTGTTTTGGATTTTTTTATGAGGTTTTGGGGTTGGGTTTGTTTTAAAAAATCAATGGTAGTTTTGTAATTTAAAAGAAGTTAAAATCCTTTTTATTCTATTGTAAATGGGCTTTGAGTGTGTTTCTAAAGTCCATTTCATATGGGATTTTTTTTATAATTTGAGCTCCTATATGTGTATTCAATTAAGATTTTAAAAGAGTTGAATGGAGTTATAAAGTTTATAGAGTTAAATGTAGTTCAATTGATTTCTATCAACTCCACATAGAGTTTGATTGAATTCCTAGATTGATTTTTATGGTGTTTGTTAGAGTTTTGTCGTAGATTTTAAAAGAGTTGATTAGAGTTCTAAATATTTTATTTTTATTTTATTTTTTATTTGGTTTGTTTATCGTTTTTCTAGATTTTCAAAAGAGAAAAGTACCTTTACAACCAAATAAGAAAAGGGCATCCAAAGAAAATAGATTTTCTAGATTTTTTTTTTGGGTTATAAGGTGTTTTTCCTTTTCCTTGTTGTGAATCTCCCATTTATAATGTTATACATGCAATCTTTAATTAGTTCATAAGAAAAAATAAATATATGAAGATAATTTTTTTCCTTTTGGCATGGACTAGATATATATATATATATTGTACATTGATAAAGAAGGGAAACACAGAACAAAAAAAATGATGATTGTAGATGAAGAAGGCTATCGATATTTGATGAACAGCAACCAAAGAAAAAGGATGATGTAGAAAAAGTACAGAAAAAAAAAAAACAGCAACCAAAAAACTATTCAAGAAAAAAAAAAAAGGAACCAAAAAAAAAATGAAAAGAATGAAAAGTAGAAAAATCGTAGAAAAAGTACATGCACAGCAATAAATATGATGATGATGTACTGTTCATTGATATTTGATGATGGCAACAATAACTATTCAAGAAACACCAACGATTCATACATGATGTGCATTGAATACAAGCAACATCAATTGCTTGGATATATGATGATGTATAGCAACAACAATTATTCAAGCACTGTAAAGCGTAGAAAGCGTAGAAAAAGAGAAGAGATTTTGCACACACATTCAAGGACTGGAAAGCGTAGAGCACGTTCAAAGTTTCTAGGGTTCACATAAGATTTGTCAAAGCCTTTTGTATTTATACTTACCACTTTAATTTCTAACGAAATCGGGCAACTTATTAATTCCTTCAAAATAAATTACTTTTTGAATACACCTAAATATATTTTTTTTATAATTTGAGCTCAGTATAATAGTGAATCTCCCAATTAAATAAGCATGCGCACTACCAAACAGAGATATCTTAATCCATTGTCGCTTTAGGATCTCAAACTTCTCCTTGTAAATTGTACGTTGTTCTTTGTTCTTATAGCGAATCCTTGTCGCTATAAAATGATGTGGTTTCTGGTCCCATTTAATCGTCACTGTTATGACTTTCGAGACCAAGAAGCACATATTCTACATAAAAACAATAACGAAATTGTATTTCGTAGAATCTGACGTCGGCGGACGGCTTTCTTGACTTGTCCAAAACAGTTTTTGAAATAAGAACACTTTCCAATAGTCGTTGAACAGTGTATCTAGCTTTTATATATCATTTCTTATTTATTTATCTTAACTTTAGCATCGAACAGTCCAAAGTGTATGTTTGACCTTGACTTGGGCATGGCTATCTCTTTCTTATGCTCTCATCATCAGTATAGCGAGTTACCCACCCAACTACTGGATATACTTATATGTGTCTCTGCATACACTGAAGAGAGAGAGAGAGAGAGAGAGAGAGAGAGATGGGAACGGTGGCTCCAAACTTGATGGAAGTATCTGGAACTGCAAGTGTTCACAAGGAAAACAGTGTGGTTGCCAACCCTCCAAAAGAGCTTGATGCCGGAGCCTTGTTCGTCCTCAAATCTGAAGGTTAGTGCTCAGTATATGTCATAGGATATGATACTGTTTGATTTTCTTTTTACTTTCTATCGGAGCTTTCAGTAGTATCAGTACCACAGAGTTTTTAGGAGCAATGGTCCCCAAACTTGAAAAATGGCTCTTTAGTTCCTTAGATTTGACGGACCAAAATCCAAATTGGGAAAATGTTCAAAGCTCATATGAGATAGAGATATGCTTATAAGATGTATTTATCTACTTCTCCGTCTCTAAATGTTTTGTATGTGGGTGGTTTGATTTGTGGTATAGGGTCGTGGTTGCATTGTGGGTATCACTTGACGACATCCATAGCGGCTCCCGCGCTTCTAAGTCTTCCCTTTGCGCTCACCTTGCTAGGCTGGGTTGGAGGACTCATATGCCTTGCCTTGGCTGGTTTGGTCACTTTCTATTCCTACAATCTTTTATCTCTGGTTCTGGAGCACCAAGAAAAGCTTGGACATCGTCAGCTTCGCTTTCGAGACATGGCCAGAGACATTTTAGGTGAGTGTAGTTGTCATTTTAGTGTTTCTTGAAACATCATGTGTGATGATTTTGTTGATAACAACTAGATGTCTCAATAGTTTCCAATTTTTCTATTTTCTTTTCCAAAGATATCTATGAATGAAGACTTAAAACATAAACGGTTTGAACCATTGAAGTGGAATTCATAGTGGATCCCACATAATGTCTATTTGAGGAATCCCTCCATAAAATGAGACTATATATATATATATTTATGCATTTGGTTAATTTCATGTGTTGCTAGGTCCTGGATGGGGCAAATATTTTGTTGGTCCTATGCAATTTTGGATATGTTATGGTGCTGTTATTGCTTGCACTCTACTTGGAGGGCAGAGCCTTAAGGTTAGTGTGTCCCCCAGATTTGTCATTAGTACACTTTGGTACATTTTTTAGTATATACATCATGTTTATCAACTAATTATTTATTTTGGGCAAAAAAACAAAGTTATTTGTGAAATGACAGTGTTATCATCTCACCGAAAAATTACTCTATTTCCACCGTCACGCTACTAGAAAACGCCTAATTTGTATACGTTGTGTCGACAAAGCGTGACCAATTTTACACTTCTAGTTTAAACAAAACAGCTCACTAAACATGAACACTTCTAGTTTACACATCTACTTTATGGTAGTGAACTTGGTAGATTTATGTATAAACTTAATATATAATTGTCTTTTCTTGGGTTTCTTTGGCAGTTTATTTACCTGCTTTCCAACCCAGATGGGAAAATGGAGCTCTACCAATTTATAACTATGTTTGGAGGCGTGACAATAGTTTTGGCTCAAATGCCATCCTTCCACTCCCTAAGACACATAAACCTTGTCTCTCTTATCCTTTGCCTTGCATTCAGCGCTTGCGTCACGGCTGGTTCCATATACATTGGTATTATGAGGGCATATTTGATAACCATTTCATTTTCAATTTTTCTTATCATCTTTTCTAAAAGCTGAAAACATGTTTGGTAATAATTTTTCGTTTTCTGTTTTCAGAAAAGTGAAAACTAATTTTCAAGAAAATATACACTTTTTTTCTTTTCTTTTGCAGGACATTCTAATAAGGCTCCTGTAAGGGACTATACAGTGAAAGGAAGTGCAAAAGACCGCAATTTTGGTATCTTCAATGCCATTTCAATCATCGCTACCACATATGCAAGTGGAATAATTCCTGAAATACAGGTATTTGACCTATTTTTCATTCATTTACTTGCTTAAATTGTTGCTTGAAACTAGAAAAATGTTTTCTTGTCAACCAATTAAGAAAAATTTGTGAGATTGGTCGTGTGATCATGAGGTAGTGTACAAAAATTATTTATCATGTTAATACGGCCATATTCACAAGTTTTAGCCCACACCACAGTTTATTTTATGATCTGAATCATTTTCACTTTTTAATTAGGTGATCATTGATAGATCATCTACCCAAAAATTTACTCAAATAAAAAAATATTTAATTATCTAAGTGTAACTAAATAAATAAGCGAACACACTGTTTTCGATAACCAAGTAAATAATCGCGATTAATAATCAAGTGGTTGAACGATCGATATCTTTCATTTGGATGAAATTTCACAAGGGTGACCATTGAATGAAGTACTAAAAATTGAAATGTTAGGATTATGAATTTTCATTGTGGAGTAGTCCCAAATGAGTAACTAGCGGCATATGAACTTACTAGTTAGCGCTTGTGCACTCTTGCGTATATATGGGCTAGAATAACAGTTTGATAATAGAGTAGATTAGATTGTTTTCCAAGAAAACAATATTGCCATAACGACAATCAATTATTTCTGTATTTGAAAGATAATGAGCTAAGATTTCTATATTTGAATTCAATGGGCTAAGATGTATCAAACTTGCAGGCGACTTTAGCTCCTCCGGTAAAAGGCAAGATGTTCAAAGGCCTATGTGTTTGCTATAGTGTGATAGTGACAACATATTTCAGTGTGGCAATCTCTGGGTACTGGGCGTTTGGCAATCAAGCAATGGGAACAGTTCTTTCTAATTTTATGGGTGATGAGAAGCCTTTACTGCCTACCTGGTTCTTGCTCATGACAAATGTCTTCACTCTTTTGCAAGTTTCTGCTGTCACAGTGGTAAGACAAACAGAAAAGCTAGCTTCAACATTTCTGATCCAAAAGCCCAAAATAACCTTACTAATTACTTTTCCCAATTATAAAAAATTAATTTTAAAATGGACTTTTCTGGGGTGGACTTTCAAGCCTACAAGAAACCCAAACGCTAACCAACCTAAAGTTTAGTGCCTTAACATACATGCATCTTAAAACCAATAAAAAAGGCATATTACACATGGGTTAGGTCAGTTGGTTAGGGCAGTAAGTTCGTTCCGTACACCCAAGTTCAAATCTTCCTTCACACTTATGAGTATAATTGGAAGTTTGGATATATTTGTGGGTGATGGGTGCACTGATCAAATGCTTGAGTGCATTTAGAAGCTCCATGCATCTTATTCCACAAGACTAACATGAGTCTGTCTATCTGTAGGTTTACTTGCAGCCAACAAATGAAGTGTTTGAGAAAAAATTTGCAGACCCAAAGATGCCTCAATTTTCCACCCGTAATGTTGTGCCGAGATTGATTCTCCGGTCACTGTCCGTGGTGGTAGCTACAACATTTGCTGCAATGTTGCCTTTCTTTGGAGATATCATGGCCTTGTTTGGGGCATTTGGATGCATTCCTCTGGACTTCATTTTGCCAATGATTTTCTACAACGTAACTTTCAAACCCTCCAAACAGAGCCTTATTTTTTGGGTGAACACATTGATAGCAGGAGTTTCCTTCTTGTTAGTCGGGGTAGGGGCAGTGGCATCTGTTCGACAAATAGTTCTTGATGCCAAAACGTATCGCTTATTTGCTAACATGTAAAAAATAGTGGAAACCGTATGTATCTTCTTTCAATTTCTAGAAATGAAAATTCGGAGCCTTTTAGATAGGGAAATTTTTTTGCTCACCACTTTAACCCAAAGTGTATCTTCACCACCCTTTTTAATACTTCACACGTGTTCATAAGCATTAACATGATTAACTTTTTACTTTGATTTATGGACACGTGTGTCAAATGTTGAGATGGGTGGTGAGCATATATTCCTTGGGTTCAAGTACTGGACCCCTTTTCCTTAAAGACTCTTGAGAGTTGAAGAGAAAAGGACTCCTTTTCAGTCGGATTACTGTCACAGCTAAATATGCAAGAAGAACTACTTTGTTTTCTCAAGAATTTGTGTTTTGTTTTGTGGGTTTGATCGGCACTCTTAAACCATCGAGTTTCTTTCGACCAAAAAAAATATTGAGTCTCTTTTAAAGATTATTTATATGAGGCTGTTTATGCTTTGTCGTTGGTGTAATGAGGTTAGAAATAGGGGAAGGAAATTTGATGCCAATGAACAACATGTGGTTTATGCCGATAAATTTGATCTCTCGGCTGACAATGAGAAACTTAGAGCACATTTGCAAGGTATGCAATGGAAGATCATGGAATTGGAGAAGCTGTGCAAGAAAATGCAAAATCAAATGGCAAAGTTTACAAAATCAAGAGCATCAAGCCAAATAACAAGAGAGTCTGAAATTGAAATCGCTTGGGCCAGTCCAAAGATATTTTGTTCAACCTATTTCCACCCCCGCATTATACAAAACTGGTCAATCTACTCTCACCATCATATCTCTCGCAATTTTATCCAAGATACCATCAAATAAAATCACGTGTTGAACCTTTTGAGGGCCTCTTGGTCATATCATGCCATATTCTTTACAAAAAGTTCCCTTAAATGTCGTCAAAAGAAAGTCAAGTGTTGAGAACGTGACTTACTAAAATGAGGCGTGAAATGACAAAGAGGCCCTTAAAAGTGACTCATGTGTTCAACACTTGACTTTATTTGACGGCATCTTATTAATTGGAATTGCCAAGACTCTGACTATGAGGGTAGATTGACCAGTTTTATAGAGTTCTGAAGAGGGAGGGGGAAGGGGGAATTGATAATATCTACATATATAATCTGAGGAGAAAACGTCATTTGACTCTAATGTTAAAGAACAACGCATTTTCACACAGTAAATTAAATAAGCATACATTGTCGCTTTAGGATCTCAAACCTCTCCCTGGAAATTGTACGTAGTTGTTTCTTCATATAGCGAAAACCCATACCACACTTGGGTGAGGCACTGTAAAATGTTTGGTTTCAGGTCCCTATTTAATCGTCACTGTTATGACTTTTCAGACCATAAATAGACAAAATAAACTCAGACCAAAACTACTGGCGGATCTAGAAATTTTTTAGCGGAGGTGCAATATTGACTAAGTATGAAAAATGGTTTTTCAGAATAATCATTTTCTCAAGATAATTTTTGGCG
>NW_018922014.1:87034-161963 GCF_002207925.1 Prunus avium
TATATATATATATATATATATATGGTTTTTATAGCCTTATACATCATTTTACCCATCTCTCGTTGTATATCAATTGCTTTGTCTTGTTTCCTTTCCAAGTTGGCCAAACATCATGTCGTGATGGAATGAGAAACGAATTTTCATTCATGATTAAAATCCCAACCAAACAAACGGAGCATGGAAGTCTACAATTCATGATGACATTTGTAATATAGTCGAAATTTCACCTATATCCATCGTAATGAAGAAATTAAACAACTCAATTTGTTGAGAAAAAAGAAGAAGAGAGTATAAAACAGATTGAAAGGTTACGTTTATTTTTATTCACATTGAATGTTTAAAATGATAGAAGCTGTAATTTTGCATTTCGTGTAATAGATTAAGTAAGGGCATGTTTACAAACCGAAATGGTTATGAGTCGAATGGCAGTTATTCTTAGATCTGTCATTCGTGTCGTGTTTGCAGTGTTTATGTTGTGTTTGTGTCAACCCGCTTTTATTAATGGGTTCATGTTGTGTTGGTGTCAACCCGCTTTTATTAACGGGTTGACACGACACAACACGATAAGAAAATGGGTTGGAAATGTTAAACACGAATACGACCTATTACAATTCGCAAATCACATGACACGACACGATAACCCGTTAAGAATTAAAAACAAAACGAAAAAAATAAAAATAAAAATAAAAACAGAAATATTAAACAATTAAAAAATAACCAGTTAAAAAAAAAAAAAAATCAAACAATCACAACATTTGGATCTGGAAGAGAATGAGAGTGAGTGAGAGGGAGAGAGAGAGATGGAATAGGGGTATCTACGGTACCACCCTATTAATGAGTTTGAACCCTTCTTTGAGAGCTTGGGTTTGAAACCTCCGAGTATGTTCCTCTTCTTCCTCGTAAATTGATGCTCTTGATTGATGACGATTTGTTGCTTTATAATTGTGGAGGAAAAGACGAAAGAGAAAAAAAGAAGCAGATAAATTTACAAAAATGCCTCTGAGCTTAACGGGTTAACGGGTATTCGCGAATTGACACAACACGACACGATAGCTTAACGGGTGACTAACGAGTCAACATGATAACTCAAACCCGAATACTGAATTTTTTGTGCGAATTCGTGTCAAGTTAACGGGTCGTGTACAATATTGCCACCTGTAGTCATTCTCATTCTGAATGACTCATTTGTTTACTTATATTGGCGGAATGAACAGTAATATGCTGCTCATAACAAATCTGATTTCTGATTCCTGATATTGAAGAGATTTGATTCCAAAGAGGGGAGGTGGAATTGGAGAATGGATGAAATGTATGACTCCGATGCTTGTTTAATCGTGTTCATGCTTAATCTAATCCATAGTTACTCCGATTCCTAATTAGTAAATATGCCCTAATTGAATTTGTAGTATGCCTTTTTAACATAATTAATTATCTTTCTTTTAGTTGTCTTTGAAGTTCCCATTTAACTAAAACCACAAATGGAATGAACCGTTTCTCATTCCAAATATGGATTCGAGGCAAGTAAACGCAGTCTATACATAGAAATGGATTCAAGAAAAACAATGAATCAATTATGAAATACTTTGAGCTAAATTCTTGTTGTGTTTTTTTTTCTTTGCACAAGAAAGAATTAAAGGGGACAAAGAAGATAAATTTGTGAAAAAGAATGGACAAAGTTAGCAAGACACAAAAACTTGGGGGTAGGTAGGTATAAATATTTAGAGGACAGAGGGTAGAAAATGCAAAACCCAAAGGATTAGTAATAACTAATAAGATATGTATCTTAAATATCACTCGTTTTTGGTCTTTCTACATTTTCTGCTTCTCTTCCATGTGGGCTGCGGAAGCTCTCAGTGCAGCTTCCCCGCTACTTCCCCTCTCTCTCTCTCTCTCTCTCTCTCTCTTCTAATTTTTGGGTAGAAAGATTCGTCGGTTACTTCTTCTTCATATGATCGGTGAGGTTTATGACATGTTTATATATTTTGTTTATGAATTTTTGTGCATATGATCGTACCCTTTTTCTTGTTTAACTTCATTTGAACAAAGAAATTGGAAAACATAGTTGTCTAAATCTGGGTTGATGCTTATAGTGTTTGTGAATTTGCTTGGTTATACAACTGACGCTGTAATCTAAATCAGTAAATCTGGATTTAATTTGTTCATTGTATAAATTTCTTAATTATCCAAGTAGAAAGAAAGAAAAAGTAAAGAAATTATATAGAAATATAATGAAAATAAACTTTTTGGGTTCTGAAAAATGGATCTTGGAATTTTGCTGATTTATGTAATGGGATTTTGATTTTGGGCTGTCACATATTGTTATGAACTGTTTGCCCAAAGATTTATTTTCTTGTGATTTTGGGGGGGTTTGCTTTTCTTTGTTAGTGAATTCTGAGGTTAGTTGTCGAGAAAGAGTCTACGGGGTTGCCATTTCATGCATTAGCTAAGCAGACTTCTCTTACCAATACTATTAGAATAGGTTCTTCTGAGAGGAGTAGCTTTCTTTTCTTTTGATTTGTGGATCTTGGATGCATGAAATTCTTATAGTATTCTTTTACTTCTCAAAAAATTGAAACCACTGAACAGAAGCAAAAAAACTTAGTTTTCTGATTCTACCCAAATTCCAGCGTATCAAAATTTTAGTATCCGGATTATGTTTCCTCCTCTCCCCTTCCTCTACTTTTCATGTAGTAGACAAGAAACCTAGGAGAGCATTATGGTAATTGAATTTTTGATATTAAGCTGTCTGGGTGTTTCTTCAAGTTAATGCCCTAAATTTTAGCTGTTTGACCTAATCGTTTGATCATAGGTTTATAAATTTTTTGCAGGATCAAGAAATATGACGTGGGGTTTGTTGGCTTAGAGATCATTTATCAAAACCTTTTCTGGGTGTAAGAGATGGTTGCAGAATCGTGGTTTCGCAGTCTTTGGAAGACTAAAAGGAAGCATGAGGGGCCTGAGAAAGCAGTGATTGGAGTTTTGGCCTTTGAAGTTGCAAGCTTGATGTCTAAGCTGGTCCACCTATGGCAATTTCTGAGTGATAAACAGGTTGCTAAGCTAAGAGAAGAAATCACAAATTCAGTGGGTATAAAAAAGCTTGTGTCAGATGATGATGACTTCATTGTAGGGTTGATATGCGCCGAATTGATTGAGAATATGGTCCGCGTGGCAAAATCTGTGGCCAGGCTTGCCAAAAATTGTACTGATCCTGCATTGAAGAGTTTTGAGAATGCTTTTACTGATTGGATCAATAATGGTATTGACCCTTATGGATGGGAATTTTCATGGAAGAAGATGGAAAGGAAAGCTAAGAAGATGGAGAAGTTCATTTCAGCGAATGCAAATTTGTATGAAGAGATGGAAGTGCTTACAGAGCTTGAACAAAATTTGAGGAGAATGAAGGGAAATGATGACTTAGATGGTGTGAATTTGCTTGAGTTTCAGAAGAAGGTAGTGTGGAAGCAGCAGGAGGTGAAGAATTTGAAAGAGGTCTCTCTGTGGAACAGGACTTATGATTACGTAGTCCTCCTTTTGGCAAGATCTCTCTTCACAATGTTCAGTAGGATCAATCATGTCTTTGGAATTCAACAGATGGTAGATGCTGGTGATACCAAAGATTCTGGAATTATTAATTCTGATCACATTAATCGTAGCAATTCAGTTTCTGCACTAATGCAATCTTCAGTCCGTCCACCTAAGAATGGTCTTCCAAGATTTGCTTCAGGTCCCCTTGGGAGGTTTAGTGCTATATCAGGGCCAATATCGGAAACAAATAAAACCAACATTTGCTATTCAGGTCCTCTTGGTGACTCAATTACAAAATCAGGCCCTATTTCGGGAAAGAATAGAGATGTCAACTTTTTTTCAGGCCCTCTTGGGAGGTCAACAACAAAGTCAGGCGCAATTGCTGCAACGAATAGAACCATCAGGAAGTTGTGGAATCGCTCACAGACTAATCATGGGAAGAAATCACACACAAAGTCCAGTAGGTTGACTCAAGTTGGACCTTTCAAAGGATGCATGATAACTGCAAACATTTCACCCGTCACCAATTGCTACTTGAGTTCAAATGATGTTCGTTCAACAATTCTCAATGTAGCCAGAGATGCCAATGCAGACATTCTAGCTTCTGGCAACAAAAGTCATCCTAGTACATCAATCTTCAGTTCCAAGCACAGGTTGTTGGATGCCCCACCTGAAACCCTTGGTGCTGCTGCCTTAGCACTGCACTATGCAAACGTTATCATCGTAATTGAGAAGTTAGTTGCATCTCCTCACTTGATTGGTCTTGATGCAAGAGATGACCTGTACAATATGCTGCCTGCAAGTGTGAGAGCTACATTAAGGGCCAGACTAAAGCCGTACAGTAAGAGCTTGACTTCATCAGTTTATGATACAGTTCTTGCTGGAGAGTGGAATGAGGCAATGGCAGGAATATTAGAGTGGCTGGCACCTCTTGCTCATAATATGATAAGATGGCAATCTGAGAGGAGTTTTGAACAGCAAAGCTTGGTTTCCAGGACACATGTGCTTTTGGTACAAACCCTTTACTTTGCAAATCAACAAAAGACAGAAGCAACAATAACAGAGCTGCTTGTTGGGTTGAATTATGTCTGGAGATTTGGCAGAGAAGTCAATGCAAAAGCTCTATTAGAGAGTGGTAGCAGTAGAATCTATGATGAGTTTTTGGATCTGGATGGGTAGTATAATTTTCAGATCACGGAAATTACCAAATCATTTTCACGACTAACCACATTAAGCAAATGCTTTTACCTGGCTAGTCGATGAAATTCCCGAATGCTATTGGACAGATTGATCATTGCTTGGTCCCGGAGAAACAACCACTACTTTCAATATCATTGTATTAAAGGCATCCTTTCTTTTGGTAAGTTAAAAGGTAGAGACAGAGCTTCCGAACATTCTTTCTTTTGGTGAGAGTTCAAGCCACTGGAATTGGCTCCTCTATTCTTTTATTCGCGCAGCATGGTTTGCCGTATTTACTTAAGCTGTGTACCGTGTATATTTCATCAGCTATACGTTTTTAATAATTGATTGTAAATCTAGTATAGAAGGCTCTCTCGACGTCTCAAAGGCCTCTTATGGTGAAGCATGTTCTTTCTTAGCGACTGAATTGTGATGGTAAGCTTTACGTCTCCATATATGCACTAGCCTTGCCTGTTACTTACCTGGCCCTCCCTCATCTTCAGCAAGCGCTAATTTGTTTTGGTAAGAATTCTGAGGATGTTTTCTAGAAATTTTCTTTTTTTAGTTTAAGAAGTATTTTATACACTTTTTAGATAATTAGTTAAATTTGAATTCCATGACTTAGGAGAGTGAATAGAAATTTGTCTGAGCTTGTATTACAAATCCAAAAATTACAATGTGTTTGCAGATGTTTTACCCGGGTTCGAAACTCCGTCTCGTTAGATTAGAGTAGTTTAGAATTTCACATTGTGAAAAAAAGAACAGTTTTTTAATACATTAGTATTAAAACATAAATTAATACTTCAGGCAATCCAAAATATGCAAACTCAGTCAAAGTAGATAAACTGGTGCCGCACGTTTTCACCAGTCAAATACATACTGCCCTTCGAGACTAAAATTGGACTCATTTTAAATAAATTAGGAAACTAGACAACTAGAAAACTAGAAACCGTACTAACATATGGAAAACTAGAGAACGTAGTAAACTAACAAAGAAATTAGGAAACTAATCACTGATGTCCGCATCATTCCTCCTGGTTGAGAAGAGCTCGACTCCGGCGAGATAAAGTCGGAATCACGATCCAAAATGTCGGCATCAATGCGTTGCATGTCCTCTTTAATTTGCACCTGCTTGTTTGGTGGAGACTGATTCACAAGCTTGGGTTGAAGTGCCTTCAGCGTGATGTTCTTTGCATAAATTTCTTGCAGTGGACAGCAAAGTGTCCAAAACCTTGACATTTATAACATTTTATCGTCCCACCACCACTGGTATCCACTAGTGTTCCTTCAGCGTAATGTTCTTTCCACAGATTTCTTGTTGCCTCCTTCATTGGGTAGTGGACAGCAAAGTGTCCAAAACCTTGACATTTATAACACCTTGTCATCCCACCACCATGGGTATCCACTAGTGCTCCTTTTTCGTTGGCAATTTTAACTAAATTAATCGTAGTAAAACCCTTTGATGGTGGAGTCTTGGATGTGCCAACATGAAAATCAGATTTTTGAGAATTAGTTTGCTTGACTACATTGGAGGACTTTAGATGATGCTCCAATTCTTGTACCACCTCAAAAGCCCTCTCTAAAGTTTTCACGTTATGAGGAATCAATCCTCTTTGAAGCTCAGGACGAAGGCCTGATCTAAATTGAGAAAGAGTCACCAATTAATCTTCTCTTACGTCACATCGCAAGATGAATTCTTCAAAGATATAAATATAAAATTACTTTGGTTTCTCAAAGAGATTTTCCTTTCACATTGAATAACACAAAACTTGGCACCACCCCTCGGAAGACACAATCAAATAATAAAAACAGATGTGTATTTCACCTAAGCAACTCATGATTTTGGCACAAAGACAAATTATCCATTATAAATTTCCTTTATTTGTTTTTTTACGTGTATCCGTACTCCTTTTCAGTACAAATTTCCTTTGTTTTTTTACATGTATACATACTCCTTTTCGGTAACCAATGCAGTGATGTGAACCTTCCTTGCAATTTATGCGCCTACAATAGGAAAAATGGAAAAAATTAGAAGCAAGAGAAATCATAAAATTACACAATCTACAAATTTGAACAGCAAGAAAGAAAAAAACAGTAATTAGAATGAACTACAACAACCAAATAAAGAGAGAACCTCAAAATACAACCAATCAAATTCTATGATGACAATTACCCAAATTGAAGTAAGTAATTAAAGTTTCAGAATTCTAATAGTGTAACTAAAAAAGAAAATTATCGCTTTTCTTAAAAAAAAAACATTACAATCATGAAGCATGAAACTTAAACTGAATATAGAGCATGAAAGAAAAAAAATTGCAACCAAATTGTTCCTGCTATAGGAAAGGGACTAATACCCTAAACCCTAACCCTTCTAATATTTCCATTTTTCCAATTGTACGCCCATATTAGTCCCTTTTCCGAAAAGTCAGGCGGCGCACCCAGAAAAAAAAAACAAAACAAAAGAGTCATGGGCCACCTGGATTAGCTGAGAAACTAAAGGCGCATAGGTCCAGAAGATAAGCTCAAGGGCATTGGGGTCCAGAACGTCAAGCGGTGCAGCCAAAAAAAAAAAAAAGGAAGTCATGGACCAGTTGGATTAGCTAAGAAACCGAAGGCGCATGGGTCCGGCAGGTCAGCTCAAGGGTATTGGGTTCCGGAAAGTCAAATGGTGCACCCGAAAAGAAAAAAAAAAGCAGAAAGATTTATGGACCACCTGGATCAGGTGAGAAACCGAAGGCGCATGGGTCCGGAAGGTTAGCTCAAGGGCATTGGGGTCTGTAAAGTCAAGCAGCGCACCCAAAAAAAAAAAAAAAAAAAGAAGTCATGGACCACCTGGAGCAGCTGAGAAACTGAAGGCGCATGGGTCTGGAACGTCTGCTCAAGGGCATTGGGGTCCGGAAAGTCAAGCGGCGCACCCAGAAAAAAAGAAAAAGAAAAAGAGTCATGGACCACCTGGATCAGCTGAGAAATCGAAGGTGCATGGGTCTGGAAGGTTAGCTTAAGGGCATTGAGATTCGGAAAGTCAAGTGGCGCAGCAAAAAAAAAAAAACCGTGGACCACCTGGATCAGCTGAGAAACCGAAGGCACATGAGTCCGGAATATCAGCTCAAGGGCATTGGGGTCCGGAAAGTCAAGCGGCGCACCCAGAAACAAAAAAAAGAAAGAGTCCTGGACCACCTGGATCAGCTAAGAAACCGAAGGCACATGGGTCCGGAAGGTTAGCTCAAGGGCATTGGGGTCTGGAAAGTCAAGTGGTGCACCCAAAAAAAAAAAGAAGTCATAGACCACCTGGATCAACTGAGAAACCGAAGGCACAGAGGTCTGGGAGGTCAGCTCAAAGGTATTGGAGTCCGTAAGGTCAGCTCAAGCGCAAGCGCACCCCACGCTAAAAAAAAAAAAAAAAAACCCATTTTGTACCAGCTTAAGCGCCAAAGGGAAGAGCAGAGAGCTGGGGTCCACCGGATTGGCGCAAAAGGAAAAGAAGAGAAATTTGCATGGGGTCCATCTGGGATCGGCTCAAGTGCGCAAAGGGCATGGGGTCCATCGGATCGGCTCAAGTGCACAAAGGGCATAGGGTCCACTAGATCGGCTGAAACGCAAAAGGAAAAGAAAAGAAATTTGCTTGGGGCCCATCTGGGATCGGCTGTAGTGAGAAAATTCAAAATAAATTGAAAGAGTCCACTTGCGCAAGGGATTGGCTCTCCATATTTGGATATTTCACATGAGGTTGGCCAAAGCACAAAAATCCATAGTTGAAATGTGCACGACAAAATTCATATTTGGATGTTTCACATGGAAAGTAAGGATTCAAATGCATGAAAGGTCAACAATGTGCATAGGTTGGCAATGATGCAATATGAATTATTCCCTTGGGTTTGACCAACAAGCCCAAGAAAGAAAAAAAACTTGTTTGTTTAGGCTCAGCCATGAGCCCATCATGACATCGCGCGCTAAATCCGAAGCAATCCAAATTGCACTTAAATTATTTTTCCCTCTCCACCCGTGAAGCGTGTAGAGAGGAAAAAAGGGGGCCACTGTGAGGACCAAATCTCATGTGTCATGGATTAACCCATATGCCATGATTAAAAGATGTGGGATGATCGAACTTCCCTCCCACTAGAGAAGTGCGGAGCAAGGGAGACACAACCCGATCATCTGAACCCCATTACCAAGAAGTGGAGGATGGGATGCACAAAGCTAGGGAAGTAGGGCTAAACCCAAGGACCCGAAGCCCTATGAAAACCCGACTAAACCTCCAAGCAAAGGTACAAAAAATTCAATTGAGCACTAAGAGTCCGCTGCACAAACACTGACTTGAGCGTCAAAGTGGCTTTTGCAGTACTCACTCCATTTCCATCGTTCGTTCCGAAGTTCTTTTCCAATCAAGGAAGTGTACGGATTTCAGTCGAGAACCCGTGGAGGCATTTCTTCTTGAAAGAAATTCTGCTCCAACACGTCTTTTTCCATCTCGGTCATTCGTTCTATCGTGATGTCTCATATCATGATTCAACTCTTCTCCATTCACACTTTTTTTGTCATGTTGAATAGATGCTTCTATGTATGCAAAACGACCAACGAATTTGGATCGTTCTTCGAATATGGTGGTCATATTTGTCACTTGCTTTGTTAGAGTTCCCAACATTTGAACAATTCGTTCAGAGTCCATCTCTAGTTGGTATGTCTTACCAGCCTAAGTTGGAGTCATACAATCAATACACCGCATGCAAAAAAAGTGACTCGAAATTTTCAAACCCTAGGAAAAACAATAAGATGGCTCTGGTGACAAATTTGATGTATGATATAGTGAATTGAATATTTAGGCAAACCAATGGGTTTGGCTTCACACAAGAATTCCAATCTATGGAAAAATAAACTTTACTCAATAACTCAACTTCCATTCCAATGAACTACATGAGGGTATTTATAGCAAATTAAAACCTAGAGGTAATAGAATAAAAATCCCTTACTAAAACAGAAATTCTAACCCAAATAAATTAGGAAACTAAAAATATGGAAAACTAGAGAACCTAAAAAACTAACAAATAAATTAGGAAACTAATCAATGATGTCCGCATCACCGTATTTTAAGTTGGTCCATGTCGTTGAATTTCGTGAAAAACTTGTTAAATTGCTGATGTTGCTGAAATATAGATCGATTTAAGCTCTACGGTGTAATCTTAGCAAGCGCAAACATGTCGATGTCCAAAGATAACGGGCTCATTTGTTTAAAAGACCAAATTGCAGTTCCACTTTTTTGGTCAAGTGTCCCAGTCAGCTTTCTCTTTTGGTCAAATTAAGGATAAATTGACACAATTTGGGTGGAGTGTTAATTCCTTGAGGATATTTAGTCCGAACAAAAATTCTCATCAAAGTTTGGGTCCAGTTGACTTAAAAGTGCGGAAATAGAAAAGGAAGGAGTGCTCCGAACGAAAACAAGTCCAATAATATAATAGATGGCGTGCGAACCGCTATTCCTTTGAAAGGCAGGTAAAGCGCATAGCCGATTTCCACCCACAACAAACAGCGACGACAAAACCTCACGTCTCCATCTCCATTTTCTCGAATTCTCTCTCTCTCTCTCTCTCTCTCTCTCTCTTCTATTATCTTGTCAAAAGCTGGACAAACGGTGTCGTTTCGCCGCATGGCAGCGCCAAAGCCCCGCTCAAGCTCAGGTCGATCGACGCCTCTCAGGGACTCTTCCGAGTCCGAGAAGATGGAGGTCACTGGTAGCTGGGACGCCCTCGACTGGACCATTGAGGTCCTCTTCTTTCCCCTCTTCTAGGGCTCTGTGCCTATGAATTTTCCGTTTCTAATGAAATCTAGTTGATCAATTTCTTCATTTTTTGTTTTTTGTTTTTGTTTTCCAGCCGGTTTCGCGGTCCGTTTCTCGGTCGGTTTCGCGTGTGCAATTGGAGTGCTTGCTTGAAGCTGAACAGGTCGAAGTTGAGGTACTTGGAATTCTTTGTTGAATTCTTGAATGATAATGCGAAATAGGGATTGTTGAAGTGCAATGTAATTCTTTTGTTCTTGCAGTTTTGAATTCTTGATCAATTCTGCATAGCTGTGGAGGATTTTTTCTTTGTAAAATTTGTAAACAACAATAGTTACTGACGAAGATGGATGTAATGTGGTGTTTTGTTCATTAACTAATGGTATGCATAAGAAACCTTAATATTCAAAGTTTACTTTCAGGGGTATGGCGTTGTTCTTGCAAATACTGATGAGGCAGGTACCTTGATAGTGACCAATTTTCGTCTTCTTTTCTTGGTAAGTAATTCATATGATATTCGACAATATACCCTCTTCAATGTGATCATTCTAAAGTTTAGTTCTGTTCGTTTTATGCATGTCCCAAGGAAAATTTATGTTAGAAGAGTGAATAATCTTGCTAACACTGAAATTGATGTTATATATGTGGCAATCTAGAGTGAGTAATGTTAGAAGAGTGAGTTTGAAACAAAAAGCTCTCGCTCTCTCTCTCTCTCTCGGTTGAAACTTAGATACGCCCCAAAGGGCACCCACGAGCTCTTAACCACTTAGGATATACTATTTTTCCAATGTGGGATCTTGAATCCTAACATTCCAACTCACTTCTGTACCCAACGTCTTCGTCAGTATTCATTGACTCGATATCATGCCCATACATAACACCGATCATTTTAATCAAGCCTATAGGTCGCCCCTTCCATAGAATGGGGCCCAGTTGCATGGTGAAACTAGACTCTCATACCAATTGTTAAGAGCCCATGGGTAGAACTTGCCCATAAAAACCGGCTTGTAAGGGAAGGGTGCCCAAGAGCTCTTAAACCACTCTAGGATTTGCTATTTTTCCAATGTGGGATCTTGAGTCCTAACAATGCTGGTATAATTACGTAAAGCCATAAATTTACATATTGGGCTGACCTGAGTATCTGTATGAATAGTGTCAACAGTCAGCCATATTAATCTGGCCTGTTCTGATTTTGTTTCATATATTCTGCTTGACATTGTTTCAATGTGCAATTGATGCATATGATGAAGAGGAAGAAGGTGATGGGGAAAATTAGAAAAAACAAATGGGAGAAGAAAACACTTCAAGATTTGTGAGAAGAAATTGGAGATCCTGTTCTTATATTATGCTATGTTATACTTGCTTAGTGTGAAACGCTAAGAGAGGAGCCCTCTTACCTATCAATGGATAGATCTCCATCATGTCAATTCTGGCCCTATGGCTTGCTCATTAAAAAAAAAGGGGTTTTCTACTACATATTGCATTTGTTAGGTCTTATATCTGTGTATTTTATGGTTAGTGAAATTGTTTGCCCCTAAGTTGCCTATGGTTTGGAGGAATGTAAAACATTTAATTCGTGTATTTAATAATCTTTGATATAATGATGGTCTTGGTTGGTGGTGTACTTGTGTGTTCCCGTTTTTTTTTCTACCCCAGGTTATTTGATATGCTTACTTTTTGTTTTTCAAGAGTGAGGGAACTAGGAATGTTATTGCACTTGGCACGATACCTTTGGCAACAATTGAGAAGTTCAACAAAATTGTAAGTTCTAATTGAGATATGCGTATTTATCTTTTGTGATAACTTTGGTTTTGGTGCTCCAGTCTCAAATATATTTGTAATTGCAACTTTTACAGGAGATGCCCGGTCACATGTTTTTAACTGTTAGTGAAATGCTTAATATTTATTATTTAAAAGAAACTCTATTCATATGAAATATTTTATTACATTTTTAACTACAAAAGCTCTCTCATCCAAGTCCTCTCCACCTCCATCATGTTTGGCATTCGTGCTTTCCTATTGGTTGTTCCACTTTGCTAGTGATATACCAACAATACATCAGTGATCAACCCTTTTTGACATATGATCTTTTTCTTTTGAACCATTTATCTCTTCACTTGTTGTTCCATTTTCTTTGTTTCTTTCTTCTTGTTCTTTTGAGAATAAATTCATTCCTTGCCATGTTTTGAGAGATGGCAGAGCTTTAAGACTACTTAAGTTTCCTTGGTTTTGTTTGCTCAACTAAATCATTGAATGGACTCAAAAAGAAAAATAACCAATATATATATGTCTGTTAGTGATCGGACTCTTTTAATTATTTTACTATTCAATGTTGTTTTTCACCTTTTATTGTGCTTTTCTTTGTGTGTATGGCAATATCCAGTTCATTGTATTTCCTTGAGTTTGTAGGCTGTAAAGAATCAATCAACCCCTCGTCAATCTGACAAGACTCCATCAAGGCGACTTCTTCAGGTCATTGGTATGATTTCATATGAAGTACCCATGTTAATTTTGTATTGCTTTGAATCTTTTTCTTGTTTAATTGGTTGTCATGTGAGATTTTGTGTATCATTTGAAGAATGTGTTTGATGAGAGGTCTGGATTCTATCCTAGATCTAAACTAATTCAGTCAAATTGCCGTTTTAATGGTAATTTGTAGATTGTTAGATAGTTTTGGTGAACCACACAGAAATCTTCAGCACTGCTAAGTATGGGTGGCATGGCAGTAACATGGTTATCTGACTGAGTGGTATTAAAGATCAATGGTTTTGTGCAGGCGAAAGTTTTCCTCATGGTCTACTTTGATTTTCGCGAATGGTGCCAGTTTGCATTTCTGCAGATACAGACACAGACACAGACACAGAGACACAGAGACACACACACACACACACACACTCTCTCTCTCTCTCTCTCTCTCTCGGTGTGTGGTGAGAATAGAACTTATACAATTTTGAATGCCCACTTAAAGAAGCAGCCTACATGTGTTCTTTTCCGTTATGATCAACCTGAGAGTGTTCATGATCATACGCATTTCTTTGTTTGCTGTCATGACCACTGTGGAAATTTGCAATGACGAATTGTACTTGAACAAGTTTACAGTTTCCAGTAGATTTAAGTAATTACACAAGAGCCAAATGTTTTTGTGGATACTTGTTCATAACAATTTGGACTTCTCACTACAGCCGCGCACTTTCCCCTCTACTTCTGCTAGAAGTTTGAAGTTTAGACCGCATCCCTTTCCACATATGGTCATAGTGACTGAAGGGATTATGTTAGTTCATTATGATCCTTTGTTAATTGATGTTTGGGAAATTTAAGGTTCCTTCAATAAGACTTAGCTGTGTAGCTATCTATATTTTGTATAAGCAATCTATTCTTTTTAATTCCATAGTAACTACTGGAATTGTGGCTCCAACTATGAGTGGTTGTGTATGGGATCCGTTGATTAGATACTCATATGTTTTATTAAATCTAGTTTGCTAGTCCAATGGAAGGGCTTCTGCAGAGACTGAGAGAACTAATAGTTCCATGCATTTGTATTTTGCAGGTAAAGACATGAGGATCATCGTCTTTGGCTTTCGCCCTAAAACAAGGCAGGTAAATTTTCCTGTGAATACTTCTTGACTCTTTTGTATTCTGGTCCAGTATATCACTGTTAAAGTTTTTATATCCTTAAAATTTCGGTTAAAGACTATCAAATGGTTTATGGTGTGAAAAAACTGAATGACACTTTCAAAAACTAATGTTATCAAATTAAGATGATCGTCCTTTTCTTTTTAAAGACAAAATGCACTTTATGAAATCCCTTGAATGCTCTTCATTACATTGATTGTCTAATTAACATCAGTCATCATCATCATCTTTCACCAAAAATGAGGCGGTCAACATAAGGGGACATTACTATGCTTTTGCCATGTCGTGAAAATTGAGGCTTTAGCTTTAACTTTCACAAAAAATGCCACAAGTCTGGTCGAAATTTTGGACAGTCTCTCCAATATTTCAGCAAGAATAAATGCAGCTAAAGTTGCAAAAAGCAGTTCAGCAGCTACCTTTTGCAGCAGCATATTGCAGCAACTAGCAACAGCTGAAACCAAATTCGTAACAGCTGCTGGCAGCTGCACAAAGGGGCAGCACGTCTGGACCACATATACAGAAAAAGTATTATGTATTTTATACTTGTATATGTATATTATACTTATATATGTACATTATGCTTATATATGTTACTTTATATAATACTTCAGTTTATGTTTACATATGTGCAAAGTAAAAGAAGCTTTTTTCTTTTAAAAATTAGAGCCTTATAAAATTACAAAATTGTGGACAAGTTCTCTGCCGCATAAAATACAAACTACAAAAAACAATGATGCAAAGAGTAGTTTGTTATGTTAGGGGTTCTGACATAATTTGGCTTAGAGGGGAGAATGCAACAATATGATAACTTAAAAGAATGAGCAGTTTATACAATTGGTTTCTTGTGTCCTATCAACTCAAAATGGCTTACAAAACCTTGGTGTCGTGTATCAAAGCTGAAATGTTTTTAAAATTATGATGAATTCTTTTCGTTGCTTGCATGTGAAGTTGTGAACAGCAGTCTAACATGGGTATTGTTTTTCACCCGAAAAAAAAAAAAACTTCCAGAGACGTGCAGTATTTAATGCACTATTAAAGTGTACAAAGCCAGCGAGTCTATGGGATCTTTATGCTTTTGTTTCTGGACCTTCCAAATTCAATAACACCAACCCAAAGGTGCGGTTACTAAATGAGTATCTTCGGCTTCTCGGAAAAGGCTCCTTACATGCATCGATGAATATGATTGAGGGTGGTTCATTCACATTTTCCAATGATTTGTGGAGAATAAGTAGTATAAATTCCAGCTATACAATGTGCCAGAGTTATCCATTTGCCTTGATAGTTCCGAAATCCATTACGTAAGAGTTTGAGATGCATCCTTCCATACTTCTGCCCTAAGACTTTTCAGGGTTTAATGAGGCTTGCTTCATTGCCTTGGAACTACACAACTAATAATTTTGCATGGTTGCTGATGCTAGTGATGATGAAGTGCTCCAGGCTTCCAATTTCCGTGCAAGAGGTCGCTTGCCTGTAGTTACGTGGTGTCATCCAAGTATGCTATAAGTCTTTCATTACTCTGTTTGTTGTGGTATTTGTACTTGCTTCTTAATATTCTTGACAACTTACAGAAACTGGAGCAGTTCTTGCACGTTCTTCCCAACCCTTGGTTGGTATCATGATGAATATGAGAAGGTAATATAAACTATGTTTTCAAAGCTGAATCTACTGTCTTTTTGTGCACACACAGAGTACAGACATGCATGACACAATCAAGGGGACAGCCTAAAAAGGAATGTACTTTTGGTGCTTCGAATTTGGAGCACCTATATATTATAATATATTTTGGATTATTATTTTTTATTTATGAAATTGTGTTGATCCACAAATTCATATCTGTTCATTTGTCTACAGCAACACCGATGAAAAGATTGTTGCTGCACTTTGTGCTCAACTTACTGGTACAAGAGGTAAACGGAGGTAAGTGATAAGTTTTCTTGTCCGTTTTGCTTTGTACTTTTGTTTGTGTTATTTTTTCACGTTCATGTTTTCTTGTTTCATCGACTTCCTAATGACTTAGTATCGCTAGTGCGGCATGTTGCAAAACAACAAGCATTAAGAAGTGTTTATAAGCTGTTTAAAAGCCTCTATGTCCTTCCATGATGCATGTCCTCATTAATTACTTTTTAACATTTCTTATTCCATAACATTCTTCTATGCTTGGGAGCTTTTTGAGTTCAATAAGTAAAGGTGGTGTTAATCATTTTCTGATAAACAAATTCGGTTGTACTATTTAATAACATGTGTATCTTATGATATATATATATATATATATATGTTTAAAGAAGTTAAAATGTTTGATTGCTTTCTTTCTATGTGCCAGGAAGCTATATATAGCCGATGCAAGACCTCGAAAAAATGCTTTAGCTAATGGTGCCATGGGAGGTGGCTCTGAGTCATCTTCAAATTATTTTCAATCTGAGGTATGTCTATGGTTTGCAATTTTCATTTATGCATCTTATGGTGTTTAATATAAAAAATATATAACATACTATTTTTTTTTTGGGTGTATCAGATAGTTTTCTTTGGGATAGACAACATACACGCAATGAGAGAGAGTTTTGCCCGGCTTAGGGACTACTTAGACACTCATGGTGCAGCTTCATCGGATGGGATGTCATCTTTCTTGGTTAGTCTTGATATCTTATGAATATCTGGATTGTTTATCTGTGTTAAATTGTGGTACTTATCGTTTGTTTATCTTCTGATGGCTATAAAGTATCTTGTATTATAGGTATGATAAAACATGATTTTCTTTACTTTTGATGGATCTCGTCCATCGGATCTTGTTATTCTTTTTTTTTTGGTTCTTTCTTTAATAAATTTCAAGTTTCTTATTAAAAAAATTATAGCTATTATCTTTTCTTGTCTCGAGAATACCATGAGAAATAGGCAGTATAGTTGGGATAAGGTTATTGGGAAGACCATACATCTGCAATTCCAAAGCATGAATGTCGATAAGTAGCTTGTATCTTAAGTCGTGGCATCACCAAGTTAAATGACTTTGATTTATGTCAAAAATTTGTCCCTAAATTAATTTCGTCAAAAATTGGTGTTCAGATTTGAAGTCAAGTTTCACTTTGGCCCCCGACAATTGCTTCTGTCAATTTTTCAGGGTATATTGGGGACTGCTCTCTCTCTCTCTCTTCTCTCTCTTCCCTCTCTTCCCTCTCCTATTTTCTCTCTCATCTGACGATCAAACCCCAAGGCTGCATCTCCCCTTTCGCATCCCCAACATTCTTTTGAAGCTATAGGACTGGTTCTGAATATGGGTTTCCGTAAACAGTAACATACCCATCCATCAATTTATTCCTCACAAACATTTATAAGAAATATCCACTTCTCACGTCAAAAAGGGGCAAACCTAGAAATATAAACACCCAAAAACTACGAACACAATTTGCATCTGATATTCTTCCGTAAACTTTTCTCAAAGTTGAATATGTACTCATTGACTGAATCAAGATTTTTGGGCAAGATCCCCGTGTGCCAAAACAAATGACCCCCTGCAACAATTCTGTAAAAAAATTGTAGAGGGTTAAATAATCCCTAGAAGTAAGATTTTTACACTCTGCAACAAGGTTTTTATTTTTTACCGAATGAGGGTTATTCATATACTAGGAAGGTGCCAAATCCAATATTAGATGTATTAAATCAGAAAGTGGAACAAGAGTACTTTTAGAGAACTCAGAGGGTTGTGGTCCCCAATCCCATGAGCCTAAAAGTGGTTTTGCCACTGATGTTGAGGGTTTCTAAGAAGCACTGTTAAGAATATTGATTTTGGTGAAAGTATTTACAGTGAAAAAAAAGGAGAGAAAAAGAATAAGGGAAGATGAAGTTTCTTATGGCCTTTGTTTTAAATTTACCCCAAAAAAAAAAAAAGTTGTGTTTGAGGTGGGTGAGAATATATGTTTTATACTTGTTGCTATTGACAGAGACACGGTGGATGGACTTGGGGTGGAGGCAACCTTAGCAGTATGTCTGCTTCAGTGTCAACTCTTGGGGACAGTGGTTGGTTAATACATGTTCAAAGTGTCTTGGCTGGTTCTGCTTGGATTGCTGCCCGTGTTGCTTTGGAGTCGGCATCGGTGCTTGTGCATTGTAGGTAAGTTATATTATTATTGCACTCCATCAAATTAGCTGATTCAGTGTTTCCATTTATGGAGTTTTAATCTCCAAATAATCCATTCGTTTGTTTAGTGATGGATGGGACAGAACTACTCAGCTGATTTCGCTTGCCAATTTGCTGCTTGATCCATACTATCGGACAGTCACAGGATTTCAGGTATCTGCTGGACATAATTGGACAGGTTTTTTTTTTTGGACAGTTAAAGTTGTATTTTTATCTGTGGTCCTCGAGTCATATTAGGCTTAGAAAATTCTTTCTAAGCTGTTATCATTTATGATCCTAGTTTTTCTTCAATTTTATGAATACTTTACATGCAAGGTGGAATGTAGGATAATTTTTATTTTGGCAAAATATGCCAAAATCCCTAACAGAAACTCATTTCTGTTAAAAAGGAGTGCATTTGTTTCCATTTATTAGGTGGTCCTTCTGCGGTTTTGATGTCGGAGTGTTGATTGCTCGGAATGGCACACCTTTTGGGGTTCCACTACAAATTTTTTTTCAATGATTCGAATCGTCTATTTTTCAAGTCTTTATTCATAGATCATTGTGGCAAAAAATTAGATAAATTGAAAACCATTAAGACATCTAGTTGTGACTAATAAAATAGACGAACACGGTGCTTCAAGAAAACACTGAAATAACAACCATTTAATTGAGCGGTCAAATGGATTTGGATTCAAGTGATTTTTGTAGAGATGATCTTTGAAGGAAACCTAAAAAATAGATGGTTCGGAGGGTTTAGTATGGTTTAGGGGAATTTAGGGTTTGGGGCGGTACCTTACACTGTAAATTATCAATCCAAGCATTGACATTTTTTAAGAAATGAAAATAAAATGACAAAAATAAAAAGATTGTTAAAAAAAAAAAACAATTCTGTTTTTGGGAACCACATACAGAATATAATCTTCTGCCTGACTGGGTGCAGAGAAAGCTTATGTGTAGGGACCTAATGCTGAAAGCCCCTTTTATTTCCCTTTTTATTTTAACTCTACACATGCTCGAGTTGCATACTTGGCAAAATTGTGAAACTGGTACATATCCTGGAATTCAACTTCTTACAGGGTTGCACTGTAAAATATTTAGTTTAAACATATGGTCAGGTGCTGACAGTAGCGAATGTCTTTTGACTTAGAACATTCAGAATGTGCACTTGTGATGTAATGTGACTCAAAAATACTTTGATTATTTTCTTCTATGCAGGCACTTATTGAGAAAGATTGGCTAGCATTTGGTCATCCATTTGCAGATCGAGTGGGCATGCCAACTGTAACAGGAAGTTGCAGCATACCTTCTGAATTGACAAGGCAGTCCTCTACTGGGAGTATCCAGTCATCACCCATGCGTCAGCCATCAGCATCGTTCACATCTCAACCGCCTACTTCTCACGCACAGAACAACTATTCTCCCATATTTCTGCAGGTGCGCATTGTTATGTGGGTATATGATAAAGTATTAACTCACTATTTTATACTTCTAAATCAATGTCAATTTTTAAATGTTGAGGATATCCTTCAATTAATAAGCTATTGGTTGTTATCCGATGGCTATGATTAGAATCTGAAGAGATGACAGAGCAGCACAATTGTCACCTCCCAACTCTCGCCATCCACCTCTTTTCCCATCTTCCTAGAAAGTTAAAAACAAAAATATTTTGCTCAACTCGCACACCTCCTAAACAAAATATTCCTAAAATACATTATAGAGGTTGTGGATTAAATGTGTATCTAGGTACTTATCTTTTGCATCTTCTTAGGACTTATCTTAATTCACTATTGTTCATCTAATTTTGTTGTTCCACCTGATGTGAGGTATTCTGCACTAGTTACAATAAAAGTACATCATCTCCAATTCTTTATGTTTTTGAGGTTTCTAGTTACAAATGCATTGTTTGTTTGTTATTTGATGTTTTATTCTTGTGCACAAATAGGAGCAGCCAGGTTTATTAATTGAGAGATGTAAGAGTGACATCCAATATATAATTACGTATTACCAAAATTGTAAAATAAGTGGTTAGTTCTTTGTTGAATTTGATTTGAGCAGCAATTCACTCTCAGTCCAACTTCCAGTTTGTTGTCAAGTTTTCCTTTTTCATTTCGAATGTTGTATGCTAGATTTTTCTGTACTTTCTCTCCATTTGAAAGGAGAATGTGTTGCACTTAAAATTGTTGTCTTCAGCATTCATACGGTAATTAATCTAGTTTGTATTTTGATGCAGTGGGTTGATTGTGTTTCACAATTGTTGCGAATGTATCCTTTCGCTTTTGAGTTCTCTTCAGTATGTATCCTTCTTCCAAAGTACACTTGTTTCTCTTTTTGATGAAACTGATCACAAATGTAGTTGAATGTGTTATCGAACAGCTTTATCTGTTCTTTTAATTGCCCTTTGTGGTCAGGGAACAATAGTTCATTTACTTTCTACTGGTTTATGATTTAGGCTTTCCTGGTGGATCTTGTGGACTGTGTTCTATCCTGTCGCTTTGGAAACTTCTTCTGTAATAGGTAAATTCCTTTATGAGCATTAACCTTGAAGCAGTTTGTTATGGGGCTTTGATCTTTTGCATACTCTTAATTGATCTGTCTTCCTTTAGATTAGACTGCATGATGAGAATCAAACCAATGTATAGATATCTCAAGATGGTGAATTCACAGTTTTGTTTAGTATCTCAGAATTGGGCTTTCTTACGAGCGTGACATGATGTAGGCATACGTTGATGGATATTGATCTTCCATGGTTATGAGAGGGAAACAAATAACAAACCTTGAGTTCTCAAAAGAAATTTTAAAGCTGAAGGCTAAACTTTATTGGTAATTGAAATTTTAAGTAATTTACAACAGAGCTTTTAGCCTCTATTTATTAAGAGGATAAAAAAACCTTCGCCCTAAAAAAAATTAAATCCTAATTTCAACATAAATAGTTTCTACTTTCCAAAAAAAAAACTCTACCAAAAGAGCCCGAAAGGTCAAAACCTAATTAAATAATCTCCTGCATTTTGTAGAAGGTAACCTTTGAATATCATTATATGCATACATGAGGAGCTCAAGTGGCAGTTTAGTTTCTGTTGGTTTTTAAATTATTATTATTATGTTTTTCCTGGCTAGGGTTTATTACTTTAGGGTGTGGAGTCAGGTACCTAAGATATAAACAGGTGAAAAAACAAAATAACAAAGGTTATTCCAGCAGACCATTACCCAGCAGACAGCAGTAACTATAGAGATTTCGTAAGTGAATTGTGTAACCTAGTCATCTTAATTTACTCTGTAATAATGTACTTGTACATGTATTACTAAGTCATCATATGATTGCATGTAGCTGGCTGCAGTGATAGTCTGGATAGGATGGGGAAGAATCTAGAGCAGGTTGTGTTTCAAATGCTTAGACATATTTGATAGGGCAAGGTAGTGATCTAGTAGATCGACTAGCTGTTTCAACTACGCTTTTGAAGCTTGGAAAGGATTAAACTTTATCAATGACATACATTATGCATTGGAATGAATATCAAATTTTGTTCAGGGGAGACTCATGATAATGAGTTCAGAAATTTCTTATTATATTTTGATTTCTACTCGTGATATTTTCTAGTATATTTCATTGTTAATCACTTGGTGTGTCCATGTCTTCGGAATGTTGATAGTTGTGAGGTTTTCTAGTTGTTCACATGCATTGATATCATAGTTACTGGCAGTGTCAAAAACCAAATCCTTCACTTGGTCAACATCTATTTGTTCTTCTCCCCCTTCGTTTTTTTTTGTCTTTTTGTCTTTTTGTGTGTTCTTTTTGTGTGAGCTTCTTTTGAGTTCATCATGGTTTGGTTATTTAATTTCTTTTTTTATTATTTGAGAGAAGTACTGAAATTTGAAATAGACTAACTTAAGTCTCCTGTTTGCTTATCTATTTCAGTGAAAAGGAGAGGCAGCAATGTGGTGTACCTGAAGCTTGTGGATGCATGTGGGCATATTTGGCCGATTTGCGTGCTTCGAAGGGAAGTTCTCATGTGCACTATAACTACTTTTATGATCCATTGAAGCACGATGGTCCAATATTGCCTCCAGCAGCAGCTTTAGCACCAACTCTTTGGCCTCAATTCCATCTCCGATGGGCTTGTCCCTCAGAGGCTCAAGCTGGAGATGTTGAAGCTCAATTTAGGAAGATGGATATTAAATTCTCTGAACTACAGAAGGTAATAGTTCTTACTTTTAGGCCCTAGTGAGTGACTGAGTTGAGTGACTGAGTGAGTGAATGAATGAATGGCTGGACTGTTAAATTGCAGGTTCAAACCTTGTAGGATGTTCCAGTTGAAAGGTTTAAGTATATATATTTGTGTGTTATTGAGCTCTCTAGAACTCAAGACTTAAGACTCTTTTTCTGACTAAAAAAGAAAATTGAAAAATCACTCAATCGAGAGAGTTTATAAAAAGTGGATTATGAAATGAAAGCAGAAGACAATCTGAAATTTTGTTCATGAAATGCCAGTTAAACATATGTTTTATGTTTCAAAGGTATCTGTTCTTAATCTTTTATTTATAATCTCTTTTCAATATTGCTCACGATTGCAGCCAACCAAAAGAAACATGTGTATGCATCTTTTTGTTGCTTGCAAGTTGTATTTGAAATTACCACCCCTATTTCACACTCACCCGATTAAGGATACAACAAACAATTGGGATAGTCAATTAACATTTTGTTTGTTGTGCTTACTATGTTATTGAAAGCAGTGATTTATGTTTTGCGCATCTCTGATTGTTACATTCCTAGAAATAAAATGGCATTCCAAATTTGCTTATGTGACATGAATAAAAACATTTACTGTTGGCAATGTTGGTTCTGTATAAACTCCTCACAGGAAAAAGAAGCGGCAGAAAGGAAAGCTAAAGAAATCACTGCCGTTATGGAATTGTTAAGTGCAGATTTGCAAAATGAAAAGCAAGCCAGCAGCTCAGCTATGATTTTGGCCAAGAGAGCAAGCAAGGAAAGTGAGGCCGTAAAGCGAGCTATACAATCACTGGGATGCAAGGTCCACTTTTCAAGCGGTGGAGATTGCACCGTTGATGTTGAAAGCAGCCAAATTGAACCTCCACTGAAGTCATCTTTTTCCTCAAGAAGAGAAGCAGATGGCGCTGTACAGCATGATGATAAATCAGACCTCTCTGTTTCAATTACAGTTATGGCAGATGATGTGGTTTCCAGCAACCCAATTGATCGAGTATGCGAAACTCTATGCCCTTTACGCATGCGAGATGGAGGCTGCAGGTGGCCAGATGCTGGCTGTGCTCAGTTGGCTAGCCAATTTGTCGGACTGAAGGCCAACTACGAGGCATTTGATAAACTTTCTATTTATGATAGCTATTTCCAGCCTAAATGAGCAGTACTTAGATTTTGAGCTGCTGGAGGTTTGAGCACCAACTTCACTCCTCCAAGGTTCTTCCTATTGAAATTTTCAGGTAGAGTTCCAAGTCTCTTTAGAACATCCCAAGATTTTTTATAGAATACTATCAAATGAACATGAGAGCAACGCAGATGGAGGGACCCAAAAATTGAAGGATGGGTCTCAAGATCTTTTGTACAGAGGATGTAGAGTTAGTTGAAGACCATTTTTAGTATAGGCAGGTCTGTGGAGTGGTGAAAGGAAAACCAAAATGATACAAGCAAGATCTGTTGTATATATGGTCGTCTACTTCTCATACTCTTTTTGTCAGGTGCTCGTATGGAAACCATAAAGGCTAAAATTTATCTCCTAAATTAGGTTAGCCTGCGTACAGATTTTAGGCAATTTGAGTTGTGTAATTCTTTTTGCTTATTTTTGTCGGCATCGATCGATGTATACCCGGATTGATTCGGATGCAATAAAATTTTGCTTTTCTTTTAGTGGAAATATCTTCCTCTATTTTCTGAAGTTTTGAACATTGTCAAACAGAAAAAAAAATTAAAAAATTGAAAGTTCTGACTATTCAAATTAGTTTAAGCCATGCTATTTTTTGGATTTTAGATTTGTTTTTGTGAATTACAACATGTGCGCATTTATCAATAGAGGGAGATAAAGGAGGGAAAAGTTCTGATTGAAGTCCCGTTTTAGTTTTGGTGGTCAGAAAATTGATTTTAAAATGAAAAAAAGCCCCAACAATAAGAATAAAAATATAAATCAGATTAAGAAGAGGCTAGAGAAACAGCCATGCATGTATGCATAAATAAAGGTGAGGAGGGCTTGCCAGTTACCGCAGCTAGGTTTAGGAAGATGGGTGGTGGTGCTAGAGATGCATTGAGCGATTCTGATTCTGTTTCTGAGTTTGATTTTGATTCAGAATGGGCAAACCTTCCTCTATGTTTTTTGTCCTTGATAAGTTGTTGGAACCCATTGATCATGGTCGATTTGCTCCCGTTTGCAAAGAATGGTCTTGTCTTGCAAAAGTCTACAATCGTTCGATGACATAACAACATACCTCCCATGCTCATGATCCCAACCCAACACCAATTGGCAAAGCGCTATAGCTTTTGTGAAGGAAAACTCTGCATGAATGTTCAGAATATTGAATTCCCATATAATTCTCTTGAACCTTTTCAGCAGCAAAGCAGTGCCGTCTCCGGGATTGTATCACTGTGAATTGTTTGATCGCCCCCCAATGTTATTTTGTCCGCTGATCCAGCTTTAAATCCGGACAGTTATGCGGTTCTAACATTCTCCCTTGGTGACAACTATTTTTCTTTCATTAAAAGAGGACGAAGTTATTCGACTGGCATTAGACTTGCATCATATGAGTTCACTGACGCTATTTTAAACAAAGGCCAAGTCGTCTATGCAGTTGGAAGCGTTACTGGATCGATTGTGTCGTTCGACCTGAATTCTTCGTACATGTTGGTTAAGAAATATTTTCCAACATAACCTCATTGTATGTTCCAAGATCAATACCATTATAAAGGTCGAGCATATCTGGTGAAATCAACCAAGGGAGATCTGTTACTTGTTCGAAGATTTGTCAAATAAAAGGAAAACTCCTCTAGGGAGCGCATGACCACAAGCTTTATGGTTTCAAGGTACTATTCGACGATGAAGGTGGTGAATCGGAGCACGTTGAGCATGTTGAGGTCAAAAGCATTGGAGACGAGGCTCTCTTCGTAGGGGACAACGAGTCAATATCATTTTGCCCTTCCAACCATCCTGCATATACTACACAGATGATTCCACCACTTTTGGAGAAAATGCATCCATAGCATGTGACATGGGCATATCTTCAACTTAAGAGGACAAAACCATCACCCAACACTGCCCTCCAAGTTATTGGGGAAATGGTGTCCCAACACCATTTTGGATTACGCCATCGTTTAGTGGACTCTGCTAATTAGCTTTCCAAGTTCATCTTAATTAATCTCAGTATATGCATGTAGCTCTTTATGAGCAGCCTAGCCTAACCATGTTAAACCTCCATTATATAAAATTCTCGATTCATATAGGCAGCATGATTGCGAGACAGCCCTCCAGATTGTCCTTTTTGTGCGTGCATGAGCAGCCTTCATTAATTTACTATGCTCTTACTAAGCTCTTCTTCTTCTTCTTTTTTAACAAGTTTATCCTTTTCTGTTTTTTTTTCTTTTTGGCAGACAATGTGTTTGCATCCCAATCGCAAATGTGCCGATGATGGTCGTGAATGTAAGTTTCGCGAGGACGAGTGCACCGATTATCATCATTATAGAGACAAACTAAAAAGCTTATGTGCCATTGAGGTCTAAAAGAAAGGAGAAGAAAATTCCAGTAGTTCTTCTTGAAGATTTGATTTACTGTGAACTAGCTATGGGTGTTGTGCCGTGTACTAAACTTATGTACTTTGATCATGTTGCAAGAGTTTATGTTCTGACTTATGTACTTCGAAGTGTTTCCTGTTTATGTTTTGAACTTATTCAAGCCTTGGTTGAGCAATTTACCTCTCCGGTGTTCACCTTCTTACCCTTTGTTCGATGTTAATGTGTGTTTAAAATAAGGGGTGGGGGGGAGCAATGGATTTGAAAATGATGTGATGAACAAATTTGCTCTATGCCTTCCGGTGATAATCATGTGCTTGTTTTTGCTTGCCTAGTGTTTGTTCAGCTGACCATTCATATCCATAGAGCCCTTCCTCCTTGCCTGAACCTCCGTCACCCTTTCCTCGTCCCCTTCCTCATCTTCCCCTTCCATTCTACTAATCATGTTTTCCAGCATTCCACAATAGGCAAGCCATCAGCCCCAAATTTGGAGAAGACGAACACTAAACATATATGGCCCAAAAAAAAGAGAAGGAATTTTCAACACTTTGGTTATTTAGAGGTGGTGCATGCAATGTCGGTTCCAGGATTCGAATGTCGGTCGGGCAAAACTTACATACAAAACTCGACAGTACGCAGTGGCGAACCTGTTAAGGCGCAAGGAGGTGCAGCTACACCTCTCCTTGCCAGAAAAACCATTGTAGGTGCCCCTTTTCATTTATTTTTATATTTATATTACTCCATTTACTTAAGTTTACAATGTAAATAAGGAAGTACCCCCATTTGGATTCAAATAAAAATACTAGAAAATCAAATAACCACCAAATCAAAATATGAAAAATCGGTTTTAGTGCAAAATACGATTTAGGCTAAAAATGATGGCTCATTAAGTCAATATATACTTCATACTAAAATCCCATAAAATCAAGTTTTCTTATTTGATATGTAAGGAATAAAAGCCGCCAAAAATTATCTTGAGAAAATGATTATTCCGAAATACCATTTTTCATACTTAGTCAATATTGCACCTCCGCTAAAAATTTTCTGGATCCACCAGTGACTGTACGAGTAGAGATTCTCAACTCCACTTGAGATAATTAAAACTTGACAACGTAATCCTGGATCACACTTGAGATAATTAAAACTAGACAATGTAATCCTGGATCACATTTGAGATACTTAATATTAAAATCTTGATCATCATCGACTCTTTGATTCTCAACTCTTTCAACTTGAGGCTTAACAATGGGAGATTCGGGAAGATGTTGCCAAGAAGAGAAATCAGCATCTCAACAAAAACAAACAAATTCTCAAAATAGCATCAATGCATTTAATCAAACATACCAACACAAATCAAAAAACTCAAAAATATCAACAACAAATCAAACATCTCAACAAAATTCCTAAAATCAAAGCCCTAATTAATTTCAACAAAATTCCCAAATTTTAATTCATTCCTAAACCCTAGAATACTCAATTTCAAATTAAAGATGCATAAGATAATTAAAAAAGAGAGAATGAGAAGAATAATTGTTTCCAAAAAGAGAAATTATTGCTAACAAGAGGAGAAGTTGATGTCTATATATCAAGAGAAGTAGATGAGAAGTTGCTGCAGAGAAGAGGAGAAGTTGTTGTCGACAAGACAAGAGGAGACAAGCTAGCCATTCAATATATTTTTTTGGAAAAAATTGGGTTGGGCAGCTGCCCAGCCTGCCCTTAACATAGAAACGCCCCTGGGTGCATGCAAACCCTGCCTTGTAAGGTAGTAGTGACTGCCATGAGCCATCCATTTTGGAAATACACCAACAATTGCAAGAAATTCATCCTCAGTTTTAAGAAGCCAAGCTACGTTCTTTAAATAAATGAAAGGCAACTGGTAAATCAAGTATATAAAAGAAATGCTCCATTATTAATCCTTTAATTCGCTTCAACTAATTAAACATTTGGTTGTATAAATACTGCAAAATTGTCAGGCAACAATTACAATTGAACATAAGAAAATTGTATAATAATCAGTCAAAATTTTACACGAAAAGAAGGGCTGCGGCCAAATATTTGGGATTTTACATTTTTATTGTAACTCAGTGGTTACAACAGGACTAGCAGTAAAGAAGCTTAAAAGAATTACAAGCTCAGGGAAAAGAGAGAAAAATAAATAAATAAAAAAGAAAAGGTGAACTTAATGGTTAGGAGATGGGAGCCGAAAAATGGATGAACTGTGAACTAATAATTCATAAATTTCCCACGGTTGGGAGCTTTACATAGGCATTAATCCGCCTTCTTCCTTTGTTTTCTTATTACACAACCGTTTTACATTTTACAATTACAATGAACCAACTGCCTAACCCAGCTGCTTCCTCTGCTCTCTTAATACACAATTGTTAACATTTACAATGAACCAACTGCCTTAACTCGTCTGCTTTCGCGCTCTCTCTCACGGAGACTGAGGTTTTCTGAGGGAAATTAGAGTCATGCGAATGCAAGGGGAGCCACTGAAACAGAAAATCCGACATCCTTTTCAGTACCAGTGGTACTTCATAGAAACTTAAACCGCACTTCAAAACATCGGAACGGATGGCTCCATATGCATTAGCTAATCCTTCCTGCCTGATCAATCAAAGTTCCAACTTGGTCTCCACATAAAGCTCTCGAAATATTTCCAGGTTCCAGCAAATTGAAAATTACAACTACAGGCAAAGCACATTTATTCTTAGTATAAATGAGGGTTTAACATTTGTGCAAGTAGGAAAGGAATGAGACCAACCAGGAATTCCATTCTCTTCACAGTATGTTAATGCCATGACGTCCACAGAGGTAATGCCTCTAGAAACAACCTCCCTATAGCAAGTATGATCAACAGTGACACTGTTGCTACCAGAATGACACTCGTATATGCCATTAAAGTTTGTACCCTTAAGAACTGCCTCTGCATTAACTGAACCAGAAAACATATATGTACACCATATGGAACAGAAAGAGAAAGGAACAAGAAGCATAGAGAAAACAAAAGTATATTAGAAACAAAACATATAGGGGACATGGTAGAATCTCACGCTCAGAAGCTCGCAAGGCTGCTGCAATATCAGTGGTGAAGAGATAATTTCCAGTGCCAGCACCAATTCCACCAAATATAACAACTCTGCCTTTCTCAAGATGTCGTATGGCTCGAAGCCTGTTATATGGCTCAGAAACCTCTGGCATTGTTAATGCTGTTTGGACACGTGCCTGAACACCTACCTTCTCTAAAGCTGATTGAAGAAGTACAGAATTCATGACTGTTGCCATCATACTGGTAAGAAATCAACGTCAAAACATCAGTATGCTTCTACCAATCAAAAGTTTAGGATAAGTGTATTGATTGCTTATTCCATTCTTTTAAAAGAAGTTAAGATATAAATGCAAAGATGTAAGCAAGGAAAGGATTTTCTTTTTATCGACTGAAGCAAACAAAGGGATAAGCCTAAAATATTTTAGTGATACCCACATTACTTTACACCCAGACAGGCAGCATATGCAAAATCTAGCTAATTCTAAAAATCCCTGCAATTTTCTATCCAAGTCTAACAACCCACAAGGCCACTAAATAAAGCATATACATGCTACACAAAACATCCAGACATGCTTAAATCAAAAGGGGCCCCCTTTAAGTACCCAAAACTAGTTTTGATAAAGGAGAATGACCATTTGAACATAATTTGAACAAAAGTAGAAGGCACCAGAAAAAAACTGCAATTACAGTTCAAAACATTGGGCATTACCCAATTTGATGTTGCTCATTGACCATTTGAACACAATCACGATGATATCCAAGCCATATAATTGAACAAAAGTAGTGGACACCAGATTATAATTGCAATTACAGTCAAAACATTGGACATTACCCAATTTGGTATGCTGTAGATCTATCCAATCCAGTAGAAGACACCCATGTGTCTCCACAAAAGAAATTACAGCCTCCAACAACGATTGCTACCTTTACAAAGAATAGAATTCAAAGAATTTAAGTTAGGAGAAAAAACACAAATATTATGAAGGAATGGAAGTAAAAACTATTGTTAAAAAAGAAATGCAAGTTCAGGAAACACCTCCACCCCCAGACGGCAAGCTCTTGCCACTTCCTCAGCAATCTGCGTTGCTACCTAACGACAGAAAGAAGCAGCTCAGCCTATTTATTCAGCACACTTGATCAAACATCAATAACCTGTCAGCTAAAGCTTGCACCTTGGGGTCGATGCTCTGGCAGTCCCCAGCTAATGCAGCACCACTAATTTTAAGCATTACTCTTTTCCATTTTACATTTGGCATCGATTTGGATTTCAGGTTGTTTGTAAATCCAGTGCTGCCAGGCGTGTATCTGCCAATAGAAATATCTGGCACTCCATAAAGATGTTTTGTTTGGGAGAAGAAAACCAATAATCACTAATCAAACACACCCAACTAGCCGATTTCACTCATTTGAGCAAGAAAACCTATAAAGTAGCCCATTGTTGTCTTCAACCAGTAAAAACACCGAAACATGAAAGCAATGCCATTAACTCTAGTCCAAAGGGCGCACTTTATTCAGTCAAATGGCCCAAAAGGATAACTACAGAAACAAGTTCAAGCAGTTTCACTCTTATATTGCCAACTGACTTGAAATTTCATTTCTCACTTGCCGAGTCTTAAAACCACATAAAAATTCACAAACCCCGTTTCATAATTCACACAAAATCACAACCCCAGCAAACCAAAACAATCAATTCATCAACAAACTTATACCAAATTTATTACTACAATTTACCATACCTCTTAGGCTGCTTAGCCACATTAGAATTGGCTCTGCCGCTGCTGCGTTCCTCATCCGAACCACCGCCACCTTTAGGCACAAGAGAACTCCCCAGAATGACCTCAAGCTTCTTGAACCAATGCCAATGACTGGCCCCCAACCCACTACTAGTGATCCTCTGCAGCTCCACCTTGTACCTTTTCTTCAAATTGTCAATCTTATTCTTGCACTGCTCTACGGTCTTGTACGTTGACTTATTACCACCACCAGTCCCACATCGCTCGCTGACCATCTCAGCCACCTCCTCCCAGTCCCTCCCTCTCAGGTTTCCCCTGTTCAGCTGATTGAATTTCTCAGTGAAAGCTTCTAGAAGACACGCGATGGCCGTGTCGCTCCACTCCTCACGGTCCTTCCGATAGTCACCCCGCTGCGACGCCGTTTCCGGTCCGCTGGAGGACTCGGCTTCGGTAGTGCTGGTGGTAGGGTTAGGGTTTGCGGAGGAGGGTTTGAGCTTTTTGTAGTAGTAAGAGCTCCGTTTAGTGTTGGGGGTTCGTGTCGGGTTCGGACTCCGGTCCGGGTCGTCGGGGAAGGGTCGGGGGAAGAAATCGCCGTTGTTGGCGGTGGTGGTGGAGTCGATTGTGTCACGGGGGCGCGGCGGCGCGTGGAGGTGAGAGGAGGAGTCGATCAGAGAGAAATCGTCGGAGGAAGCCATTAGGGTTAGCGTTTGAGGTTGAGGAGAATGGAAGGAAGGAGACGACGGCGTTTGAGGTTAAGTGACGGAACGTTGGAGACGGAAACAGAAGGGTTAGGGATTCGGGAACTTGTGAGATTGTGGTGTTGTCATCAGTCGTAACGGTTCCGTCAGCTACGCCAAACGTCTGGTTACACATTTACACTTGGACTACCACCAACACGTCTCTATTCATTTGCTCTACAGAATTTTTCCGGTTTTTTTTTCTTAACTTTTATTTTTATTTTTATTTTTATACCGAAATAAGAAAATTGAAAAATATAAAGGAGAACAATGATTTTTCTCTTTGCACTTGATAATAATGGTACACCTAAAGTTAAAGTGATGTGTAAAAATACTCCCTTCACCAAAATAATCCATCAAATTCGTCAATTTATGTGCTATTGATTCGGGAAATTAGGTCCCCATGTGTCCAATTAGTCAAATTGGTTCATCAGTCAAATTTCATTAAAAAAATTATGAAATCGAAATTGATATGAAAAAAAAGCTCAATAATTTAAAATTTTAAAAAATTCAGTTCAAATAAAAAACTTAAAACAAGACTTTTTAATTAACAAAATTAAAATTAAGATATGAACATATTAAATTGATAATCAATATTTCATAATTCAATTTGAAAATAAAATTAAAAACTTAAAATAAAGGCTAAAGTGTAGCAATGGTCCATGGACTAAGACTACTTTTCATCCCTCATATTGCTAAATTGTTACGATGGTACTTATTATGCCTCTACTTTCAGAAATCGTCATTTCCGTCATTTCAATCAACTTTTCCGTTAAAAATGATGATATGGCATAGACAAGTCCTACTTAGCATGGGCAAAAATGTCTTTTCACACAAAAAATTTGAAAAATAAATCTCATTTCTTCTTACCCCTCCATACACCCAGATTTCTTCTCCCCAGCCCCAATTTCTTCCCCCCCAAACCCCACCAATTTCTTCTCCCACCCAATAACCCACATTAGACCCCCACCAATTTCTCCTTTAGATTTGGAATCTTGGCTCCAAGTCTTTCTCTCCCCCACACCCATCTATTTGATGAGATAACACACATCAGACCCAAATCCTCCAATAAAACCAAACAACAAAAGAAAGAAATTAAATAAAAAAACAAGCCTCAGTGGATGAATTTTTTTCTCTTTCCTGTAGTTGCTGGGGTTCTAGTAGTTGTTAGGGTTCTGGATTTTGTGGATGATTTTTTTTGTTTTCTCTTTTCTGTAGTTGCGGGCTAGGGCGGGTGGTGGTCATGGGGAATGGGGGGAGAAGAAATCGGTGGGGAGAGAGAGAGAGTTTTTATTTATTTATTTTAAATTTAACATTTTAATCAATTTAAAATAAATGAAAAGACAAATATGCCCTCATTTTTAACGGAAAAGTTGACTGAGATGACAGAAAGGACGATTTCTGAAAGTGGAGGCATAATTAAAGTACCACTATAACAATTTAGTAATATGAGGGTCGAAAAGTAAAGTTCGGTCTTAGTCCAAGGACTTTTGCTACAATTTTGCCTATAAAAAAAAAAAAATTGAGGATGGTGAAGTCAAAAAGATTGGGGGATTTTTTTTTGGGGGGGGAGAGGGGTGGTGTTTATGTAAGATCCCACATCGACCAACAGAGAGGGAATGATGTGCCTTATATGTACATGCCCATCTCCATCTAGCACGAGGCCTTTTGGGAGCTCACTAGCTTCGGAGTCATGGGAACTCCGAAGTTAAGTGAGTTGGGGCTAGAGCAATCTCAGGAGGAGATACCCACTGGGAGTTGCTCGTGAGTTCCCAGAAACAAAACCGTGAGGGCAGAGAGGGGGGCCCAAAATGGACAATATCGTGCTACAGTGGAGCCGATCCTGAGATGTGACAGTTTATGTCCTTCGAGTACAAAGTTTTGGTCTACAGTCTCATTTGGGACTACTTCTATAGAAAACACTTTTGCTCATAAACGTTTTTGTTGTGAAAACTTTTATTATAAGAAACGTCGAAATTTTTGTTAGACAGACTTTAAGTGCTTCATAGAAAAGCATTCATAAATCGCTATTATGAACCATAATTACATATCTAAATGATTTTGTCAAACGCAGTTAAAAGCACTTCTGGTTAGAAGTTAGAACTCATCAAATTGGCATTCCTCCTTGTATCATGATAAGGATTTTGGTATAAAAATTGGGTAATAGATCACGTTCAGATATCATTAATTATGGTATCAAGAAACTTTAACAAGCTTCATTGTTCATCTTAATTTGGGATGCAGATGTCCTCAAAATTAGGCTGCAAATGCATTGTTTCGCCACTCGAATGGTAGTTTTGTCCGGCTTTTCTTGGTACATGTATATCTTGATCCAATTTATCAAAGTAGATTGTTAAGAGGTGTCCAAGATTTTTGTATCAGAAAGCTAGATCTAGTTTGTGCAGCACAACTAATCACATCCATGAGATGTGTAACCCATAAGCAATCAAAGGGAACCAAATCAAAAGAGCAATTCAATCTAATAACTAGTAGTGACAAAATGAATAGAGGAAATCAAAAGGAAAGCCACTTTCTTTACTAAGCACACTGATGTTTTGATGGACTGATTTTCTTACAAAAGGAATCCAGAAAGTAACGTGCATTATCGATGTTCCATATTTCAAGGGTTAACTATGGCCTATGAAAAACCTATTCATCAGGAGAAGATCGTTCATCATCAGGAGAAGATTGTTCATCATCAGAAGACCCCTCCTTTCGATCCCTTCTTTCGTTCCATCTTGCCCAGATCCACCTCAAAACCAGAAACCCCCCAATAGCGTAAACCTGAAAGTAGGCAAAGTAAAATTACTAAATAATTAAAGGAAATAAGTAAAACTTAAATTTGAAGGACATCCAGCTTTATTTTCCTTTAGTGTCTGTTCATATTCGCAACTGGAGAAAAACTTGCATGAAAAGGTTGTATAAATCAGTTGTCTTTCACTCTCCAAGCGGGGAGAGAAAAATACAACCTGTGCATATACCACCAGTTCCAGCTAAGTTTTTCTTCCATATCTGAAACAAAGTGTACTGAAACCTCAACCATCTGGCCACAGTACCCACAAAAAAGCACAGTGCTAAAGTAGTTGAAAATTCATTGGGAAAGCTGAAAAACTGCCAATTAAAAACATTAGAAAAGAGTACAAAGTCGACATTGATTATTAAAAAAAAAACCAACCTGTACCAAAAAAATAATGAAAAGCCAACACAATGGCTAATATAATCAACCAAACAATTACTGTCCTTACTAAATATTCAGATGACTGCCAAACACAACCCCAAAGTCTCAAATATGTAGGTATTCCACAGCCCACCCATACCCCCTCTTATTCATAATCTTTAACTCAAAATTTAACAAACATGTTATTCTGTATACAAGATATGGCCTTCAACATGATATTTAAACCCCCAAAATGCATGGTTTGCACCTATATAGACAGCCTGGAAAAGTTGCGGTCCTATCTAATTTCCCTCGTTTAATTCAAGTATCAGTTTATCATAATGAGTGAAATTTGATATGAGATGTGCCCAAAAACAAATGGGTGATCAGTACAACTATGAGGAGGCTAATGAATGTGTACTGAGAACAGAAAATATTCAAATTAACAGGGAAAAAAAACTAAATGAAACATGATGGAGAAGAAAGAAAATAGCTCATTGAGACAAATAACGGACAGAAAGCCGATGAACTTAGCCGCTAATGGATTGACTATTAGCATGCTGTTGCATAATCTGAACTTAAGTGCAAGTTTGGATACTAGAAAGCCACAAAGTCGGAACTTCATAGCGAGCTCCGATAATTTCATCACAACAGGAGAAGACAAGGATCCACATGGTATTAACTTTCAGCCTCCCGCCTCAATGAGTACAGGTATACAATACGAACACAAGCGAACTGAAGGAGATGGTGGAGAGCAGGGCTAGTGGCCTATCCCATCTCCTCAACTATTCCACTGTTCTTTGTTTGATTCATGTGCTTCCTTGAAAAATGAAATATGCATCTTCTTTTTTTCTTTTTTTCTTTTTTTTTTTATCAAAACAAAGAAATCTTTTTTTTTATTTTTTATAAAGAAACAAAGTCAAAACAATGAAATCCTAACCACCTTTCTTAGAGCTTTGAAATCAGTGCCACTAATGGGGCTTTACTAAAATATCTAAAGATTCAGCTGACCATGAACATAGAACCAGGTGTCTCACATGAGATGCAAAGCTCATCCAGTCAACAAGTATCAAACCGTTACCAAACTGATGTTCCAAGTCCTGTTGCCTTACAAGCGAAATAATTAAACCATAAACTTAGTTAATTACATTCCATAAGATACTGAAATGTTAGGTTGAAGGAAGTGTCTTGTTCAACATAAATCATTCAAACTCTTAGCAACATATCTCCATCCACTAATAAGGCACCAAAAATAGCAGATAAGTACCTTACATATTGGCCAACCCATATATTGACCAACATAACTATGTAATTTCTTATCTAGTGAATTATACTTGATATTCATCACCCCACCTACATCTCAATGACAACTTCCCCTACACACTCTTTCAACCATACCTAAGGAACCAACTTGGGAATTTCCACCACTGTGCTAAAATAATCATCATTTGACATTGGCATAACTTTGTCATCACCAATCTCCAAAACAAAATCTCATAATATCAATACGCTGTTAAGTAAACAGATCTCCTCATCCTTGCTGTACTTCCTCCAAATCCCATAGTCCATATGTTTACTAAGCTAGGCTACTTAACCACTTAAGCATATATAGACTGCTCTCTATTACAAGCATCTTGCTGTTCTCAACGTTTCAGTGGACTATAATCAAGCAATAATGAAATAAATAGCAAGGTGAGTCTATAGGCTTCATGGTACAAACAAAATTAAGAACCTTCTGTTTGACTTCTTTTTTTTACCCCTTTTTGGGGGAAGCAATGCAAACTTTGATAAAGGGTTGTGAATCCCAAGTTGGGTGCCCAAAACCCCTTTCTTTAAGTGTTACTCCTATACTTGGCCCCTTCCTAATCCAATTTTGGTTTTTTGTAATCAAAAGTTCAAACAAAATACTTTTTTTTTTCTAATAGATTTCTGTCCACACAACATGATATGATATTTGTTCGTACCCAAAATTTATTTTCTTCAAAATACCTTTCCTTAAGAAAACTTTTATCTTCACCTAAGAGGATGCATAAAACCCAACTTACATACATCATGAATGAAAACCCATATTTCAAATACAACTAATTCTAAACCAAACAACATAACACACAAGGTTTCATTTTCTTTCTTCATTCCCTCCATTTATTCTCAATACCCAACATAAATTCATGTAAATCAGAAAAAATAAATACATAAAGTTCAAAAAACCATGCCTGCCAGAGTATAATAGGATTGGAAGTCTTAGTTGAAGGCTCTTCATTCTCAACCGCCACAGGAGGAGGAACAACAAGTTGCGTTTTTGGGAACCTCACAATGTCCGGTTTCTGAGTCTTACTTTCAAGTCCTTCATCACCAGCTACTGCTTTCCTCGGTTCATCTTCAACAGCCACGCCTGCTTTTGGTTCTTGCTTCAAGAATGGAAATTGAAGCTTGAACTTGGGAAACAGTGAGAATAAGTTTTTGGGTCCTTTAGGATCTTCTTCTTTGCTTACAATCTCCGAGTTTTCTGCCATTTCTGCGAAAGAAGGGCGATTCTGAAAGTGGGGTTGGCGGCTTGTAAACGGCGGAGGAAACAGAGTAGGAGATGTTCATGAGATATTGAAAACGCTTTTGTATGTTTCCATCTCTTACTCCAGAACGTCCTCGTCTAATTAAAAATTTTAAAAAATAAACTTTCTTTTCTTTCTTTTTTTGTCCTTTCTTTTTTTGGAAAAAACACATTGTAGTCTTATTATGAAAATAATAAAATAAAAGCTTTTAATTATGAATTTTCTTTTAACTTTATCTTTTAGTTACATTGAGGGCCCAAGGCCCAGATATTTTTGGTCAAAAGGCCCAGATTTACTAGGGAATCCAGATTTTTCAAAGAGTGCTATAATTTTAAAGATAAGATGAGCAAGAAAATAGGACAGGTCTCAAAATCAAATTTATAGTTTGATATTCATCAATTTTTTGAGTAACATTCACGAGTTTAAACAAGTAAATTGAACAACGTGCAATTTCTTAACAGAGAAGCTTTAGAGAGATAGGCTCCTCATTCTCTCTAATATTTCTCTCGTCTCCACCGCCCTTTCCTGACCAGTTGGTGGCTATCCTGCGGCCATTCGAGGCGACTCCTCCACCACCTATGGTGTGGCTACTGCGCCTCCTTTTGTATGGCTCCTCTCCTTTACTTTATGTGTTTCCTTTTGAAAGCCCTCCCTTTGCTGTATTTTCTAATGTTGGCCCATCAATCCTCTACTTTTCCCTCTGAACTCCCTCTCCCTTTGTTCCACAACCCTTGTATCTCCCTCATCTCTCTTTCGTCTCATCCCTCCACACCTTCATCAACCCATGTCTCTACTCCCACCAAATCTCAAATCCAAAGGTCCTCTATGTTATGTTTCCTATTTAGATCGGTACACTAGATACTAAGTTATTGTTGAGGCCCAAAAAATCCAGGATTGGGCCCAAATAAATTCCCGGCCCAGTGCGACACCTTATTAAGAAGAAACTTGGTTCGAAGCATGTGAAATTCTTCATGCATGCTTGCACGAGCCACGATCCTTGTGCCATGCCAAATAAATGTGAAATCCGTCATGCTAAGAATTGAAATGAGCCTATAAAAGGCACCAGCCTTACAAACCCATGCTAATTATCCTGTTAGGCATCATATCCCTTTTAAAGGCGACAAAATTCAAGCATGCCAAGCGACATGCAATGCCAAGCAAAAATCATTATTATTACACCTAGCCACGCTACAAGCTTAAGTGGGCCCAAGCCACGCAAATGCCCGGGGCTTGCTTGAGTGGGTTGTGGTATGGATGGTAACAAGTTGTCATGAGGCCCATTGATGGGCCGAGAAATGGAATTCTCGAGTTGCTTGGGAGCCTCGAAACTCAAGCCCATTTCTTAGGCCCAAACATGTGGGTGAGCATAAAAGTGAGAAGGAAAGTAGCCCAATAGCCTAGAAAATCAGCCCATTATCTCAATAAAATAGCCATCACTTGAAAAGGATTGGCCCATCCCCCTAATTAGCTAGACCATCACCTTAGAAAAGCCCACACAACCAAAATAAATATCTGTAATCTCCAACACATGGCTGGAGATAAAAGCCATGACAAAGAGCCAAAGCTGCCCATGTGCTGGGAGGCTCCAGCACATGGGCAAATAACGAACATCAAGGTGGAGCATGCAAAGAACCATGGGGTATTAGCGTACATAGGTTGCTAGGAGCCAAAGCACCCTTCAGACCAGTGTACCTACCCATTTCTTTTCCCTCCATCAGATCTAGCCATGGAAAAGGGGAGAAAAGAAGGAAGGAAGATGGCTGAAAATGGGAGGTTCTCCACTGTGGCAGCAGCGGGAAAAGCATTGAGCTCCTAAAAATCCCTGATTTTGTGGGATTGGGCAGAGAAGATTTTGCTAGAATAAGATAAGTCAAAAGAAGGGAGGAGAAATGAAAGAAAAAGCTTGGCCAAATTGGATAGAAACCATTAGGGTTTTTTGGGAAAGGATGGCTTCCAACGGCTATAAAAAGGGCCATCTTCTACCCATCAAAACCAACCCACATCTGGAGAGCAAGCTTCCTCTCCCACCTACAAAACCCTGCAATTTCGTGCCCTATTCCTCCATTTCCTCCCATTTTCGCTCCTGTTAGACTGTTCCAAAGTTTGACAGAGCTCTCGTCGAGCTGCCGGAAACTGCTCAACACACCCACCTTCCTTCCTCTTTCTCTATTTCTTCAACAAATCCTTCCAAAATACCTTTCCTCTTTCCTTAGAACCCCTGTTACCTGGCAGATTATCATAGCATTTGACAAAGTCTCTGTCAAGCTGCCGGAAAGACATTTAAGCCACACCTTCTCATCTCTCTCCCTCATTCTCTGCCAAATCTTCCTACAAACTCCTCCTCTTCTACCTTAATACCTCCAAAAACACATAGCCTTCTCTCCAGTGCTAAACTCATAACAATTTTGCTTCCATGCCACAAGCCTCTCATGCCAAGCTAGAAAATCTATCTGTAAGTTGTTGCTATTTTCATTGGTGAAGGTAACCAAGGTGTTTCCTAGGGCTTTACTACCCTTTTGAAACATTCTTGGGGCTTAATCTTCGAACTCAGACACAAGGGGATAATTCTACCAGATCACTCCTTACGGCAGCCCAGCCCATTCGTCAGGCTGCTGGAACAAAAAGACCCCCACAGTTATATTAAGCTTTGATAAGAGTTTAAATTAGGTTATACCTTGAGGCCCAAAACCTTGTGGAATAAGGAAATATTTTGAAGCCTATTAAGGGTTCCTTTTTGTTTCCTTTTTTGTGTGAACCGTTGTTTGGTGGGCTTGGAAGATTAGTCAAGTTGGCCCTTGGTGATGAGTAGAGACGACTTGACCTAGTCTATATAAGCTTAAGGCCCTGCTCTCGTCTCTCTAACCCTAATCTCATCATAAAGAGAGAGTTGAAACAGATTCTGAGAGAGAGCAGAAGTCTTCAGTCGTTCCTGTTCTTGCTGGGATTGTTGCTCCTACGGTTGAATGAGTTCAGAGTTCGTGTACTCAAGAAAGATGGCATCAAGTATGTCTTTATATATTTTAGATTGTGTGAAAGATCATGAACATGCATATAAAGAAATCTAACAGTTGGTATCAGAGCACATGGTTATTCGCACACACTGAAATTGTTTTTCAAGCATGGCTATTACGATTTCTTATCTGTTTATGCCATGATGAGTTTTGGTTATGTTTAAAATTTGAAGATGGATTAAACATGTTTTTTTTTTCTAAATATCAAGAATATTAAAGAATATGGAAAAGCATGTTTTAATTTGATTTTCATATCTTCAAAACTTTAAACACGTTTTTGACCTACCAGATGACCTTAAAACCCTAAAAATGCCCATATGTCATAACAAGGCAGTAAGTTGTGTTAATTAGGTCATTCCCTATTAATAAAGGTATATTGCGTAAAAAACGGACACCAAAACCCCCTAAAACACTGTTCACAGCAGAAATTACTAGTCACTGCAATTTAGGGTTTTCTCTCTTGAACTGTGTTTGTTTGGTTATTTTTTGAGCTAGATAAGTGTTTGTCTTTGTTCTGAGAATCAACAAATTTTTCATAACAAAACCAAACCTAAATACTCAAACCCTAAAGAAATAAATAACCAAAATTGCATCATACCTAAATTACTTGATAAATTTCTTCAACAAATAGAATCTATCCTGAAATTTGTTTATGATTGCACAAGATAACATGTAATTTGTGTAAGCTATAAGTAATCTCTTGCTACAAAGGTGTGATACTTAATTAAGGAAGCTTGCACATGTTATTTGTTAGTTTTGTGAATAAAGTTAAACCGGAAAAACTGTTTTCTCTTAACAAATTGCAAGGAAAGTTCATCATGACGGGGATAAATCATTGCAATTGTTAGTCTTTAACAAGGAATTCCTAGTAAGTGCAAGTCATCCGCTGACGCAATTTGAGATTGACTTGGGTCTTGAAAGCAAATAGTATATAGAATACCTCGAAGAAAACGATGTAGTATTGTTAGTGATGTAGTGGGTGCAACCGTTGATTTGATTTTTAGGGATTCTCGCAACCTAGGGATTGAAGTATACGTAAGTGTATATACATATAGGGGTTTTTAATTTTTAATTTTTTGTTTATGTTTGTTATTATTTATTTAGATTTAACAGCTGAATCTTAGAATCTTATAGCACATTCCAACTTCTGCTCCTGTAACATCTCTGACCCAATTTAATCGATTTAATCCAATTTAATTCTTTTGTGAAATTACAATTTTGACCTTGGGATTAGGGGTAATTTGGTCACTTTTTAATATAGAAGGATTTGGGGGAAATGAGTGGCACTGTTTCGTAGAGCTCGCTCTCACAAGTTCATAGACACGTAGTGGGCCCAAATCGGAGTTTTAACGAAGAAGTTGTGGTTAACGGAAGTGCAGTGGCACAACCATAAATATTTCGAAGTTGAATTTTTAAAACAGACCAGTCACTCTCTCTCCTCCATCTCTTCCCGACACTCTCTTTCTCTACGCGCGCGGCAGCAATTTTCTGACGGCGATTTCGTCGTCGTCCGGTATCCGATTCAAGTGAAATTGGTTGCAAAAGTTTTGTATCGATGTCCTCTATCTAATCCACCCATTTTCCCAGCTCAAAAACCCAAGGAAATTAAACTGGAATGACTGGAAATTCAAGTATTTTGGAAGTTTCTGACGCCATTTATGGTGACTCCCTTGTTAGTCTGAAAGTATTGGTATAGGTATTGTAGGGTGTTTCGAGAATTTTCCGTCGCTGGAAATTTCTCAAGACACCCATGCGCTTCCGACCGAAGGTGGCGGCGTGTGGGCCATTGTGTGGCGGCCCATTACATTCTAAAATGTTCTCCTTGTCGTCCTAAGCACGACGATATGCTTGGATTTGGAATCGGTTATCATTTGACAGTCGAACGAATATTGCACCCAATATGCGATATTCGGGTTTGATAGGTTTAGATCGTTTGATCGGTCTCGATTTCAAATATGTTGTTCTTTGTACCTCTAGGATCTTGTGGGAACATGCGGATCGAGAATTGGAGTCCTGAATACTCCAAATCAATGATTCTAGGGTTGGGTGAAGCAATCACCGTCTGATCGGGTAATTGGCTTACATCCGACTAATCGATTGAGACCAAATTTACAAGACTTGTTTAGTGGACGCCGTTGAATGCATTAGAACTTTTGGATCGGAAATCGAAGGTCATGGGCCCAGCAGGCCCGGTTGACCAATATGGGAAGTTTGACCTCTAGGTTGATCATGAGCCTTCCAAGTTAGTTTCACCTTTTGAAAAGTACTAGAATGACCTTATAAACCCTCTTAAAGGTTGTGCACACCTTGAGACCCGGGAACTTGAGTGTTGAGTTAGAATTCATTGTTGGGTACACTTATTAATTAGATCTGCGTATGCTCTCGAGTGAGGTACCCATACTTTGCGTACTCTGAAAGGAGAGACCTCTTAGGGTGAGCTTTGTGTTTGTTTTATTGATCGTTATTTTGAGGATGAAATGTCATGCATATGTATATTTGACTATCTTGACTATTGAGATTATGAACTCTTATTGTAATTTTAATTGTGGATTATAGCATTTTGTGGTTATTGGATGTTATATTAATATTTAAAGTTTATGAAATATTTGGAGTCATGGGATACTTGATTGATTGGTTGTGAAAGCGAGTCTTGGGACTTGGCTTTGATTATCAGGAAATGAGTGGACTTTGTTTTAAATGATCATTACTTTCAAAGATGGATTGTCTTGCATTTGTATAAATTTGATTATTTTGACTATTGAGATTATGAAATTATATTGTGTTTTAATATTGGATTATAGTATTTTATGGAAATTATATTAAAACAATAACAAACAAAAAAACCTCAATTTTATCTTGCCACCATTCCTCAGATGCATCAACGATATTCTTAGCGACATTCCACCCAAGACCAGTTTGCTTTCCTTTTAGATCTTTCTATAATTTCCATTCTTTTTTTAGTAAATCCCACTTGTTTTTCAATTGTAATTTTTCATACGGTCTTCCTATCTCTTTACTAATATTTGTAACCAACCTTGCCCATCCAACTTTATTAAAGTGAGTACCGGGACGATTGCCTATATCCACCTCCTTGATACAAAGGTCAATGAAGATGGCTATAGTTTGAGCATTCCACAATGATGACAATTTTCCAGATCCACTTGCAACATTTTTAGTTGTGGTGAAGTTACTATTCTTCTTTGCCATCTTATTACAACAAAGATATTATATATAAAATATGTATGCAAGCGAATTACAAAACAAACCAAACTAGCCACAACTCAAATGCAGTGTATAGATGTTTATCTAATATGAACAGTGCATAGCTGTTCATCTACCTCAAATGCAAGAATAGGTAACATTTAACTGACTGCATACAATCCGATTAAGGGATTAGAAAGTCACACTGTAAAAACCATGGATAGAAAACAAGGCTAATAGGGCATGTTATGTTCTAATATGTTGTTGTATAATTAAAAAGTAACATCTTCATAAATGGTTCAAGCTAGCAAAAATATAAAATTAAGGGACAGAGAACTAACGAACAAATATATATATATATATTTTAACATCAGTTCATCTCAGTATTCAACAATACAGTGTAAAGGACATTCCTCGTTGTGTGCTAGTAGAACTATGAATACAGCTTTGCTGATAAAAATTAAAGAAGAAATTTTTGTACAATGAAATATGCAGGAATTTTAGGAATTATAATCTTGAATTGCTCAAGAGACAGACCCTATCACATAATTAAAATAAAAATTATGTAAAGTACATTGTCAAAAGAAATCTTGCCATAAACTATAATAAATTCTAAATTTATTTCATTAGGGAATAATCATAAAAGTTTTTTTGCTTTCGGCAGGAATCATTAAAAAATCTCAAACCTTTAATGTAATTTCATTCGTAGACAAGAACTCACCTTTCCTTTTGATGGCTACCAATTAGAAGAAGATTACCATGCTTGTAAGCACAACCTACAATATATTAAACTAACATTATAATATGAGAGAGAGAGAGAGAGAGAGAGAGAGAGAGAGAGAGCACCAGTAAGAGCACTGATGCTACCATAGCTCAAATCAAGACGCCATGATATTCAGAGTTGTAGTAACTATTGCATTAGAAAGGTAGATAACTATCTATTGATCATATCATGGTGTAAAATATAGAAGATTCATTTTTTTCTAATTGGCATTCAACAACTTCATAAGGAGGTAAGATTTGGCAAAGCAACAAATTGGATACAGTGCAACTCCAGAAGACCTTTCTACAAGGCCAAATTATAGGAATGGCTTCCATTAGAGAAGATTACAGTTCAAATTCCGCAAACCTCAACAAACATATGAAAAAGTGATGGTCAAGAAAAGGGTGAACTAGTCACATACATGCAAGAGGTCTCGTAATAGAACTTGCCATAATCATATCTTCGCTAATGATTATGTTCTAAGAGGCTTGAGATTTTTCAGAAAATCAAGGTAATGTCTAGTACAACATAGGCAAGTGCATGCAAGAAAACAAGGTAACTATGGAAACAACATTGGCCCTTTGCAATGTGAAAACAACCTAGTAATTTATCATGTTTATCTACTTTAATCCCCACACAACACTAAGTAATCCAGGCTAGCCCCCTTTCAATTTGAAAACAAGCTACATGCGGCATAATTTCAAACTCAACCAACATTACCACACAGATCTGTTTGTGCCTAATAAATCACGGTTGTAAAAGTGACCGAAGGCGTTTCCGCTCGGCCCTAGCACCTGTTCATGAACTGAACGTGGCGTTTTTGTCTTCCCAGAGACAAAGGAAAAGCGGCGAAGGCATAATCATCTCGGCCTCGACCGCGGCATTGCAGGCCGAGGCTGAAGGACGAAAAAGACACGGCCAAAGATGTTAGAAACAGATCGCCACGTGGCAGCCGGGGCCCACACTTCATTTAATGAAGTAAGGCCTCTAACTAGCAAACCCACTGGCTGCAAAGAGGCATTTAATGCACGAGGGAAGAGGGGAAGTGACTAACGTCAGGATTTGGCGACAGAAATCAGAGTGGTTAAGCGTAGACATTCTTACAAAAAAAATTCTTACAGCCTGAGAGATTAGGTTACCAGCTATCAGAGCATTAAATGCGTCTCCACGGCCAGAGGAGCAGAACCCACGATCAGGGCTGCGGCCGAGATTTACCAGGATTTATGGAGTCACACCACCATACTTCACGATCCCAAATGTCGATTGGACTACCTACTTGTTCTGATCATGCTCCACCACGCAGATTTTCAGCCTCGATTCCTCATCCAAGGGCTCTTCCTATAAATACCAAGCTCAAGCTACATTCAAAGGGTTCAAACACCAAACCAAAAGCCTCCCACGGAGCAAATTATATTTTCCTGTAATGCACCTTCAATACCTTTACTTGCTTTCCTAGGAGTAGTGTTAGATTGTAAGGAGAATCCATTCATACGACCCTTGATTTTCAAGGCGCCGGAGCACCATCTCTGTTACTCTCTCATTCACTCCATATATCATACGACCGTCGCTCCCTGAGCAACGCGCCGGAGCACCGCCCCAAAACCCACCATCAACACCACCATTAAACGGCCTTGTAGCTCAGGCCGTGAACTTGACGGCCGAGATCAGTTCCTCTCTCGGCCACAATCGTTTGATTAGGAGTCGAATTCAAACAGGCGCACCACTTAACCATTTCATCCACATCACCATCTCGATGCACAGTAGACCGTGCTGGCACGCCCGCGCACAACCGCACTGCATCCAAAAGAAGGACGTCACATGTTAACGCATATCCCCCCGGCCCGGAGCTCCAGGCCGTGAGATTTGCGCAGCCGACAAGATCAAAATGTGCACCTTGATCTGAGGCCATGAGGGCAACTTTGGCAGCTCCTACAAGTTTCCACTGGAACTACTCTCACTAATTGACCACCTTTTGTTGTGCGCAACAACAGATGTGAAAGGTCGTTCAGACCTTTAGTCGAACACCTGGTGTGCACCTTTCATTGAACACCCTAATCAAACCACCAAAGCCCTAAAATCTAAACATCCTTAACCCCAAACAACAAACACGACAACATGGTAGTAAAAGTAACAAAAAACATAGATTAATTTCGATTTTGGTTTAACAATATAAAAAAAACTTCAACACAAATACAAGCACAAAATTCATCCCAAAGCAACAATTAAAATTCGATAAATTAAAGAGAAAGGGAATAGTAAAATTGGGAATAAATATATATACTATGTCTCTTACATTGTGCCTTTGCTTCGATTGATCCAAAAAGAAACGAATGGAAGAGAAGAGCTATAGAAAGAGAGGGCATGAAGACTGAAGAGCACGACTGAATAGAGAGGCCTAAGCGAGAAGAATGAGAGAGCGTGAAATTAGATTAGGGCATTTTTGGAATATGAAAGTTGCTCACAGCAATTCTTTGCCAAAAGTGATTTTTAACCCTTTACCAAACGGGCTTGGACTTCAAAAAATCACTTATGGCCCCAAATAAGCAATGCCAAACGGGTACTTAGAGCGTAATTTCAAGAAGAAATTGTGATAACTTTTGAAAATGATTGTCTTATAACGAGGCGAAGCTTAAATCATGAAACAAATCTCAAGCGTGCGGGTCACACACGATGGAACTCACATTATGGTACTTTACTTAGCATCACTTCTATGTTTTCATCTGTGGTTCATGTCCTTCAAAACATTATTAATGATAATCTCAATGATAGTGCCAATGAAGCAAATAAGTTAATGAGAGAAATACTTACTTTTGAGTTTGTGTTTCACGTATTCTTGATGAAAGCTATATTATGACTCACAAATGATGTGTCACAATTAGGGGTGGGCACTCAAACTGGGGAATCGGAAATCTAAGCCAAACCGCACTGAACCAAATCGGAAAAAAATCGAGTTGACCAAAAAGTCAACAATCGGTCAAAAACTGAACCAGGCCGGTTTGGATCGGTTTTGGATCCGATTTCATGTCTTCAAAAATCGGGACGGGCCGAACTGAACCGGTCAAATTAAAAAATATATAATTTCAATATTTATTTATATTTAATGCTATATTTTTAATCTAATAAGTAATATTTATTCAAGTTCAATTTCAAAATATCTTTCTTTTCTAACTTTAATATTTATTTTTATATGAAATTGAATAATTTGTTAATTTTCAAGTTAAATAAAATAAAATTTCAGTTGAAAATTGTATTAAAAAATAATTTTTATAATCCGGTTCAACCCGAACTCAACTGGAATCGGACCGAAACTGGTTCAACTCGAACCGGATAGTTTGTGAAATTATTTTATTAAAACCACACCGATCCAAACCAGATGAATAGTATTGGATCGGTTCTAATTTGAGGCAAAAATTAGTCCAACCCGAACCGCGCCCATCTTAGTCACAATCATTGCGAAAGAAAGATCAAGAAATTGTGAATGTGATGGCTTTAGTGAAATTATGCAAGGAAAAACTATATTGGATGATGAATAATGGGTTTGATGTATTGGTTGATGAAGTATCTTTGTTTCATGACAAACATCATATTGAAGTTCCTAACATGGATGAGACATTTGTACTTCTAGGGAGGTCAAGCATAATGCTCCAATTAAGACAAACCGTCATCATTATCGTGTGTAGCTATTTATTTATGTCATTGATGAGCAAATTATGGAGTTAGATGATCACTTTACTGAGGTAATACTGAGTTGCTTATTTGTTTGGCATGTTTGAGCCCAAATGATTCATTTGTGGCTTTTGTTAAACAAAAGTTACTTCGCCTTGCTCAATTTTATCCTCAAGACTTTTCAGGTGTGGATCTTTTGGTACTTCAAGATCAACTTAAGCTTTATATTCATCATGTACATTCAAGTAGTGATTTCTATCACTTGCAAGGGATTAGTGGTCTTGCTAAAACAAATTGGTGGAGACAAGGATGCTTCAAGCATTCAATTATGTGTACTTGCTTATTACATTCACTACAAAAAATGTGAGTATTAGGGGCGGAAATAAGGATCTGCCTCTATTAATGTTTGTTAGAGGCGGAAATATGGACATGCCGCTATAACAATAATAGGGGTGCATAGTAAATGCCTCTATTAGTTTTACTACCTATAGGGGTGGTAAACACTGCCCCAATAAAGTTCAATTATTATAGGCAAATAAGATTGGCCCCTAATGACTTTTATTAGGGGCAGATGAATGTTTTTATTTTTTAAATTTAATTATTTCCTTTCAGAGGCTGATTTTAATAAATAAAAAAAGAGAGATTAATCTAAACCCTAATTCTCCAACACCAACGCACCCACTTCCCATATTTCTCTCTTCCTCTTCTTCCAGCGCCGCACAACCCTTCATCTCAATTTTTTTCCTTTTTCATTCTTTCTTAGTTCTTCTCTTTGTTCCTTCATTTTTGCTCTCGTCTAGCTCTGAAATCGTTCTCTCTTCTTTTCTTCCTTCTTCGTCGTATTTTCTTTCCCATTTCTTCTTATTCTTTCTCCCATGCAATATTCACTTGGTGTATCCGAGAAAGCAAAAGAAAAAGCACAAGAAAGGTTTGCAATAGAGAAAAGAAAAACTCAATTTGTATTCTTTAATCCATGGTTTTTTTTCTTTTCGAAGTTTTCATTTTTACAGGTACATTCCACAGGTTTTGAAGAATTTGAAGTGGAATGGTGAATAATTTCTTGGATCATTTTAATCATTTGATTGATTTTTCCTCAAGGTTTGTTCATACAAATTATACGACTGTTCTTCTTTTGTTTAAAATTTTGGTTAATGTTAGTCTATTAATTGTTGATATATTGTTAATTAATAGTTGTTGATCCAGAAAAGAGGAATCGTTGAAATGCTTCGTGTGTTGCAGTAAAATGAGAAGAAACGCTTTGAGATTTCTTTTGCAAAGCTGTGTTCGAGTTGAGTGGATGTGGGTTTGAAATTCAAACTTTGAATAGAAGAGAAAAGAGGGAGCGAAAAATAATTTGGATCGTTTTTGTAAATTTTGAATTCAAAACACAAAATTTGTGTTTGATTTGAGCTGCTTTTGTGTTTTGTGTTTTTTTTAAAATTAATAATTGAAAGTATTAGGGGCGGATATTTGCCCCTGTATTAAAGATCTTTAATGTAATCTGCCAACGTTGCAACACAAATAGTAAGGGCGGATCTTTGAAATTTTCTGCCCCTAATAACAATAGAGGCGCGTGTATTAAGGGCCCATTCTCATTCCGCCCCTCCTTCTCATTAGGTGAGGTTTTGCAAGATATTTGCCTCTACAATTGCTTTTAGAGGCAAATATTAAATGCCCCAAATACTCAATTTTTTGGTAATGATTGGCTTTAGTTTTACTAGTTGCAACAGCTTCAGTGGAAAGGAAATTTTCCGTCATGAATATTATCAAGGGTTCACTTTGGAACAAAATTAGAGATCAATGGTTGAATGATAGCTTGTTGGTTTACATTGAGAAATATGTTTTCTCTTGTATTGAAAATAAAGCTATAATGCTATGTTTTCAAAATATGAAACCTCGTCGTGGACAATTGTAGTTTGTAATGTTGTTTTTGACATGAATCACATTGATATTGTTTCATTTTCAATGTTTTTTTCATCCTCAATTTTTTTAGGAAGTTTTACACTATCGCCCTTTGATGTAAGATTCCTCGATCCGCCACTCATTATAGTAGGAGTATGCAGTTTGTTTATTACCCCCTTATTGCCCAGGTATTACCATTTTATTGCCCCTTATCACCTTTTGTTCATGGCATGTGGGACCTATGTCAGTGATCAGTCTCAGACTTAGAATTATCCCCACGTCATCTAGAGTATGACGATATGCTCAGTTTGGTGAAATTCTATCGTTTGATGCATGTTAAAGCAAACCACACATAGCATCAAGTTTTGCAGCAATCTCATTATTAGTATTTACCTCATAGGCACTAGACTTCTTAAAAGCTTCTCTTCCCCTATTGTAGCTCCAAAAAAGGCAAGTAATCTCTCCTCATTAAGGGTTGTCATTAAGCATTAACCTATAGTGATCAAAGAATAATATTATTGTCAAATATAGCACCAACAATGTTGTTATGATGGAGCGTTTAAAAAAAAAAGAAGGGACAAACTACATAAACCACCCCCCCCCCCAAAATTATAGGGTCATTTTCAAGTTCATACACAATTTTAGAGAAATTTACGAGTACATAATCAAACTCCCGGAAACCCTACAATTTACCCCATTCGATAGCTAAACCGTTAGTTAATCTATTAAATGCTGATGTAGCATTTGTGAGAATTATTTTTCAATTGATGTGAGGTTCCATGTGGACAAAAAACTAATAAACTATTATACAAAACAAGTAAAATTATATTAAATAATTAATTTTCATTTAAAATCAAAAGAAAAAGAAAATCATTGTCCCTCTCCTCCTCCCAACCCCTTAGCCCAACTTACTACCATACCAGACCCAACACCACCGCCAAAACACCCAGCCCTTCAATGCATCCCCGCCAGAACCGTTCTCTCTCTCTCTCTCTCTCTCTCTCTCTCTCTCTCTGTGAAAGAATGCAAGAACTTTGTTTTTTTTTGGACACCTCAGCTACCCAATTACAACTGCCACCTCCATCCAACGACGATTGTAACATCCTTCCAACCACAATCGAAGCCCCCACCCCATCGTTACCCCAAATCTCCCTTCCCCACCCCGCTCCTCTAGTCCAAACCAACCCCTGTACGACATAGATCCGACACAGATTCGGCGAGTCCAAAACTCTAGATCCGTTAAAGACCTAGCCCCAATTGCAATCCCATATCCAACCACTGAAGCCAAAGGTCTTCGTCGCCAAGTTCTTTGGTCACTGCAATGGCGACACCGAGCCCCACTTAGTCTAGATGCAAGAGAGAGAGAGACAGATAGATTAGGATCGAGGCGGCGACATGGTTCACTGGAGACATGTCCGTCTTAACAACGCTGAGAACTTGAATGGTCTTTTTGTTCTTTTTTTTTTTTTTTTTTCAAATTGAAAGGTTGTTTTCAGTTCTTCAAAATTTCAGCCATTGAACCTTTGGATATTTACCAAAATTTGAAGGTTATGAATTAAAAAATGGGTAAATGAGCCAGCTTTGAATATTGATGCAGGGTGGGAGAGGTTGGTGCAGGTTGATTGGGGAAGATGGTGGTTGTGAGGTGGGAGAGAGAGAAAGGGGTGGCATTGGGGGTTGCTGCCTTTTTTTTTTTTTTTTTTTTTCCCTATAGATTTTAGGTTTATTATTATTCTAATCTTTTAAATGAAACCTTAAAGTTTTAAATATTATTTTGTCTACATGGACTAATTGTACATAAGCATAAAAGTGGGACTCAAAGTTTCCATGTAAGCACTTAACAGTTTAGATAACAGAGGGGGCAATTTGTAAGGTTTCCGGGAGTTTAAGAATGTTCTTGTAAATGTGTCTAAAATTGGATATGAACTTGAAAATGACCATATAGTTTAGGGGGTTTCATTAGGAACAGTGAAGTTATGTTTTTGCCCCTGCTTTCTGTTCTTGGTCCCGTCCTATTCAGAAGCACAGTGAAAAGACCCAGTTGCCCCTCTCTAATTTTTTTTTCCTACTTTCTCTTTTTGCTCTTTCCCCTTAGCGTCTCTTTTGCTCTTGATGTTTCGTTTGCTCAGAGGACGTCTCTGTTTCCAATCCATTTCGAACTACCTTGGTTGGGCTGGTTAAGGGGCAACCATGGAAACTTCGCGTTCGCTGTTGGAGATGCGCCTGGAGCCGTCGATTTCTCTTGGGGAGGTGTGCTGCTATGCACTGTTGGAGATGCGCCTGGAGTCGTGGTTTTCTCTTGGGGAGGCATGCTACGAATCTAGCCTTCCTTTTGGTATTCATATGATTAGTTTTTCTTAGTCCAACGTACAACAGGCCGTCTCCTCCTTCTCCCATTCCAAAACCTTCATCCCATATCGGCCTTTGCAAATTCAGCCACTCAGAAGACTCCGCGCTGAGAATTGAGGTATGGTTGCTAAAAGTCACTCTCTATGATTATCTCAGCCTTTGATTGGACTGGTTTTTCATTTTGCTCTAGATTTGGATTGTTTGTAGGATTTTTGTTGTTGTTTGTGTTCAATTATTCACATGCAAATTGCTCTGTTTATTTTTTTAAAGAGTAGCATGTGGTTTGGCAGTGTATTTATGGAATTTTGTTGCTAGGTATGTTGATTCTAATATTTGTTCCATTTGTGATAGGGGCTTCGAATTGTTGTTGATGTTGCTTAGAATTAGGCTTGCAGCTGTTTGTGTTGCTGTTCCCAAAGGTATATATTCATATCCTTTTGATTTCATTTGATATTTTCTTAATTCAAAGTTGCAGACAATCTTGGGTCTAGAAGAAAAAAACATAATTTCATTGCTCACTGTTGATTAAAGGTATCTACTTTTTGATTTGGCTGAGTGATGCCTTTTCTTAAAGATTTTATGAAAGCTAATTGATTTATGGTTTTTCTTGTTCAGGTAATTTCTCTTTTGTTGATTCATGTTGTTTTCGTTTTCGTTGATTCATGTTGTACCCTTCTAGCTTATGATTTGGTTATGTTTTTGAGTTAAACTTGTGCTTTTAATCATTTTTGTGTTTATCTTTCAGTTCATTGAGCTTTAGGTAGCAATGATGGCTTTGGATAGAAAATGATGCAATCCATGCATGTTAAGGCCTGATTTGGGTGAATGGAAGAAGAGCTTAAAGACAAACTAATTTTTGCTACAAACCCTTGGCAGCCCAGTTTCGTAGGTCAACTTCTTGGCCTTGGATCAGCATGCTCTGGGGCTCGGATGAGGTGAAGATCTTCATGAAAGTTGTTCCAATGGGTGTGTGCTATAACATTCCCAAATTTCAGCCCAATTGAACATATCTGGAGTCCTTAGCCCGTCCAACATTGAACCCTGCTCAGGAGGATTTGCAGCTGCCAGCTTTTAGCCATGTGCCTCCTTTTAGCCATAACTGACTTTGTACCCATCATCATGAGTGAAGTAGGGAGGCATTCTAGATATGAAAGTCTAAAGGAGCAAGCTGGTACATGCTGGAGCTATTAAAGAGAAGCATGTGCATGAATGTGAAGCAAAAAGAATGAAATGAAATGAAATGAAGTCAATTCCAGTCTCTGTTCGGCAGCCAACTTGCAAGGCCCAAAACGCAAACTTCTACTGCTCCGATGGGAATACTTTCTTCATAGAAGTTGTTCCAATCGGTGTCTAGTATAACATATCCAAATTTGAGCCTCATTGGATACGTTTTGAAACCTCTGGCCTTCCTACACCAAGTCTGGTTGGGGGAGCTCTCAAACACTTCTCTAGAGCTCCCTTCCCTTCTCTCCCTCAAATTCTCTTAGTTTCCTTTCAAGTTGTCAATTGTTGTAACAAAATGATTTTACTAAATTTTCCTTCAAGTTTTCTTAGTTCCACTTTACTTTTATTTGAAAACTGAATTGGATTATTCAATCACCAATCCCTGTGGAATCGACCTCGTACTTACATATGTTATACTACCGAACGGCTCGTGCACTTGCGAGTATCACAAGTTGAAGATGCAGTTGAATCCATTTTGGTGCAGCTGAATCGACGCAACAATAGGATTTGAGAGATTTCTAGGTTTGGTGGGTTAATTTTCGAGTTAAGGTTTGGTCGGTTTTGAAAGCTCAATTCCAGCTATTTCCGGCCATTTTTTGGGGTAGGTCCAAGAACAAAAGAGGTTTCAAATAGGGTGTTATACCTAGGGTAGAAGTTTGGGCCGGTGGTTTGGAGAATTTTCGGCTGCTGGAAATTACTCTGCACACCCACGCGCGGACGGCGAGTGGGCCAGGTATCGGGGACCACTTCTGGTCCTAGAATGATCCTCGTGTCCTCACGAAAGCATAAGTACTTTCGAATTTCAATTTGGTTAACATTTGAACCCCGAATGGATCTCACCTATTGTGCGATTTCCGGGTTCGATACGTTTAAACCGTTGGATCGTAGTCAAACTGCTATATGTTGATTTGGGTAATTCCAGGATCATGAATCGGAGTCCCGGATACTCCGAAAATGCCAACCATAGGGCTAGGGTTACCGTAACCGTCTGATCGTGCAATCGTAAGTAATTCGACCGTCCGATCGAGACCAAACTCTCGGGACATATGTCCTAGGCATGTTAGAACCTCTAGGAACTTTCGGATCGGAATTTTGAGGTTGTGGACCCCACGGGGTCCCAGGTTGACTTTTTAGGACTTTATCGCTTTTGAGTCTCGAGTCACTTCTAGGAGACGGGGGTTAGGGTGTTTAATTTAATATTATATTATTGAGCAGATTTATTAATAAAATATTATGATAATTATTCAGGCACCCGGGTACAGACTGACCCGCGGAAGGGACCTTCGAAAGGTCCAGCTAGCCCAAACCAGCAATGAGTGGACCTTTCGTTTTATAAATGATTTAATGCAATTAAAGTTTTATTATTTGATTTTGAATAAGTTATTATGAATTTCACTTTCCAAGCATGATGGTTTAATCTCGATTATCTTTATTATACTATGTTTATATTTAAGTTGGGCATGTCTTGGAAAGTAGGAAGGGTAATGGCAACAGAATTTAAGGAATAGAATGAGAAATAGTTTTATATTTATTTTAGAAAATGTTTTGTTTTAAAAGCCACCATCGGTACCCAAGGTTGCCTTCGGAATAAATGTTGCCTCGATTATAAATATTGCCTTCGGAATAAAATGTTGCTTTAAGTTTAGTCAGCTCGCTTGACACTGCCCCATGAGTTTCAAGGACGCCCGAACCGTGTGGTGCGAGGAATGCGGCTCAGGTAGGCCAAGTGTCCCCTGAGTCTTGCGAGGATTGCGGATCAGGTTGACCAGGAGTCCCCTGAATCCTGCGAGGATTGCAGCTCGGGTCGACCTTGTGTCACCGAGACCTGCAAGGACGTGTCACAAATTGCGACACGAGGAATTGACAGAAAATTAAGGAATTGACGGAAATCAAAGGAATTGACGGAATTGTAAAATGGGTACACCTAGGTGGTAGATTAAAGTTGATTTCAATGCTTTCAAGGAATTAATGTTTGACCAAATGTGTGATTGACTCTATAGATATAGATATGAATGCATTGATTTTAGTACGAGTATAAATAAGAAAATGATTTAGTTTCATAATTGTTTTTACAGTAGGGTTAGTACGTTCTTATGTACTTTCAGAAAATTTTGTTTCGGGTCCACTCACCTTTTTTTAATGTTTTGCACCCCCATGCAGTAATTGTGCACAGAGAGCCACCACCGGGCCGAGTCCGCCTTCCGCCACATCTTTTGCCAATGTAGGGTTGTGTATAATTGTATTACTTGTAGTCTATTTTTGTGTAGAGCTCTGATATTGCCTTAGAACACATGTTTAACTGTTAGAATGTAATTATTTGCATGCTAACAGTTGGTGTACATATTTGTATGCTTGTTTGACAGGTGTAAATTTTGGGGAATGAACAAATTATAGGGGAGATTCTACCGAATTTTCGGCAGAAGTTGAACCAAGAGTTTAATGAAATTTGACTAGAAGGGCAATTAGGTCATTTGTGCCCGGCACCTGCCTGGTGTCGGACACGCACAGGGTTCGGCTCCGATTCCAAAGTGGAATTTGGGTCGGGTCTTGTCAGTATATATATATATATTAATAGGAATGAATATGTATGTATAAATATTCTATAGAACCTGTGTGGGAAATTTTTTGGATTTTGTTAATTCTTGCTTTGGGTAAATTACTCAAATGGTCCCCAAACTTGTACGCGATTTACATTTTGGGGCTTGAATTAAATTTTTCGTTCAAATGGTCCATCAACTCTATATTAATTACTCAAATGGTCCCACCGTCTAATTTTCTGTTAGATTTAACCAAATTTTAGGGTAAATACGACTTTTCATAATTAACAAATAAAATAGGGTTAAAATAAATACAAAATTAGAAAATAATTGAAGAAAAAGAGAAAAAAAATCATGAGACCCAAACCCCCTCCCTTCGATTTCTTCTCCCCCATTCCTCAGACTTCTCCAATTGCTGCGTTTGTAAAAGATGGTTTGTCAATGGACTTCAACCATCCAGCCCAACAATTAATGTCCAAAATAATACTAACAAAGGTCTGAAGGAGGATGGAGAAGGTTGCTGAAGAGACGCAGAGACGCAGAGGAAGAGAAAAGCTCCTGAGGAGGTGAAGGTTGCTGAAGAAATTGCTCGCCTTTTTGGTGAAGTGAGTGGTGGGAGTGTTGGCTTTGGTATTGATGGCATAAATCCCCAAAACCCTCGCAGCAATTTCTGCGTCTTGGCCGAAGACCCGGTACTTGTACTTGGAGGGTGAGAAATTGACAGTGACAGTGATTTTGGGAGGTGGGGTTGGCGGGTGATGGGGTGGGGAGGAGGGTGGTGGGTGGTTGTCTCTCAACAACAAAGGGAAATCAAGAGGGAGGGGGAGAGGGTCTGGGTTGGAGCCTGAGGGTGGTGGCCATGGGGGAAGAGAGAGAGAGAGAGAGAGAGAGAGAGTTTTTATTTGATTTTTCAGTATTTATTTATTTTTAACGTACGAAATGACCAATTTGCCCTCATATTTAACAGCAACATTGACAGAATGTAACGGTGGGACCATTTGAGTAATTAATATAGAGTTGATGGACCATTTGAACGAAAAATTTAATTCAGGCCCCAAAATGTAAATCGCGTACAAATTTGGGGACCATTTGAGTAATTAACCCTTCTTGCTTTTAAGAGAAGGAGAACAAATACAAGTCATAGGGTAAGATGGGAGCAAAGGATTATTTATCAAAAAAAGTTGAAATCACTAACTATAGGTCGGTTTATCAAACCCTAATTGTCTTGATGTCTGCGTGTATCCAACACAACCATAGCCACCTATAGGAGTGTACGTGCTTCATAGGTCTGTCCAGACGATTGCTTGATGTATAATTTTAGAAGGGTAATCTACTTAATATTTCAAAATCTTGGAACATAGACTTCACTTTTGCATATGGTTATAAACTATACTTGGTTGAACTGTGTTCGTTTGATTTGTGTTTGCTGAATTATTTCAATTTCGATTTTTGTGATACCTCATTAGCCATTTGATTTGGTCTGTTGGTAGTATATGAATATGAATGAACATGTATGAGATAGAGAGATCAACTATGACTTAGTTGCTCCAAAGATAGAACATGGATCTCTTTATGTCTTTGTTCAATTTCAGCAAAACTTATCAGATGTTTTAGGTGTAATGAACAAAACTATAACCTATAGCCTGTTATTTCTCCTTTATTTTGCTTCTATAACCCTTACGTGTTTATAGGTTATTTCAACTTTTATAACTTACTTCTCCATTAGATTAACATAGCCTATAAATGGTAACACATGTATGAGTTTTTACCATTAGTAGCTCCTTCTTTTCTTTGTTTCCTTTTGAAAATCATTAATCATCGTAAGTCATATGCTTATAGATGATTATCTTATTTATGTATATTAGTAGCTCTTTTTTTTTCCCCATAATTTCCTTTTGAAATTCATTAATTATCATAAGTCATGTGCTTTTAGACCATTATCACAAACAGAATCTGTATGTTTTTATTTTTTGCTCTTTTGATTGTTGCTTGATTTCATTTTCGGTTTTTGCGTTTGTTATAGGTTTTTGCGTTTGATAGCTCTTCCCATTGCTGTTAGGCAATAGGTCAGTTTTCTATTCATCTTTTGAAAAAGTCATGCATATCAACTATGGAAAATTGGTTTTTGGATATTGTGTCATTTGAAAATTGTAATTTCTGTGGTTGTGATGTTATTGCTTATATCTGGTTTGCTTGGTTAGGCTATAGAAATTGTATTTAATTCATTTTCAAATGTTGTGTTGTTTGAAAATTCTTATTTCTATAGCTACAGTATTGTTGGTGTGCGTCCATTTTGCTTGATTAGGCTATAGATGTAAGAAAAATATTTATAATTTAACTCATGCATGTTTTTTTTTCTTTCCAACTATCGATCTGTTGGTTGGAATTTGTAATTTTTGAATATCATGTCTAAAAGGATTACAAAAACCAGAAAAAGCCTGAGGACACAGGAAACCCATATTTCTGCCACTTCAAGTGGTACACAAATCTGTCATGAATACGTTTCCCTTATTTAACTCAAATTCAGAACATATCAATACGTTTCCCTTCTTTTTTTTTCTTTTTTGAATTTTTCATGTAAAATTTGACTGTTTGGTTATCTGTGTTTGTGCACTCTGAGTTTACAACATCATTTTTTGATTTCTCTAGCAAGCACTTACGCTCATAACTGTTTCTAACAAGTTCTTCCCCAAAAAAACCCTTCTATGGCCTAAAAGCACTTCTACACTTTTTTGCCAAACATTGTCATAAGCATTTTTATAAAAGAAGGTAGTTATGTATTCCAGATTGTGCATTTGTCTTTTAACCTGAATGTGCATTTGTCTATTACTCCATTGGTTTTTTTTCCCCAAATTTTAAACTTTTCTATTCAAAGTTTTACTATAATGATACGTGGTTTTAACTGTAAATTTCGAAAAGCTTTCCCTTTTGTTCATTTGGTGGCTCATGTAGTTGTTTTTTTTGTCTTATTTCAATTATGACATAAATTTGATAGCATTTCTATTATGTGTACTTTTTTCCCATATGGTTGTTTATAAATTGTTACTGCTTCTATAGCTTACTTATCCATTATATTATCTTAATTCTGTAACAATTTTGCTCATTAGATCATAAGTTATCTTATTTCTGCTTGTAGATCATTAGGTGTTTATAGATTACTTAAATTTATATTTGTGCAGTTTATGTTGTTGGCCTTAATTCTTTAACGATGGTCATTGTCTTCACTAAAATTTTCTCATTTCTCTACACTAACACCTCCCGTTTACCAAATTGATGACAACAGAGTCAACACCCCTCAATTTGATTATATTAAAGCTCAAGTGTTTTCGCTTAAATTTCTTATACATCTTTAATAAATTGCAATTGTCCTCAGTTTGTTTTGTCAATTGATTTGACAGATTAAACTTATACTTTTGTCCGTCAAGTTAATACAATGCTTGATATATCTACATTGTTATTTGTCATGTTAGATTTTTTAACTTAATTCTATCATATTAGTTATTGCGGTCACTCAAAAAAATTTCATTGATCAACATTAACACATGACATTTTCTAACTTTATGGGAACAAAGTTAAAACCTCTACTGAGGAAAAGGAGCATAAGTCGGCTCTATAGCAATAGCTAGATCCCCTTCGAACAGACATCAAAAAGGAAAAATCTTCTTCCATGACCCAATAGCTTATAGATAAACAGTTGTACAAGCTATTTTGAACAATGCACAACTCAAAACTTCTCATATTTTGATGTTTTTATAGTTGCTTGATCTATTAAAATACGCACAATATTTTAAGATATCAAACAGCATATAAAACATGTTATTAGTTTATCTTTTGTAACTAAAACTTGGAAAACTAACCGCGATGACACTATTTACATTTTCATGTATATATATAGAACGATGTTCCCTGCCTATTTTCATCGCTTTATACACATTTCACACAATTTTAATGGTAGACGAGGATGAGCATAATTACTACTGAGATATCCATTAATAGCATGACTATTAATACGACCAGGTTCAGGAGCGCCATTTTTGGTATTGCAATATGCATGTAGGCTTACTCAGCGACTCTAAAGTACGTACCATTGAAAGTAATATGTGCCCCATTTGATGATGGCTTTGATGTGGGCGAGTTCTTTAGCAGCTTCGTATTTCACACTGTATTCAATGACGCTCCAACTAATTGAATACAACATTAGATTAAAAGATAATGCATGCTCAATATTCATTTATTTTCCGCCCTTCTCTTCAATCTCCTTATCATCAAGACATAAAACTTTTTAAATCTGTAATGTAACTGAAAACTAAATCCTTAGTGAAAGAATAGAAAACCCTAATTATCACCACCAATCAACTTGATCAGTATTGTTAGTATGAAAATTGTATTGTCATTTCCTAGACTCTAGCATAGGTTTGGAGTTAGTGTGTAAATATCGTTTACTGAAAGCTTTGGCGCAACACGTTCAATCCCGGATTTCCGAAGTGTGACTTGATCATATAAGGAAACTGTTTTCAGGTAAATCATGACATAATCATGCATTCATTATAGGATTCCTAGTTGGAATTATTTTCACTCAAGTATTTTTATGTTAATCCTATTTTTAATAGGATTAGATTTTATCTCTTGAGATTGCTTTCCTAGTTGGACTCTATTTTGATTTAAGTTAAAATATTAGGCTTTTCCTATTGTGACTTGCACATTGCTCATCTCCTAGTTAATTGGTTTTAGGAGATATTGTTCTCCCTAAAAGAGTGGCTAGTTGGCGTCATCTCTTTGAATCCAAAGTTAATCAAGTCTAATATTCATGATAGGATAGAACAAGTGTTTCATGTGTTGTGGTACTTTTGAAACAGTAACATTCGTGGCATATGGTGCTTCTCTCTAACTAGAGAGAACAAGTCTTGTATAAAAGACTATGTTCCATTCTTTTCTTTTTTTACAGCTTTCCTATATTTTGTTTGAGCATCTAGAATTCCTGAGAAAGCTGCTGCGCATATATCTGAGATAAATCATCAAGTGTTCCATGTTTACTTGGTGATTTATCAAACACTTTTATCATTCATTCTGCATTCATATGCATGTCGGTGACTCATACGGTTGAGGGCACCAAGACCGTGGCGGCGGTTTTCCTCCGGCGAGCTTGAAGCAATCGTGACCAGTATTGCGTTCAACATAAGGAGTGTCGAAGATCATCCCGTGACAAAAGTTGAGTTACGAAAAAGTCGGTAAACATTATCTAGAATGTGTCTAGGATAAGTGTGTGAGTACTTCTTGTAATCATCGTTCTATAGTGGATTTGTGGTGGACTGAGGAGTCCTGTGGATTTTCCCCAGAGATGGGGTTTTACAACGTAAAATAATTCTTTGCGTGTTCCTTTGTTTTATGTTCAGCATGTTTCAGGATTGATAAGCCATATCAATCCTGCTACCAAAGTTTATTTTTATTTATTTGATTATAATCTTAAATTGACCTGTTAACCCCCTCTAGGCATATATAGACATCCTACAGGTATTTTCAATTGGTATCAGAGCAGGTTGCTGGACATACTCAGCAAGATCTAACATACCTTAGGATGGATCGTGCCGCGGGTTCTGTTGCACATCCCCCATACTTCGATGGACACAACTATGGTGCTTGGAAGGCTAAGATGAAGTCTTTTCTTTGGTCCTTAGATGAACGTGTATGGAATACAGTAGTTCATGGATTTCCTAAACCCACAAAGAAGATCAGAAAAGGAGATGAAGCAACCACAGTTGTCAAAACCAGAGAGGAGTAGACCACTGAAGAAGTCACACATAGCACTAAAAATCAAAAGGGGTTAAATCCTTTATTTACTGCTGTTTCTTCTGATCAATTTGAATATATATCTAGTTGTGATACTTCTAAGGAAGCTTGGGATATTTTGCAGGATACTCATGAAGGAACAGATACTGTCAAGGGAGCCGAGCTTCAAATGCACACCTTACAGTTTGAGACACTCATGATGGATGAGAATGAAACTTTTTCTGAATTTTATGCTAAACTTTGTGTAATTGTGAATGCTTGTTCAAGTTTAGGTGAAAAAAATTCCAGAAAATAGGGTTGTGAAAAAGATTTTGATATCCTTGCCTCAACGGTTTCAACCAAAGATCACGGCTATTGAAGAGATTCGTGACTTAAACACCTTGAAAGTTCAAGAACTCATAGGGTCCATACAACAAAGAAGGTAACTATTCCTATAACTAAGAACCTTACTCTTGCACATTCATACTTTAAATCTTACTTGGGCATCAAAGGCCTTTTGGCTCACAACACACGAATAGAAGAGATATTGAGGGAGGGGATTCGAATACAGGACCTCAAGTGCAGGGATAACAACCCTTAAGCAATGTCTCGAGTTCGAGCCTTGTGAATGGAGCAGCCATCATTGGGAGAGCTTGCCCCCCAAAAGGGGTTCGACCCAGCTCGAGGGATTACTGCTAAAATATGAAACCTAATATGAGAATATTTGTTTGTGGGAATTTTCTGTGTATTCTTCTCCTTGTAGGAGGTCATATTTATAATACAACGAAACCTGAATGGGCAAGTAAATAATAAATTCCTAAATCTATTTACAGTAGGAAATCAGGAATTAAAGTAAATCAACTACAATTATAATAGGAATTCTTGGTGTGTAAGGAAAGTAAGTCAAATAGTCCACAAGTCACACCAACACTCCCCCTCACGTTGGTGCATAGATGTGGCCAATGCCCAACTGGTCTAGTGAATTGTGGAATGCTTTACTGAAAATTGCCTTTGTCAAAATATCCGCCAATTGATCCTCGGACTTTACGAAAGGAAACTGAATCACTTTAGCTTTGAGCTTCTATGTGATATAGTGTCGATCTACCTCAACATGTTTGGTGCGATCATGTTGAACTGGATTCTGTGCAATAGCTATTGCAGCCTTGTTGTCACAAAAGAGATTCATTACAGATGTAAGTCTATACCCAAGTTCAGTAAGCAACCTCCTTAACCAAATGAGTTCACAAATTCCTTTGGTCATACCTCTGAACTCGGCTTCTGCACTGGATAAGGCGACCACCTTATGTTTCTTACTTCTCCATGTAACCAAATTACCTTCCACAAATGTGAAGTAACCGGATGTGGATTTCCTATCTGTTATACTTCCTGCCCAATCTGCATCCATGTAACCATCAATATTCAGATGACCATGTTTTGAGAACATAAGTCCTTTTCCAGGAGCAGACTTCAAATATCTAAGTATCTGAATAACTGCATTCATGTGGTATTCACTCAGAGAATGCATAAATTGACTGACGACGCTCACCGCATAAGCAATGTCTGGCCTAGTATGAGACAAGTAGATCAATCTTACCACTAACCTTTGGTATCTTTCTTTGTTAGTTGGAACTTGATCCGGATATTCTCCAAGATGATGATTCTGAACAATAGGAGTGTCCGTAGGTTTGCAATCTAGCATTCCTGTGTCGGTCAACAAGTCCAAGACATATTTCCTTTGAGAGAGAAATATGCCTTGCTGCGATCGAGCCACCTCAATTCCCAAGAAATACTGGAGTCCACCTAGATCCTTCATCTCAAACTCAGTAGCCAAATAGTCTTGTAGTTATGATATTTCCTGTTTATCATTCCCAGTAATAATCATATCATCAAAATAGATTATTAATGCCGTTACCTTCCCTTTCTGATGTTTCAAGAACAGAGTATGATCTGAGTTGCTCTGTTTGAAACCATTGTTCTTCATTGCCATGGTGAACCGTCCAAACCATGCACGTGGTGACTGTTTCAATCCATACAATGCTTTTCGTAACCTGCATACTGTTCCAGTGTGAGTAGTATTATATCCAGGAGGAATGTCCATGTACACCTCCTCCGTGAGTTTGCCATATAGAAAAGCATTCTTTACATCAAACTAGTGTAGTGGCCAATCCAAATTAGCTGCAAAGGACAATAAGACTGACGGTGTTCAACTTTGCAACTGGTGCAAAGGTTTCTTCATAGTCTATACCATAGGTCTGTGTGTACCATTTTGCCACAAGTCTTGCCTTGTATCGCTCGATAGATCCATCTGCATTGTGTTTTATAGTAAACACCCATCTACATCCAACAATCTTTTTTCCTTGTGGTATAGTCTCCAATGTCCAAGTTTGATTTTTTTCAAGAGCTTTCATCTCCTCTTTTATAGCTTGAACCCACTTAGGATCTTTCAATGTTTCAGAGACCTTGGTTGGAATATGGATAGCAGACAACTAATGCACAAAAGCCTTGAGTGGTTCAGACAGCTTCTCAGTGGATACATGATTTGCAATTGGATACTTGGATGTCTTGCTAATATCAGATGAATAACGGTTTGGTGGCTTCCCACGATTTTTCCTGAAAGGTAATTGATATCCAATAGATTTATACTCTAAATTCACAAGTGTATGAGGAGTATTTACCTCAGGGATATTCTCAGGAGATTGGTCTGTTGGTACTGTTGAGTTAGAGGGGGGGGTCTTCATCTTGTTCTTCTGTATTGTCTGTAGGTGTAGGACTCGGATAAGAAATATCTTCGTAGGGATCAGGTGGATCAGGCGATTGATCGCTATGAATGGGCAATTGATCGCTTTTCGACAGAGAGTAATCTCGTCCTCCAAACTCAGGCCGATCGATCATTTCTATACATAGGAGAATTTCTTCGTTTTCCAAGTTACTCCAATTCTACTCTTCACTTCGTATCTCTCCCTGAAGCGTAGAATTGGATGATGAGTCATGGAAGAACAGCTCAGATTCCAAAAAGGTCACATCCAAAGTGACATAGGTACGTCAGGTAGCAGGGTGATAACAGCGGTAGCCTTTTTGATGAATGGCATATCCCACAAAAACACAACGAAGCGCACATGGATCAAGTTTGCTACGTTGATTTTTGTGGAGATGAACAAAAGCTACACATCTAAAGATTCGGGGTGTGAGTACCAAAACAGAGGGCAGGGGCCCGTGTTGGGCAAGCACTTGTAAGGGTGTTTTAAAGGTCAATACACTAGAAGGCATGCAGTTGATCAGGTGAACTGCGGTGACAATAGCATCATCCCAGTGATGGCGAGGAACATGAGCGCCAATCAAAAGTGCTCGGGTGGTTTCAAGAAGATGTCGATTCTTTCGTTCAACAACACCATTTTGTTGTGGTGTCTGAGGACAAGTCGTCTCATGGATAATTCCATGGTGTTTAAAGTAAGTTTGAAAGTCATGATTGACAAATTCTTCAACATTGTCTGAGCGAAGAATCTATATTTGAGCATTGAACTGAGTTTTTATCTGTTTGTGGAAGAACTGAAAAAAGGAAAACACTTCATTTTTATTCTTCAGCAAATAAAGCCATGTCATCCGCGTACAATCATCTATGAATGTGACAAACCACCAAATGCCAGAAGGAGCAATGATAAGTGAAGGTCCCCAGACATCAAAGTGAATTAACGTAAATGGAGTAGTACACTTGGTCGTACTCAATGGATAGGGCACACGGTGACTCTTGGCCAAAATACAAGTGTCACATGTGAAGTCAGAGTCCTTGAAACCTGAAAATAAATATGGTATAAGATGCTTCATATAACTAAAAGACGGATGTCCCAATCGACGGTGCCACAACTAGATTTGCTTTTGTTTGCTATCAGAGGGATGTGTCACACTATTAGCCATGCCAGGACTGAAGTCATCTACATAATATAGCCCCCCTCTCTTAGTACCACGACCAAGAATCTCCTTAGTGTGAATATCTTGAAGCAAACAAAAACTCAGATAAATTAGTACACAAAAATTCAATTGTTCAGTAAGCTGACTAACAGACATCAATTTATTAGACAAAGATGGAACAAGTAAAGTATTAGACAGTGAAAGAGAGGATGAGAGTGCAACAGTGTCAGCCTCTGTCACAGGATAAGTAACTCCATTGGCGTTAGCAATACAAGTTCGTCGGGGTTGTGTAGTATTCAGAAAATCATCAGGATCAAACGTCATATGATCAGTGGCACCGGAATCAATTATCCAATTACTAGAATCAATCTTATCCGAAGTATGGAATCCATAACCAATACCATTACTAGTCGTATCGCGTTGTGTTTGATATTTGAGAGTAGCCCACCATTCGGGGTAGCCATGCAATTTAAAACAAGTCTCACGAGTGTGTCTCGGATCACCACAATATGAGCAATCTCGTCCATGTGTCGGGGTCGGCAGTCGGGAAGTCATAATTTGTGCAGCGGAAGATGCATAGGATACAATAGGAATTCGTATCGGGATCTGAGCCTGAGTCGGGGCCGGAGTCGGAGTTGAAGTCGGGATCTGGGTCTGAATCATAGACAAATTCGGGGTCGGGGTCATCATCGGAGTCGGGGTCGAGGTCATCATCGAAGTCATCGTCGGAGTCGTCATCATAGTCAGGGTCGGGGTCGTCAAAATAGGATCTTGATTCAAGATCGGGTTCGGGGTCAACAAAATAGGATCCTTATTCAGGATCGGGTTTGTGATCAAAGGTTGCATCTGTAGGAGCTGAGCCACTTGGGCACTCAACTCGGTTATGGTTGGTTGAGAAGGAGAGAATGAGTCGGTGGTGCTACCTCCATGAGGGTTGAAAAAATTGTCGGTTGCGCAGATCTCACGGCCTGGGGTTCCGGGCCGAGGGGATGTGCGTTGACACGTGGCTTTCTGCTTTCGGATACGGTGCGGTTGTGCGCGGGCGTGCCAGCACGTGTTTGTGCCTAATAAATCACGGCCATGAACTGGCCGAAAGAGCCCCTTTTCTCGGCCCAAGCACTTCCTCGAGAAGCTAAAGCGCAGCGTTTCGCCAAGGTGTTTTGCCTTCCCGAAAACAACGGAAAAGTTGCCAAGGTATGATCATCTCGGCCTCGATTGTAAGCAGAGGCCGAGGCCGAGCAAAATCGCGGCCAGAGATATCAGAATCAAATCATCACGTGATAGCAGGGTCCCATGCTTCATTTAATGAAGTAATGCCTCTGTTTATTGCAGCAAACCCACTGGCCACGAATAAGCATTTAATGCATGAGGGAAGGTGGGAAGTGATTGAAGTCAGGGTTTGGCGACAGGAAACAGAGTGATAAGACGTGGACATTCTCACAAGAATTCTTGCAGCTTGAGAGATTAGGTCACCAGCTATCAAAACAATAAATGCGTCTCCACGGCCAGAAGCGCAGAACCCACGATCAGGGCGGCGGCCGAGATTCACCAGGATTTTAGGGGGTCACAACACCATACTTCACGATCCCAAATGTCGATTGGACTACCCACTTGTGCTAATCAGACTCCACTATGCGTAATTTCAGCCTCGATTGCTCCTCCAAGAACTCTTCCTATAAATACAAGGCTTGAGCTACATTCAAAGGGTTCAAACACCAAACAAAAGCCTCCCACGGAGCAACTACCCATATATCATACGGCCGTCGCTCCCTGAGCAGCGCGCCGAAGCACCGCCCAAAACCCACCAACACCATCACTAAATGGCCTTGTAGCTCAGGCCGTGAACCTAACAGCCGAGATTAGTTCCTCTCTCGGCTACAATCGTTTGATTAGAAGACGAGTCCAAACAGGCGCATCACTTAACCATTCTATCCACATCAACCATCTCGACGCACGGTAGACCGTGCTGGCACGCCCACGCACAACCGCACCGCACCCAAAATCAGGAAGCCGCGTGTCAACGCATATCCCCTCGGCCTGGAAACCTAGGCCGTGAGATCTGCGCGGTAGACACTTTTGGCACGCCCGGTGGGACACTTGTCAAAACTTATGGTGGAAACTAGGGCACAGGCAAAGCTCAAAAACAAACCAGTCGAAATGACTTCTGAGACTCATGAGTCCACCTCACCAATCACTATCACCGAGACTGAGCATACGGTCGGGATCTCGGCTAGCGTTCCAGTAATGACGGATCGTACGACCGAGTCCATGCAAGAACAGGCAGTGGTGGAGGATCTGATGTCCAAGCAGGCCAACAGGATAGAAACATCCTTTATGGCCGCAATGGACAGATTCTCCTCAGAGCTGCGAACGCTTTTTCAGGAGAGGATGCCGGTAGCCTCGCCTGCGACACCTCCCAGAGCCGGACCAAGGAGTCAAGAACGCGAGAGAATCGAGCCTTACGACGAAAGTAGCAGCCTCGGTGTCTCGGCCCACACCCAAGCGTCAGGCTACGGCCAGCATTCTTTGCCACCGACAAACAGCTGGGGACAGTCCCAGCCCACATGGGCGAATTCTGGGCCAACCTACTCAGCAGAGACAACGCGCAGCTCGCTCCACGCTTTAGCCAAAGCATTAGGGCGGGGTAGCCCTGCATCATCTACGGTCCAACGTCTCGGCCTGACCCAGACTTTGGCCGACCAGGCACAGTCCGGCCAGAGCAACGTGACCAAAGCATCACCACAACAATACGATCAGAAGGGCTTGACTGCTGCACTACCATTACAAATACACGGTCCGGTCATTCTGACGACAACACAGACACACTTAGGTTCCCATGAGGATGCAATCCAACAGAACCAGGTGGCCATACCTCGATGGCCAGTGGGCCAAACGAACCTCGGTCAAGTCCGCGGTTTTCCTCTAATACCACCCGGCTCGGTCGCAGCGGCCGAGCCTTTGCTCAAACAACCCAGCATGTAAGGCCGCGAAATGATGACCAACAGGAGAGGCCCCCTCGAGGGTTTAAGGTCAAAGGTACCCGGTACATGACCGAGGAAGGCTTCATTCAGCGATGGCCGGGGACGCCAGTCTACGCTAAGCCATGTTCATCAAGGAAACCTGGAGTTTGGCGAAATTTACTTCCTAAAGCTTTCTGGGCACACCGCGCTTCAAAAAAAATGGCCGTGTGCACATCTCCTTATGTCTCGGCCAAGGGCCATGACACTAATAAGCTATTAAAGCTGAGGGTTCGAGTTCTTCAAGTTATCGGGCAACATAGCCGAAGGAGGAAGGATTACTCGCAGATGGTGCCCAGAAGTTCAGAGAATTTACAACAGTCGAAACTCGACGCCTACAACTAGGCGCAAGTTCAAAAGAAAATGGCGCCGAGGACCTACGACAAAAAAGTCAAGAAAAAGAAAAGAGGAAAGTAGGCAGACGGGCTAAACAAAAGGCACGGCCAACATATAGAGAAGGAAAGTATACATTTAGTCTTTCAGAAAAGAAGGCCCTCGCCTTACATTTAGATAAAAAGGGTCATTTCTTACAAAAGAGAAAACATATGTGTAAATATAGAAATAAAATGTGTGTATATAGTTAATTATTACCTCCCAAAAAGAAACATATATTTAAAACTGGCCACTCGCCGCTCGCCTAGACCTCCTCGCTGAACATGCCCCAGATCAAGCACGTGATCCTCCTTCAGGCGATGTCCCCACCGTCTATGTCTGCCTGCCACCTCGCCCGAATCAGCTTCCTCTCGGCCAATGCTTTCTTCATCTCGGTCGCCGCTTTGAGGATTTGCTTGGCCGAAGATTTCAATTCGGCTTCGACCGCAAATGCGCCATCTCGGCGTTGGAGTATGAGATCTCGACGAGCCTGGAGCTCGGCAATCTGAGCCTCGACTTGCGCAAGTTCTTCAGTCTCCCGCTGGACGACAAGATCATTCTTTTTCAATCGGGCCATCGCAGGTCGGACTTGTTCCTTTATCTCCACCAAATCCTGCTCGAGCGAGCTCCCCTCGGCCATCCGCGTAACAGCTTCAGCATACCGGCCGATCATTTCCTCACCTTCGGCCAGGCGGGCTTGCAATTCATCCAGCTGAGCCGAGTTTAGCAGACCGATCGCCATAGCCGTATCCAAGCAGGACCTAAACTCCATAAGCGCCCCGGCAGCGATCATTTGGTGAACTCCAAGGAAGAGGAACTCTCGGAGCCTTTCAACGACGGTCTTGGAGTCCTCGTCCAGGGGAGCCAAGGTCGAGCTACCTCCTCAAGGGAGCCGAGGCCAAGCTACCCCCTTCCTCATGGAGGCTGGCGTATAGCTCCTCGAGATCATCAGAGAAGGTGGCCTCCTGAACATGAGAAAGAGTTTGGGTGAGAAACAATTAGCTAGGACATAAGCGAATAACAAAAAGAAAGGGCTGAATACTCACGGCGAGCGAAAGCTCGGTTCTGACCGCCGAAGTAGTCCTCAGGAGACTCGGGACACTCACGACCATGGCCCTAGTTACCGCTGGCTCGGTCACGACCGTCGAGTCCTGGGACAACGGCGCAAGGGGCATGGTTACAGCAACCGTGGATAGCGGCAGCGACGACTGGGGAGGCTGGAGACAAAAATTCGGTTAGGAGTATAGTGCAATTCTGAAAAGAGAACAATAAAGCTAAGTATAGGGAAAGCGAACTCTTATCGAGCGAAAGGAAATGCCGCTTAGACGACGAGGAGCGGACGGCGACAGCTCGATAGGTACGTCCGCAGTGGCCTCTTCGGTGGCTTCTTCAGCGGCCTCCTCGGTAGCCTCTTCGGCGCCCTCGTCGGCAGTCTCCTCGGCGGCCTCCTCGGTAATCTCCTCGGCGGCTGACACTTCTACGAACGCTGTCTCGACAGTAGTTGCCCCCTCCACCACCACTTCCTCAGCGGCCGCCTCCTGAATCACCATCTCGGCCGCGGCCTCCTCTTCGACTACCATCTCAGTTGCAACTGCTTCCTCGATCGGCACCTCGGCCGTGGCTTCCTCCTCGGCCACCACTTCCTCCTACGAAAAAAAAACCGAATTACCAAAGTGTATAAAGAAGGGAGGGGGTGACCTGGAAGAAAAGGGAAGAAATCAAGGAATACTCACAGCCACAGAGGGAGCTTCACTCACAATCACAGGAGGGACGTCCTCCTCGTCCCTGCCCTCCGAGGAAGCAAAGAGGGTCTTTTTCCTCGGCCACTCCACCGTCGCCGTCTCAATCACGGCGCAGCCTCAACCGGTGTGGCCTCAGTACTTGAAGCTTCTCGCCCCCTCTTACGACCCGGGGCTATGTATACAAAGAAAAAGAGAGAGGTGAGATGACCAAGGACGAAAGTGGTTTAGAAAGGCCGGCGAAAAATAATGATAGAGGGCTTACCGGCGGCAGCTATCGGTCGAGCCGGCGAGGAGGACGGCACGGTCCTATGCGCCAGGGTCTTCCGCGCCCCCACCACGACTGGGGCCTTGGGAGTTGGGACCGTGGTCAAAGCCGCAGCCGTCGTTCCAGCCGAGGGAGAGGGCGTCACCTTAGGTGCGGCCACGGCCGGGGTACTCGAGCGAGGAGGGCCGGTTGATACCTTCTTCACCTTACTATCCTTGGGGGTGAGAGGGTCCCAATCTGCATTCTTCAAGGCCCCCCTCACAGCCTCTTCAACAGGCCGAGTGAATCTGGCCGAGATACACTCCTCGTACCAAACCCTTCCATCCTCGTCATAGGCATTACGACGCAGCCAAAGCGTCAGAGTAAGGAAGGTCATCCCCTGTTGAAGTTGGAGGGAAATGTCAGCCACGCCGTGCTGCTGGGCAACGTCGGCCCTCCAGGACGAGAGCCGGTTCGTTGACAGAGGGGGGAAGTGGGGCCGTCTGAATCAGGCCGAACTGCCGCGCCACCAAGTTTGGCAGATAAACCTCGGCCCCGGCCTTGGACAGGCCACAGTGAAGGTCGCGCGAAACCAGGAAGGAACCCCAGATCTCTTTAAGATCATTCTCTGTCTCGCCATCAGGAATGACGGAGAGGTCGTGAGTTAGGAACAAGGGGAATGGCCGAGCAAGGCAGACTCGAAACTGCATACCAGTCCTCTCGGTCAAGCCGTAGAAGAACCTGTAGCAGAAGGCCGTGGCATTGTGCTTCCTAGGGGCTCGAGCGAAGGCGTTGGCCAGCGGCTCGGTGTCGGCAATATTGACCGCCCCTCTCAGCTCTGGGAAGTAGGCTTGCAGCCAGAACTGGAAAGCCCAGAGCGGACCGTCGTGCTTCGGCTTCATCCCATCGGTGATGATGTCGCGAAGCGTGCGGTAGATGTGGCCGAGCAGGAATGGGCCGAGTGCTAACCTTCTGCCCTGGGCAAGGTAATCGGCCAGGTGGGCGAACTCCAAGGTAACCTTGTTCGCCTTGGAGCAGAACACAAACTTGCACAGCCAGTACAGCAGGAATGCGGCGTGCTCAACTTCGCCGAGGGGGGCGATGGCGTCGTCTTCGTCGCTGTCTTCTACCCCAAAGTTGCTGTAAAAACTGGAGTAGTTGAGCATGTTCTTCGCCTTGGCCCCGGTGACTCTCGTAAGAGTAGGCCAGGCAGCCTTGAAGCTCCCTTTTGCCTCAGGAGCAACGAGTGCGGTGTTCACTTCCACGTCGAGAGGAGAGAGGCCGAAAAGGGCGGCCATGTCTAGAACGATCGGCGTCATCATGCCGAACCGAAAATTCATGGTGTTGGTAGTTGACGACCAAAAGCACAGGGCCGCGGCCAAGAGCGACCGATCCATGACGAGCGGCCGATCAAACAGCTTGATCAAGTGGTAGATGCCTTGATCCTTCCATTGCTAGCTGAAGAAGTGCTCCATCCTCGGCAGCCATTTCTCCCAATCCGGGGTCACGGTTGGCCATTGCTGCTGCGGCCTGACAACATTCCAATCTTGGATGTAGGTGAATGTAGCTTCACGGTTGGCCATTTCTCCAAAACAAGTTAGCAAACCTATTCTCCTCATCTGCACTGAACTTACAAAAAAATTCAAGATACACTGACGCTTTCGCTTTGATGTAGGTGAGTGTAGCTTCAATGTCGCCGTCTAACAATATTTCCCTACGTGATGCATCCAACTTCTTCCTTAAGGATCTAAGTCCTCAGCTCATGCATTGATAGAGGCTTAAATCCTACACCATATGTGGCAATCCCTTTCACCATATGTAACCAAAATGGATCATTTACAATATTAAATAGGAGTGCTCTAGAGAAGAAAAATGACCAATCTTTTGACAAACTTCATTTCTTCCTTCTTGTTTGTATGTTGAATTTAATGTACTTTGCCGAGCTTCTAAAGTGACAAATCTATCCATTGGTCCCCTTGATTTAGGTTTTGCTATAAGAGCCTTATCAACTGCAACACTCCTAGTACCGGGAATTCCATATTCTTTATCCAATGAAGTTTCCATACTCTGAGCCCCTCCTCGTGGACCATCCCCAATCTCTCTAAGCATTTCATTTTTCTTTCTTTTTTCAAGATGAAAATTTTTCAAAGTTGCGGCACACTTTTTTTTCACATGCTCAGGAACTTTCTTACATGGTTGCATACCATGATGAGTTTGACCCAAATGATGCTTAAGTCTAGAAATTTCTCCACTACATCTTTGATCACAAAATGTGCATCTCAAGTATTTTTTTCCCCTTTATTTCTTTTGCATACTTCCACGTAGGAGCTTTTCGATTCATAGCTATAAAACAACACCATTAATATTTCTAAGATACAAGGATGATGCATGTATGTCAAATTTCTACTATATCACATAAACGAATAAGATAACTAATATATTGAAGAAAAAAAATTGAAAAAAAATTATACTGAACTTCAAATTACAGTTGCGAAGAATTAGAGAGAAAAATGAAATGGCTTACTTGCAGTCAAAAGATGAAGAGAATTCGTGAAATTGATGGAGATTATCTGGTAATGGTAGAAATTAGGGTTGTACTATACAATATATATGTACTAGCTCCTTGGCACGCATGTGCCAATTGGTTTATTTATTTATTTTTAATATTAAGAAAAGATAACATGGGTAGTTATTATCTGATTTCGTTTTTAATCTTAATTTTTTTAATTATAACAAATGTGAATTTACCATATTATCCTCATTTAATTAATAATTTCAATTCGTAATGTTTGAATTAACCAAGGGCATTTTCTGGTATTTTGAATGTTTCACCATTCTCTGCCTTTTGCTTTATATATATAGATAGATAAGTCCATGTATTAATATATTAATTTCGAAAAGAAAAAAAAAAGTAAGTAGAATAAAGCTACAGACTTATGTTTATTAATTCTTCTTGGATTTAGAAAAGACAAGAAAGATATTAATTCTTCTTGCCTTGTGTTTATTACAATCAAGGTCTAAAATATCGGTGATATCGGAAATATCGGTAGGCCAAAAATACGGAAATTTCGATGGAAATATCAGGATATTATCGATATCAATAAAAATTGAATAAAAACCACGGAAATTGTAAGAAAAACTTGGAAATTTTTATTGAAACTTTGCAGGATGTTTATTTAGTCTATCTATTAGTTTATCAAAAAAAAATTGAAGGAAATGCATTGCATGATGGATTTAACTGATTTAAGTTGATTATATAGCGAGCTGGCAAACACTGTGAGTGTAGAAAATATGTAGTAATTAATGAAAAAAGATTAAACACACTATAATCAAAAGTAGAAACTTGAAAAGGAATGGTCAAAAGAATTCAAAACAATTTGTTTCTTGCAAAAAAAATTCAAAACAAAACCATGTATATATATAAATATTTTATAATATTTTCACAAAAAACATAAGTGATATGGTGGTTAAGGTGTTGAAGGAGTAAAATGGGAGGGGTTCGAATCCCCTTGGTGTCTTTTTTAATATAGAAATTTATCCTATATAATGAATATTAGCTTACAGACATTTTAAAGACGTTATAAATATTATACGCTGAAAATATAATCACAAACACGTATGCAGCTGAGTTGGATAAAGCGCTGGGCTGTTTCTCACAGAGGCAAGGTTCGAATCCCTCCATGCTCAACAAGGATAATTTTCAGCATTTTTCAAGTATTTTTGGGTCAAAATATCACGAGAAACGAAATTTTTAGACAAGACTCAAAACATAAAAAAAAAACTAAAAGTTACTCTCCCATCCCCAAACTTAAATCTAGGGATGGGCATTATTACCGAAAACCGGTAAAAACCGGACCGGACCGCCTATTATTATTTTTATTTATTTTATTTTAAAAATACACTTGTCAGCATATTATTCGTCGATTTTAAGCCATTACATACTCCTTGCTACACCGGATCCGTAGAGAAACCCTAAACATTTTCGGGAAATAGCGGTATATACCCCCAATTTTATAATCTTAACTAAAAATACCACCCCCCC
>NW_018922015.1:6833-37739 GCF_002207925.1 Prunus avium
AAAACTTTTCGATGGTTATAAACAAAAATCACGATTAAACGGTTATTTTAACTCCGATTTTGATGATTTTTTATATCTACACTCCTTGACCCTATATGAATACAATGACTGCATTCGATCGTCAATTTAAAATATTTACACTAGTGGATACCACAAAATCTTATGTTATATTTAACAAAAGTATAAATAAACTCTTAATTGTTAGTGAATATATTGTTTTAATAGCATATGTATTCTATGAAACCAATTTTCAACGATCCAACCGTCAAACTTGTTTGTTTATACTTCGAGATCGTATACGCCAGAAATCGGAAAAAATAAACAGTCAGAGATCACGTAAAGGGCCAAAACTTTTCGATGGTTATAAACAAAAATCACGATTAAACGGTTATTTTAACTCCGATTTTGATGATTTTTTATAGCTACACTCCTCGACCCTATATGAATACAATGACTCAATTTGATCTTCAATTGAAAATATTTACACTAGTGGATACTACAAAATCTTATATTGTATTTAGTGAAAGTTTATAAACTCTTAATTGTTAGTGAATATATTGTTTTGATGGAATACACATTCTACGAAACTAGTTTCAACGATCCAACCGTCAAACTTGTTTATTTATACTTCGAGATCATATACGCCAAAAATCGGAAAAAATAAACATTCAAAGATCAAGTAATAGGACAAAACTTTTCGACGGTTATAAACGAAAAATCATGATTTAACGGTTATTTCAATTTCGATTTTGATGATTTTTTACAGCTACATTCCTTGACCCTATATGAATACAATGAACCAATTTGATCGTCAATTTAAAATATATATTTTCTAACAAAAACCCAATCCGAACTACAATAATATATTTTTCTAACAAAATAATTTTGTTATTTTATTTATTTTAGTATAGACTTTGCGAGACGAAGATTATTATTTCGTTGCGCAAAAGTTATCCAAAATTTTTTTAATTTTTTTTAAAAATTTTAGTAAAGACTTTGCGAGACGAAGATTATTATTTCGTCGCACAAAGGCATCCAAAAAATTTTAAAAATAATTCTGTGCACCGAATTCTATTATTCGTCGCGCAAAGTTACTTTTCGCGACGAATCTTTGTCGTCGCGCAAAGTCACTTTGTGCGACGATTTGTTTTTCGTTGCGCAAAATTGAGTCGCGTAAGACTTTGAGTGACGATGATTTGTATTTGTCGCGCAAAGTCACTTTGCGCAACTAATTTTTTTTTTTCGCACAAAGGTTTTTTTTTAGTAGTGTGGGTATTATTGTTAAAATTGTTTTCTTGGTCTTGGGAATCTTATTCCAGTATTTTAACTTCCTTGTAGATTCAAATGCAAGTTTGTGCTCTTTCATTGAATACAAGAACATAACTTTATTTCAATTTACAATTTCTGCGATTTATTGTTGTGCAAAGGTGAATTGTTAGCTTTTGGTGAAACATGAAAATTCTTGTTTGTTTATGACAGAAAACAGATGAATGAATAGTTGTTCTAGGCTCTTTGTTTGTTATTTTTTAGGAATCTATTGAAAATTTGTTAATAATTGAGATTGTGACTTGCCAATTGCCATGTTCAGTATTGTTGTTATTGTCAAAGCAAATTATGCGATTTATTCAAATAGTTATACTCTGGCTGCTTCTTCTAATTAGTTTTGTTGCTGTATACATTAATATAAATTAATTTATTTGAAAATTAGGGGAGGAAAAGTGTGTGTTTATCTTTGTAGATAGAGATAGGAAAGAGACACTTGAGACTCAAAGCTTTTCTCGCTGTAATGTAAATAATGAATTACATACTAAGAAATTACGTGTCACATTATATATATATATATTTTTTAGAAGTGTGTGTTACTCATTTTGTTTATTTGTGATGTTGCAGAGGTTGTTCTTTGGTTTCAGAGTTCCACTGGTGCTACGAACGCCACCCTTTCGGTAATAATATTTCTGCTATAGCATAATCATTGTTATGTTTTTATATGACTATAAGGTTTTCTATGCTTTATAATCCACTCATAAATGGAAGATTTTGATTCATTTAAGTTGTCTTCTAAGTTCAAACTGCTCCTCTCTGCAAATGGTTTGTTGCAAATCACAATTATGGGCCATTGAATTAATTTCCACAAACAAATTCATCCCATTGGATTAACTAATTATATAGGATTTGTTGTAGATTTTATGGAATTTGTTTTTTTTATAAAACATTTGACATTGGTCTACACTATCTTGCATGCATATGGATTTTGAAATGAGTTGTGTTGTGTTTATTTAGTTTTCTCTTTGTGGTATTGGTTACTTTTCAACCAATTAAGATTTGATTGTCCTCTCAAGGAATTTGAAAAGAAACCAGTCTTCACTTCATATAGTCATATTTTTCATGTTTTCAGTTGTTTGTGTAAGAAAAGGAAATGTAACATAATTTTAACTTCATTGTAGATTCAAATGCAAGTTTGCGCTCTTTCATTTAATACAAGAACATAACTTTATTTCAATTTACAATTTATGCGCTTTATTGTTGTGCAAAGGTGAAAACAAAAGCAATCTACTTATTCAAGTTGAGTTTGATGACAAAGTACAACTTCTTGAATTAGGCTCGGAGCCATTTGATCAAAAATTTGTTGAACATGAGAAAAAAAAAATTGCTAAATGCTTCCGCTCACTCCACCACTTTTCTCAAAACAAGCTCCGCCTACATCTCTCACTGTCTCACCCAGCCCTTCTCCAGCAAAGCCCATTTCAGATTCAAAAAAGAGGTATAGACTAGCAGTTAAAGAGAGCTCTTTTCAACTCTCTCTCATAGGGAAAAAACTGAAAAGGTTAGGATTTATATACCATGTAACCCAGAATTGCTGAGGCGCAAGGAAGTCAAATTTGTGAAATTTGAGAAGAATTCTGGAACTTGAGTAGACAAATTGATTTCCTCTATACGAATAACTGAGAGTGAGTGAAGTTTCAGTAATGAACTATCAAAAGGGCCTGAAATATTAGAAGCGGACAAGCTCAACACCCTCAATTTTGGCAGTGAAGATGATATAGCTTGGCACCACTGAGCCCCATGTGCTGATATATTCACACCATCAAGATGAAGTTCAACAAGCTCAGAAAGGTTGCCAAGGAGTACATTCAAATTTGGATTCTCAAGTTGCAGTGAAGGAGTTCCGGGAACGTAAAAAAAGGTAGATAAATCAAGAGTTACCAACCTCGTCAGGTGTGAAATCTCACTTGGAATCTGCCCCACAAAGCCAGCATTTGACAGGTTCAGATAACTCAAACCGGTCAGCTTGTCGAACTTGGATGGAATCTGAGTATATTCGAAGTTATTGTAAGCCAAATTCAGGTTCTCAATGTACTGCAGACCAAAAAGAGCACTCGAATTATCAAGTCCACCTGAAATTGACTCGCCGCTTAAGTCGAGATGGGAAACACAGCCATCTTTACAGTACACACCTTTCCAATAGCAGTAATCTGAGCCATTGTTCCATTTCACAAGTTTTTTAGATGATGTAGAGTCAAATTTGAGGCTGTTCTTCAACTGAAGCAACAAAGATTTCTGATCGCTGGGACATTGGCTAGAGACCACAAATACATGGACGCTGAGTGAAACATAGTAAATAAGGATTAAGAAAAGCCATGAAAACAGAGGAATTCTCATTGGAAGCTCTGGCTGGCTGCTGATACGTGACAGCAAATGTGGTGAAGAACAGATTAAGCTAGGATATTATAGTTTGCAAATGTGGCTTCAGCAGTCGTGGAAATATGAGATTGCTTAGTGACTTGCAAATGTGGCTTCAGCAGTCTTGGAAATAGAGACGCTGAGGAAAACTGAGATAGTGATGGATTGGCTTTAAATTAAATTTTGTGGAAAATGTCTCCACAACAATTGTGGTTTGCTTGACTTGTTGAATTTTAAGTTTTTTGCCGTCTACTTAATGGGGGTGTTGCAATGTAAATGTATGTAGGTTGTTTTATTCGATGTTTGACCAAGTACGAGGGGACTATTGACTATTGAATAAGTCGCTGAATTTCTGGGTTCATGACTCATCCATAGTTTGAATTGTGAAATTGCATGGTCGTGCCTCGGGATGAATTTGAGCCATTTACAACAAAGAAAAACTAGCTGTGAACTTTGCAAGCACGTGTTAAAATGAATGGATGTTCAAATATTGTTCATCTTCTTGGAATGCAACTACAAAATAAGGGCCGTGTTGCCAACTTTGGCGGAATTTGCCCACTCAGCTTGTTCTGTGACAGGTCTAAGGACTCGAGTACCCTCATGTTACCAAATAACTCATTTCCGGATAAGTTAAGGACATATAGTGATTTGAATTCTCCCATTTCCTTAGGTATTGTTCCACTGAAATTGTTGCAGGAGAAGTTAATCAAGGTGAAGATTGATAGAATCTTTAGCAGATCCATCTCTAAACCTTTGTTGGTAACTGTTATACCATCCTCAAAAGAAAAACCAACCCCGTCTCTACCTGCGGTGAAAAATTCTAGGAATTTGACCTTCGCTGGGGAGTCATCTTTGTTAGCCATCATTGACCGCCATGTTGTCAAAGATCTTCTCGGTATTTCACCACTGAAATTGTTGTGAGCTAGGTTTATGATTTGAAGCATTGGCCAGATGCCATTGGTCTTGGGACATTCAATGCATCCGTAGAATTTGTTGGGTTCTTTTTTGTGTTTTTTAAAGTGGCCTGGCTTCTGTTGATTTTCTTCTTCTGCAGAGTTAGCTTTGGGTGCGGTGGTTGTATCATAAATAGTAGGATTTTATGTGTTGTTTTGTATTGTTCAAAAGTCACCTGGGTTTTTTTTATATATTTTTTATATTTTTTATTTTATAGAGTTTGGGTAGTGTTGGGTTTTACTATATTTTAGACACTATTTTGGGACTTGAATGTGAAGTTCTCTTAATTTTTTAAGCTCCGCGTTGTTGTGAAAATCTCTTAATTTTTGCAAGGGATGATCCACAACGTTAACCTCCACACTTAAAGTTGGTTTGTTTGGGGGCGAAATCTAATAGGGCGAGTTTGGATCTGGATATTTGGTTCACTTTTATTGGATGGATTTCAATTTACATAAAATCCTCTTAGAATTAATAAGACCAAATTTGAAATTTGAAATTACAAATAAAACTAGGAATTTCAATGTATTTGAACTTGTTTGAAGTTTACTTTTCTCTCCTATGTTCCTATCTCTCTCCTTATGTCTTATATATATCTCTCTTTCTCTCTTTCTCTCTCTCTCCCTCTCCCCTTGCTGCTCGTCTATCTTTCCTTTATCTTTTATCTATCTCACACATGAGAGAAACTTGCATGTCATTATCTCTGACCAATCACGTTCCATCTTGCGTAATAAAGATTTCACACGGCGGAACGAGTTGGATGGAGATAGCAAAATAGTGTTATCTTTATAAGATGCAATTTCTTCTCCACACACACACACACACACACACACACACTCACTCTCTCTCTCTCTCTCTCTCTCTCTCTCTGTGTGTGACATATCCCTCTCTTTGCTCAGTTGGGTCTCTCCCGATCTGCCTTTCTCTGTACCCCTTCGATTTCTCACCTCTCCGCTGACTCTATCTCTTCTTCATGCCAAATCTCAATGAGATCTCTCTCCTCCTTTGACACACACACACACACACACTCTCTCTCTCTCTCTCTCTCTCTCTCTCTCTCTCTCTACTTTCGAATCTCCATCACCAGCATTTTTGCAATTTTTTTTTGGGATAAGTCGTATAGACTCTTTGTGTTTTCTGTGTAATTTTCACCTATACTTGAGAGCTTCCCATCTCTCTTTTGTGAGAGTTTTATTTGTTTTGTTATGGCTTGATTTTTTCAACCTTGATCTTTTTTTGAGTTCTAAGTTTGCAATCTTAGTTGGAATGCCATTATCAAAGAATCTTTAGTCCTGCGTGATTGTTAGTGGAGGCGCACCTAATTGTTTTTATTTTGATGTTAGATTTCTCCATTATTGTAATGGCCCTTTGTGGCTATAGTTATTTGCCGTTTGTAGCTAATGGCTTTTTTGGATGAATTCTGAATGTAATATCAGAATTTCTCAACAAAAAAAATATATTAATAATAACACTTTCACATATGCGCCCAACTTTTGTTTGTAAATAGACAAAAAAAAAATTGCTCTTAGAACATCTTCAAGAGACTCTTTAAATGTAGCTCTTTAAATACAAGTTTATTTATGTACGTGACACTTTGAAGACAGAAATATGTTACTTAAGAGTTTTACACTTCTACGGACTGCAAATTTCAGTATTTTTTTAAATAGTTTTTTAATTACAAGTCTCTTTATTTCTTTTCTTTATTAATTGGTTTCTTTATATCACATGCATTGTTGCTTTTTTCTGATATAAATATAGTCACTTTAAAAACGCAAGAGCAAGAAGTGGTGAGGTTCCCAATTTGGTGACTTGGTTTGTGAAATCTCTTGGAACTACGTTGTTTGATGTGACTTTACCTATCTAATTGGGGAAATAATTTGTGGGGTCTTGACGATGCTCTTAATAAGCCTAATATTTTTTATATTCCAGATTCGAACTTTCGTAATTTTTAAGTTCCATGTTTTGGACCGAAAGATAGGCCTCAATTATTTTTGTTAAATATTAATGCTAGCTCAAGGTTTAACATGATGGGGCCGGCCGGCCGGCCGGCATATGGGATTAGGAAGATCATGCTGTATGTCCAGTCACATCAAGGAATACCCCTACATCATGTAGCTATAGCTTCCAGGGTCCTTAATTATGATTAATTAGCACATAGAGTACCAATGGTTATACATATTCTTGCTCTGTTCTATCTTCTAATTAATTTTGAATGTGGATATGGAATATGCTAGTCTTGATGATAAGTTATTTTCAATTTCTTGACTTCTAGGCCGAAACATGTTTTCTTGTGGTGATCTGTTGTTGCTGTTCATGCTTTAGCACAATCCTTTTATTTTTTAATGGCAATATATTTAAAGTTTTTATCATGAATGGTTCTTGAAGTTTTCAAAAGTCCTCATTTGAGTTATATGACTTTCAAAACAATCAACATGATCTTTAATCTTTTGGTCCACATTTCGTTACATTTCGATAAAATCTTCTTGAAAATTGGTCACTTATTAACAACACATGTCAAACTTTAAAGGGCTATAATCATGCATGAGTAATGCTATTTAGACACACAACATTGACCACCTTAGCTGACTACTTTATGTGGCAACTGATGTGTCATGCCATGTCAATTAATGAATGTTGTCATGAGGCCACTTACTAGGAACGCTAGGGTTTTTTAATTTGTTTTTTAATTGACATGGCGACATTCATTAATTGACTTGATATGACACATCAATTGCCACATAAGGTGGTCAGCTAAAGTGGTCAATGTTGTGTGTCTAAATAGCATAATATGCATCATATCCACCCATAACACTAATTATAGGTGAGAATTGGTCATTTCGTCACATTTCCTCAAAATCTTCATGTTTTTGCTTTTCAAAGCTATTTGTTCTCCTTGATGGAACCCATACATGAAACTCAAAATTTAGGGCCAGTTTGGCATTGCTGTGCTGTGAAAATAATCGTTGTCAGATTTGCTGTGAGAGAAATCAACTGTGAGATAAAGCAGTTTGGCGTTTGGTAAACTTTTTGTTAAAAGTGTTGTTGATATTGATTTCCTCATAATTAGAAAATGATTGTGGCATAATCATTAAACCCAGCACCTCTTCAAAACTGATTCTTGCATAATCAGAAAATGAAAGCACCTCATTAGCTGCTTTCCCTTATAGCTTTCTCTCACAGCAATTTTTAACAATAAGTGATTTTCTCACAGTTTACCAAAGGGGCTGGACTTCCCAAATTTTTTTTAAAATCACTTATCACCCCAAATAAGCAATGCCAAATGGGCACTTAGAAAAATGTCCTTGCATGTTGAGCAAAAGCATGAGTTTTAAAACTAAAACGAGTTATATTTTGATGGTAATGTACTTGTTTCAATTCATGTGATAGAGAAAAAAAGATGAAGTAGCGCATTGATTGATTTAAGAACTTTTCAAAAGTTCATGAACCACTTGTTATAAAACATCTTATAAACTGATGTTGTAGACATCCATTAGTAACACTTTCTTTTAAAATACATGGTTGCTTAGATAAACTAGAACCTCAGTGACAAAATGTAATCTACCAATAGTCTAATCAAAAGTAATTAAGCATTATAGCTAGCTCTCTTTTACATGTAGAGTGTAAAATATTTGTATGCCCTAGAAGAAGTGGAAAATAAAATTAGTGGCAGAATCGTGATCAGGAAAAGATGCTAGAAAAAAAATATAGTACAAACTCAGTGATAAACATTATCAAAAGTAATCCCAAAGAAAAAAGAGTGTTAAGGATTCTGTATTTAGCAACCCCACTTTCTCCCCATTACTAGTTCAAGAACAGAAGAATGACCCAACTGAATCTCACTTTGTTGAACTGACTCCTTACCACTACCCCTAGGTTTATGGCTTTTGGGGCTGGTGGAGTTGCTTTATACCCACAGCTCTACTTAAAGTATAACTCTTAAATTGGTAATTTCACTTGTGAACTTGTTCGTTTGGGAGTGTTCAAACAAGACCCATGTCAAAAATTTACCTTATTAATTTCTTAAACATTTGTACAAAAGGCCAGGGGACTTTCTCAGCTTGAGAATGTCTATAGCAGAATTCATTCCTTCTAATATCCATTCTTTTTGTTGAAGAAAAGAATTTTTTTAAAAAAACAGAAAATGAAACCTTCACAAATGCTTCCCTCTCCCCCCAAAACACCCACCCACCCAACCCCCACACACAATAGAGAGATATTTAAAAAATAAACATTTTGTAATTATTTAATCAATAAATCATAATTTGACACATATATAAATAAGTAATTTGAATTGAAATAAAAAAGTTCATATGAACTTATCAAACTGTAATTTGTCCATAAACAAATTGTCTTGAGTTTTCTTTTTATCATGTATGACGTGCCGCAATTGATCGGGAATAGCAAAATAGTGTTATTCCTGTTTCACCTAGGTGTTTTTGTACCTCCTTCATGACCATCATGATTTAGCCATACATAACTATGGACCACACACAATGTACCTAGAGAGACACGCATATGCATCAATAATTATTAACTTAGAAAAAAAAAAGAAAAAAAAAAGACGAAGAATATAGAATTGGAATAATCTAGCAAATCAAATCCCATCTCTTTTATTTTTGCTTAGCTAGTGTGTGCGCTCCTGCACACTGACTTAGAAAATGTGATAGTTGTAAGAGTATTACAAGACGTTGCAGAGGTACGTACACAAAAAAGACTGAAGTCTAAACTTTAGACTCTAAAGCGAATGTCAGGTTTTCCAAATTGCTCCTAATGTTTAATTTCTTGGTTTAATATCGATCTTGTTATAAAAAATATAAAAAACTTGCAATTTGACATAAATCTCTTATTTCTCTCTTTATTACATGAATGTTCTTTTTATTAGTCACTGGAATGTAGAAAAAAGTTCTTGATAGTTACTTATTCACAGTATTCATATATTTGATATTTTGTTCAATGAATTATATAAATATTCAATGCTTTTCTTTAATATATATACTTTTTAGGTTTTTTAGGAGCAATGGCCTCTTAATTTGTACCAGATTGACAATTCGGTGTTTGAATTCGAACAATGACTGCTATAGTTCCTTAACTCCACTTTCATTAGCACAGTTGATCCTCCATCATATTTTCTGTTAAATAAGTTTAGAATTCGGATAAATAATGAACACATTCAAACCTACAAAGGCATTTAACCAAAAACAAAACAAATAATAAATAATATATATTTTTCAGGATACCCTTTGCCTTGAAAGTTCAGCAATTATAGAAAACACTATCCTAAACTTTTTATGTGTACCTCTCTCTTAAACTTTTTGTTGCCCCCCCCCACGTCCCTTGAACATTCATGGATTCTCCATCTCTTCAAGGGTTCTTCTCTCAACAACACTATAAATATGGGGCATCTCCAATCCAAACCCAATTAACAAACCCTGCTTCCTCAAGAAAAACAGAAAGGTTGTGTACATCTAACTTCATCATGGCAAAGATGTCAGATCCTCTTGTGGTTGGGAGAGTCATTGGAGATGTTGTTGATTACTTCTCCCAAAGTGTAAAAATGACAGTCACTTACAACTCCAACAAGAAGGTTTATAATGGTCATGAGCTATTTCCTTCCACACTAACCCTCAAGCCTAAGGTTGAGGTTCATGGAGGCGATTTGAGGTCATTCTTTACACTGGTACATATGTCTACTTCCCAGCTATATTTTTCTTGTTTTCATTAATACCTAGTTTTTTTTTTCTTTCTAAATATGGATTTAATTTGAATTGATCTTTTCCTCTTTGCAGGTTATGACCGATCCAGATGTTCCCGGTCCTAGTGACCCCTACCTAAGGGAGCATTTACACTGGTAAATCCTCTGTTGAGATATGATTTAAATGAGGAAAAGAGACAAGCTAATTATGCCACTAATTTTTATATACCTAGTTCCAATTAAATAACTTGTGCCCTAATTATGGGGTATATGGTTGACAGGGAACGATGACAGGGCTTTATTATCTGCATCAAAATTAAAATGCGAAAATAAAATCCTTCTACCCTTGAGAAGTATTGTTAGTAATTAGGCATTACGAATTTTATAAGACCTCACTAATTATGCAGATTCAAAAACTATAGATGCTCTCCTTGAGTCTAATATTCTTTTGGTTTTAAGTTTGTATGTTTACATAATTGACTTGGTATATAGTTTTTCTTCCTTTGTTAAATCCATGATGGGGAGAGAGAGAGAGAGAGAGAGAGAGAGAGAGTTCCCATTTCTCCTTGTAAATTTTTGACAAAAACCAACATGAGAAGACAAGATATAGATGACTTAATTGCATACACATGCATTTAAAATGTTCCTTAAGCTTAAAATATGTACTTTGTGTTTTTATTTTTTTGGTCAATTAAAAATATGGCTAATTCTGCCATCTTGATTACAGGATAGTGAATGACATCCCAGGCACAACTGATAACACATTTGGTAAGTCCCTTCATGCTCTTAGAGAGAGAGAGAGAGAGAGAGAGAGAGAGAGAGAGAGAGTAGATGATGATGAATATTAACTAATTAATATGGTTTTTTGTTTTCTTTTCATGCTATAATCAAATGCAGGAAAAGAGGTGGTGAAATACGAAATACCAAGGCCAAACATAGGGATCCACAGGTTTGTGTTTCTTCTGTTCAAGCAGAAAGGCAGGCAGACAGTGATCCCTCCTCCTTCAAAAGACCACTTCAACACACGAAAATTTGCAGAAGCAAACGACCTTGGCCTTCCTGTGGCTGCTGTCTTCTTCAATGCCCAAAGGGAAACTGCTGCCAGAAGACGCTAAAACAAGTACCCAGAAAAAGCCAACTCCAAGCTAGAACTTGAAATGGATAACTACAATTATAATAAACCAGGGGGGTGCGTTTAACCTAACATAATGATTAATTAGAGGAAGTATTGCACGCCCCCCTTCTTCTTAGTGTTGCTGTCTCTATTAGTTTATGTCTCGTGTAAGTTTATGTACCTTTGCTGTAAAATAATTATAATAAATTAAGAATAATCTACTCTTGCTAGACCGGTGATCTCTATTAGTTTATTATGTCTCGTGTAAGTTTATGTACCTTTGCTGTAAAATAATTATAATAAATTAAGAATAATCTACTCTTGCTAGACCGGTGTTACCAAATAAACAATTATGTTATCAGACTCTGAATTAGTAACGCAATTCTCAATAAATTAATACATGGAAAGAACAATTTCTATTATAGGCTTCTCTAGCGGGCTGTACATTATCTTTTTCTAGTTGTACTTTATATAAGGCATGCCCTAACATGAGTCTATGCACGGGGGAGGGTGCCCTAAGACTGAAGGGCATGTATATAGACGTTAAAAGTCTAGGTTTTTACCTATAAGCGGTAACCCTTATATATTACCATTTTTCCCGCAGAGGCTTCTGCTTTTTTGGTCTGTGCACTCTGAGAAATTTTTTACCTTAAAGTCACGGTAAAAGTTTCACCCTTAGATATGGTACAGATAGAAATCATGTGGAAAGAAACTCAGTTTGGGAAAATCTTCTCTAAGTACTGAAAGAATCAAGGATGATACTTCTAAAAGGAAAATAAGTTTTCTTTTATATAAAAAATTTAGAAAAATGTATTGTCATTTTACAGTTCCTTGCATTGGGTCAGCACATACGAAATTGGGATTCGATTTGTGTTTTCTTCTTTTGCTTATAGGTTGGTTTAGATGATGACTTATTAGCAGGTTTAGAACGTTGAATGTTTTTTTTTTCTTTTTTTTGGAGTATAAGTGATAGTCTAAACTAGAGGGGATGGGGATTTCTCACACATACAAACAAATAATCCCATAGAGATTCGAACATAAAACCTTTTGTGAACTATTCAAACCCTAACAACCATCGCTTACTGCCACAGCTGGCCCCACATGCTGCTACCACTCATTATTTTTCAAATTTATAAATTTTCAAGTTTTAAACTAAATTGTCCAATTGATGATGATTTGTGAACTATTTGATTGAAATTGAATTTATGATTATTTGGATATGAAATTTATAGTTTATTGATATTGGTTTGATTTATTGGATAAGGTTTTTGTTTGTTGATTGATTAATTGATTATGGGTTTTGTTTTGGATAATTGTCATGGGTTTTGTGTTTTGGCTGTAATGTTTTTTTCACCATAAATTATGAATAAAAGTAATATCTTTTAGATTTTAGGAGTACTTTTCGTCCAAAAAATTTTGAGAACTTCTACTATCAAATTTATGACTTTTCGTCTACAGAATTACCTGTCAATGACAATTAGCATACCCACCATGCCGTTTCCGCAGAAATGGCAACAGTTGAAGCAGTGCTCGAGTGTGTCCCATTTTGTGAACCAAACAGTTCCTACCCCTTTTTTTTGGAGATAAATCGATCAAAACAGTTCCTACCCCTAAAGATATGGTGTGTGGACGCCCTTTTGATATCAGGCCACGTGTCCCAAAGATATGCTCAAGCTTCACCTAGGGACCATGCACATCATACAGAAACCTCAGATTTACATGTACTTTTTGGTTGAAATCTGCGATTCATATTTGGCTAGACTGCTACTTTGCACGTCCTCTCGCCTCCCTTCACCATGCGAGAAGGACAGGGACCCTTATGCGAGTGTCTCCCTTGGGAATTGAGATTTGAACAAGTCAATGCATATTATTATTTCTCTTTATTTTTACTTTTGGCTACAACAACCGACCTATCAAATTTTCTTATTTGATTCGGATAAGGCACATAAAGCCTACAATATTCTTAATGACTAATGGTAATAATATATTTTCTTAGACAGACCATATTGAAAGACGGGAATATTAAACATCTAACTTAAAGTGTATGTAACCACTAATTTCTTATGCAAAGGATTCATTAGTGTAGTGGTTTGGAGTATTTACTCATTTAGGTAAGGTTCTGACCTTTGGATTCGAGTTCTAGCATCCGTGTAGTGTGTGTGAGTTTAATATATTATCGCCCCTCTCAATAAGAAATGTCCTAAAAAAAACACTAGCTCTTTACAAATGTTTTACTTATTTGACAATAAATTTTAATGACACATTCACACAATAATTTAATTTCTTATGCAAAGGATTCATTAGTGTAGTGATTTTGAGTATTTACTTCTTTAGGTAAGGTTCTGACTTTTGGATTTGAGTTCTAGTATCCGTGTAGTGTGTGTGAGTTTAATATATTATCGCTCCTCTCAATAAGAAATGTCTTATTAAAAAAAACACTAGCTCTTTACAAATGTTTTACTTATTTGACAATAAATTTTAATGACACATTCACACAATAATTAAGCGGGGCACTTTCTAACATTCAATTTGAAAATATGGGTATTCTTTTCTCTCTCAATTATAGAGAAACACTTAGGTCATGTTTGGTATCCTACTCAAAAAAAGTAAACTAAAAAGCTATGATTTTTTAAAAAAACATGAGTTTTCAAATAGTGATTTTAAGATCTAAAAACTTGTTTGGTATTGAACTCCAAACTATTTTTAAGATCTAAAAAAAATTAAAATCAGAAAATTAGAAACCTAATCCCCAAATTGAAATTAATAAAAGAAACGAAAAAAAATGTGAGGTAAACTCTATCAATTTTGGTGGTGTGCAACAACTCCAACTCCCCTACACCGCGTGAACATGCTTCGGTGGTTTTGGTGGTTATTGGTTCGCAAAGACAAACCTAATCAGGTACCATACGAGAGAGAGAGAGAGAGAGAGAGAACTGTAAAACGACACTTTTTTTGTTTTTAAAAATGGGGTGTTTTTGAATTTTTTTTGGGTTTTGGTTTTTAAAAATGGATCTACCAAACAGGCTTTTTGGGCTTTGAACTTAAAATTTATTTTTGAGTTTATAAAGTTGAATCTAAGTAGGATACCAAAAAGGCCCTTAATTTTTTATTTAAAATATTTCCAAAAAAACTTTTTTTCAAGGGGCGCATACATCTCACATAGGATTTGGTAAATTGCGCCAAGTGATAATTTTTTGGTTCAAAGTAGAGCTATTCATTAGGAGTTGAAAGCCCAAACAAAGCAGCCCATACCAAATAAAGATACAAAACAGAACTTTAACCAAATTAAAGCTCGAGTACATTGACACTGCCCATAACCACAGAAAACAAAAAACCCTACATCTAGACTTAAACCACAGCCGCCCCACCCGCACACCAGCAGTGCCACCTTCGCAGATCCGCCATTACCACCAAGGAGGAGTAACCAAAAACAAGAAAATTGAACGGAAAATGGGGGTCAACAAGCCACATGTGCTAGGAGCACTCCCATAATCCAAGAATCTAGTGCATGTTGCACTTTAAAAGTATCCCCACACTACAACAGGCCATCGGTCAAGCGGTTGAAACTTGAACAAGGATTCTTGGTCACCAAATGGGAGTCCAATTATTTTATTCTTGCCCCTGTACTCCCAACTCCTAAAGAACCAATTTACATATCTACTAATAGATCGCAGCCTAATGTCAAGACCAGTAAAATATTAAAACTTATTAAATATTAAAAAAAGTCCACATTAAAATTAAACAAACAAAATATTTTTTCCCAAGTCATATATTAATTAAGGGATCACATCTTACTCGAAAGTTGAAACCAATGCAAAGTAAGAGAGTATTTTGAGAAGGTGAAGGTAAAATGTCCTATATTCGAAAGTTATAAAATTTTGTAAGGGCTTATAAGGTGTTGGGATACTCCTCCCATTGCCAATTGGTTATGGGGTGGAACTTCAACTTCCTTTATAGTATCAAAGCGAGTTACCCATGTGCACTAGCGGACCCATGGGCGCCAAATCATTAAAAATAATAATAATAATAATAATAATAATAATAAAAGAAGAAGAAAGAAACAGATTAGTATTGACCCTCCAAATCTCTTCGGTCGCGAGTCGATTATTTTGAAATAAAATAATGGAGCTTTGAGCCGGTGAGAATTTGAACGTGTAACAAAGACGTCCTGCTTTGGTGTGAGTGTGGTATGCAAGCGTGCCAGTATGGATGGCCATGCGATTTGAGTTGCAAATGAATGGATGGATGGATGGATGCGCTTGTGTGATTTGACTTCTTTGCAAACAATTGTTGGCCAAGAGAGGAACAAGTCTCGGCCGTTGGAATTATTAAGACGGTTGGTATGGTGAATGGGTCGCCGAACTCGATAGCTATGTAAGGTTTTAATATTAATTAGTTTTCTAGCTTTCCTTGACACCATTAACATCTTGTAATAAGCTACTCAATGAGGATTAGGATTAGACTAAAGTTGTTGGCTTAAAGTGGTCCTCACATAAAGCGATTGTCTACTCCTCTCACAAAGCGTGTGCCTACTCAATAAAGTGTTTGGCACTACTCAATAAAGGTAAAATCATACATTGCATTTCATTATGTGTTGCTAGTCCATTTGAATGACATGTCACAAGGATGTTACAATTTTACCGTTTTCTACCAGCCTTTACACCTTTGTCCAAAAAAATTCTCTTTGTCTTATTTGATAGCCATTACATTGTTGACATCTGTAGGTCTTGTCCTCTATCAGCCTTTCTTTCTCCGGTGGCATTTATGTTTAGTAGCCGTTACTCTCTTAGAAAACATAGACTGGCACTTTTTGGAAAGTTTGCAAGCATAATCTTTTTCATTGTGAGGACTGTGAGGTTGCATTTATGAGATTTTAGGAAAAACCAGTTTTTCATAAAATTTGCTCTTGCTCACTAAATCTGCATATAGAAGTTCTAAATCATACATATCATTTAGATCTAGAGTTCAGATTTTAAGATTGATTTTCTCCAAGAATGATTTCTTGAGAAAATCGATCCTTTTTAAATCTATATTATCATCGCTGCATTTGATTGAGTAGTGTTGTGTTGTTGGTGCCATGAGATGACTGCGCTGAAGGATGAAGTTGCCATTGTCATGATTGACTAACTGCAAGCAACATTGCTTAGAAGAAGAAGATAGCTTGGAGAGGTGTAGCTGCTCCTTTATAGAACTAGGAAACTTGAGTTGTATATGTTGATCTCTGTAAATATTTCTTCTTGTTAGTGGATTTCCTGGTCGGATCGATGATCGCCAGTTTTTCCCAGCAGTAGGTTTCTGGGTAAACATTCTAGTGTGATTCTCTGGTTTATATGTCTAGTCATACTGTATGCATTATATTTGAAATGTTGATGAATGTCCACACACCTATCACTCTAGTTATTGCTAGCACAAGGGATGCCTAGATTGATGGGTCCTTCTGAGTGCATAGGTTGTCACGTAGTGTTCTTCTAGTTTTGCAGGGGTATGAGTATTGAGTTTGAATGTGCTTGGTTTGATTAGTTTGCATTCATGAGCTTTGTAGCTAGGGTTTATCTAAGTCTAATATTAGTTTGGAATCCTTGTTGTTTGTCTCCCGCGTGTTTGTTTCTATTCATTGAGGGTTTTAGTTTACCCTCATCACCTAAGAACCAATTACAAACTCGGCGATGGTGGCACTAAGCTTGGTGACTTAGTGGGTTCAGACAACTTTGGGAAATGAGGGTGTCTTAAAGTATCTAGATGGATGGGGCTCAAGAAAAATGCTTAAGAAATGCAGTTATATATCAAAAGGATTTTCTTGTTGATATATTGATGAACAGAATGAAGTGGGTACTGCCCACAAATCCCAGAACGGTTTATGGGATTTTTGCGATAGTTATCGATAGTTACTCCTACTCCTAAGAAAACATTTTAAAGATATTGAAGAGACATGATAAAAGATAAATTTGGGTTGCTTGTTAGAGGATTTTGGTTGGTGCTGGACCCTTTTTTCGTGGCTTGGAGTCCTCTATTAGCAGAGGTCTTTGGTCGAACCAAATGTGGTGACCCTACTGAAACGTCTAATCATATGTGCATCTTCCTTTACATGTGGTTGTATATAATTGGCCAATTTTAATGGTAGAAATATTTTCTCATGTAGATTATGGGCGGTGGGAAGATCTTCTTCGGTCATGACCCATTCGACCATTCCCTTTTTGCTCAGTCTGGTAACCCTTCCTCGGACTGAAATACTTCTTCGGTCCCAAATCTCTTTCTATCCCTGGTCCTTTGTCTCTAGGCTATCATTGGCCACTTTTGGGCTTCGTGCGTTCCCTTTTTTTCCCCAAGAAACGCATTATCATATATATCCAGCTGGTTCGAAAATTTGGGTCTAAACAATTAGTAGACAAAAAAAAAAGAAAGAACAAGAAACAAATTGGCTTTTGGTCAAGAAGGAAACAAAATGATTTATTGTTTTTTTTGGATTAGCAGTGCTCAAGAAGAAGAAAAAAACGCAGCATTCAGATTGTAATGTACTGTAGGGCGACACTAAATGTCAATCTGTATATAAAAGAGTTGTTTCTTTTAAAAAAAAAAAAAAAAAAAAAAGGAAAGAAAACTAAGCCCACAAAATGTAGCAGGCCTTGTTTAAAGCCCATGAATTATTGTCTTTGTCTATCTAGTTTCCTCTTTCTTTTCTTTTTTTGTGCAAACCCAAAACGACGTTATTTTGGCCAGGACTAAAATAAAAAATAAAAAAAAAGTCTCCCTGCGCAGCCTACCCACAAGGCAGCAGTGCGCAACGCAACAAACATCGTCGAGGCAAACGGTCGAACACCTGGAGTGCACCACCACTTGTTTGGGCAGAGGGGAAATCTGAAGCACGATGACTAGTTTTTCTGATGATGGGAGGTGCAGTTGTACCTCCTTACGCCTTAATAGGTCCATCACTACGTGTGAAAGCCCACAACCGCACGTGCTCCACCTCACCCAATATGTGTTGTCAATGTGTTATGCTTGAAAATTCGCCACATATGCATGGTGTGTGAGAATGTGAAGTTAAAATGTCTCACATTGAAAAGTTACAAAACCTTGCAAGGGCTTATAAGACTATTTCCATTGGTGTGGCCTACCATGGCCAAAGGTCCCCAAGCCATGAAAACCCACTCCAGTAATGCATAATAGCCGGGGCAAGATCAATCAAAGCTGCTGTCTTGGCAAGATCAATCAAAGATGCTGTCTTAGGGTGCTGATGTCAACGAAGAAAAAAAAATTTAATCGAAAAAAATTCTGAAAATTACCAAAACATCTAGATTTTTTATATATACATATTTAGCAATTTTTTATTTATTAATGTCATGCATATACATAAAATTAATCCCATGTGAATAATAATTGCTCTTGGGTTGCCACGGCAATGGGTGGAAAAGAAAAAAAAATTGCTAGGTCATATACTATTTACATGAACAGTAACCGCCTGCAAATGGATGGAAGTGCTCTAAGGTGTTGGGATACTCCTTCCATTGCCAATTAATTTTAGGGTGAAACCTTAACTTCCTTCAAGTATTTCACGTGGGAAAAGAGGGCACTTGACCATTTTTGAACGATATAGGATCGCTGGATTTTAGCAGAATAGCTTTATGAAATCTAATAAACAATAAGTAAACCAAATCCGTGTGGATGGATGAAGTGCTCTAAGGTGTTGGGATACTCCTTCCATTGCTAATTAATTTTAGGGTGAAACTTTAACTTCCTTCAAGTATTTCACGTGGGAAAAGAGGGCACTTGACCATTTTTGAAAGATATAGGATCGCTGGATTTTAGCAGAATAGCTTTATGAAATCTAATAAACAATAAGTAAACCAAATCCGTGTGGATGGATGTATGTTGTGAATGCCATTGGTTTGCAAATTTGTAAAACAACTTTTAGTATCACAAAATACTTTATCTAGTACAATGGCCCATCCCATCATGGTCCCCAAAATTTTTGCCCATACACCTGGCTTAGGCCCAATAAAGTTATTTTATGTGCAAATTTGTAGAATTTTTTTTCTTTGGTCATACTATTTTCATCCTAGCTAGCAATCTTGGTAACGCAATCTTATACCTCTTGCTCAAGCACTCTTTGTTGCCAACTTTGTGACCTAGTGGTGACTTGGAGGTGCGCCGCTCTTTGTTGTATTTGGTGTTTTGCAGTGGAATGAAATTTTTGCTCACCACATTAATCAAAGATGTATACTCACCATCACCTTTAAAAAAATCGAAAAGGGCCCACATCACAGCACAGCATACTACCCCTAAGCCTTTCTCGCTGTATATACCCTATAAAAGTCCAAACCAATGCTCCACACATGATTTGCGAAGAAAGGTTTACTTAAAAGTCATAGCCATTCGTCGTGCTTAGCTAATCCCATTATGTAAATGCCAGAAAAATTAAAACTAGAAAGAGCGTGTTGATTTGCTCAAGTCAATACTTGAGAACCAACCTGGTCTTCTTAGTTGGCATCAAATCCCATTTCTTTTTCTAAGTTGGAAACAATTTTTTTCTCACTTGGTAGTTACATTTAATCGTTAAGGCAATGATGAAGATTTAGAATTTGACAAACATTAGGTTTCAATTTGAAAGAAGGAATAGCATAGGGCCTAGACATAAGCCACACTTCAATTATTTTCAAATGGAAAACCCTCCTCACTTTGAAATTGCAGACCCCGTTTGGTATTCTCCCATTGAGATCTGAACGTCTCAAAACTGCCATATGTGATTTAGAAGGAGAGAGAAGACTTGGGTCAAGGTCCACCCAGCAGCCAATGATTCTATCTAATGGAATTTCAACAAGCTTGAACAGCCTTGGGTTTACTTCTACTCGAGTGGATGTTTAATTAGAGAACTTTAATTGACTGGAACGATCGGAAAGACTTGGTCGAAATCAATGAAAATAAAACTAGAAAATTACTTTTTTTTGTTTTTCTGTTTTTTGTTGTTTAGCAATGGGACTTAAACTTCATATCTAGTCATGAATAGAAGCATCCCAGCACAATCTGTAGCCATGATCACGGCCTCCTCTAACCAAATGAGAAAACCCCACTTTTCAGATTAGTTCAAATGGTGAGGAAGAGCATGAAAAAGTGTTAGGCTTCATTAGAAAATATATAGGTAAACACCCCTCTTTTGTAAAACTAAACGTGCAAAAAGTATGTGTTGCATAGGAATAATTACAAAAGAGAAATATGCGTTGAAGTCTTATTAATTTTGAGGTATAGAAAAGAACCTATATAAAACCAGTTCGCCACTCATTTTACAGTTATTGTATTAGAGGTTAGATTACGTGGTGCCGGTGCCGGAGTTACACAATTTCATTCAATCTATTAGACTTCTAAAATTTTAACTACATAATATGTATCAAAAGGACAAAGGTGTGAGTTAGTTTTAAAAATAATCTATGTTCTAAGATTGATAAAAAAAAAGAATCTTAACTATAACTAAAGATGAAATGCAGTACATAAAAAAACTATGAAATGATCCCCATCACTTTTCCTGATTATCCCTCAAAGTCTAAGTCAATAAATCCGAACAAACATATACACCTTTTTCCTGTTTTTCTGTGCTAACGCGTTCTTGCTATCATTTCAACATGATGCAATTTGCAACATTATGCAGCACAATTGAGTAGCATAGCATATAATACGTCAAACTAGAGTAATTTCTTTTGATGAATCTGGCAAACTTCACGAGACATCTTCTGAAATAAAAGATAATTACGGTAAGCTATTTTTTTGGGTGAAAAAAGTTACATGCAATAAAGTCATAATTTGCTACAGATGTCCTCCTGAGAGTGTACCTAACTCCAATTTACATGCTTGCTCTTTTTTTCTTATTAAATAATGAAAAGTGGGAAAGTTTTGTCACGGGAAGTTGTTTTTGCAATTTGGCCGCGAAAAAGTTGTCCCAAGAAAACTATAAATCACCTTCTTTAAAATAAATTATTCTTATAAATACATAAGGATTTTTTCAAAAAAGTCGTCAATGACTATGACAAGGGCCGATATGAATACAAATACTATAGAGTTAATATAAATACAGAAGCAAAGTAACTACAAAAAGTTAATTCAAATACAATGAGCCAGATGTTAGGGTTTTGTACGGTTTTGTCTTTTTCGTCTTCTCCAAATAACCCTAAACCACAATTTGCACTTTGTTGTACGAAATTCTTAGTTCAAATTCACAGAGGATAATTATTAAGTTGAAAAAAATATCTTAACACAAGACTCACAGTATCGTAGATGTTGATTTGTTCTTTTTAATGTTATTTCTAGTCTTTGTATAGTTCCCAAAAGTGACTCAGAGACAAAGATATGTAGAGACTAAGTGCCAAACCTCACTGTAGTTTTCTCCTCTTAACTATTCAGAATAATTTTTGCTCATATGTGTGGCCCTTATAAAACAATTCTACATCAACATAATATTCCTTTATAAGTAAACTTATTCCAAGATTTTGCATGCCATTCAGTTTCATACGACATTTAATGTTTAGGAGTGCTTCTAGAAAGGCTAAAAGCGTTTTCTAATAATTAAAGTCACTTATGACAACGTTTAATAAAAAAATTTAGAAGCGCTTCTGAATCATAGAAGAACTTTATGAAGAAGCAACTGTTATGTGCTTCTTCCAAAAAGCACTCTTGTGTGCTTTTATTAGAAGCACTTAAGTAGTTCCAAACGAGCCTCATTCACCTGCTAAATGTTAATGATATTTGTGACAACTCAAGCAAGAAAACTTATGCAAAATTACAAGACTAAAATGTCACACTCACATAAAGCATATGTCTATAAAAAGTTTGACAACTTTGTATTTATGGGGAAAAATAAAAACTGCAACAGTTTAAAAGGATGTGGTTGTAACTTACAGAGAATCAAACTAGTGCAGAGAATATACAAGAGAAAAGGGTTTTTTTTAAAGAAAAAAAGAAGATAAGAGTTAACTTTGCATGTTTATCTCCTGAAAATCCGGTTGGGAATATCTTGTTGTCGGCAAGCTTTAACTTTCTGAAATTAATAAGTAAACTCACAGTTAGCTAAAAAAGAGAGTGCACTAATTTTGGTGGTGTCCTGCGCTGCCCCTGCATTATTTTGTGAGATAGCCTATTCAATGTAGTTTCTTTTTCCAAGTGATTTTGCTGAAGCACAAATAGAGTTAAAATCCCTCTTAAGTAGATTCCAAACGCGTAGTTTTCAATTGGTCAGAATATGTTTTGGTTGGATGAGCTCCCTAATTTTTTTGAAGATCTTCTTTTACAAAATTTTATTCGGTCTTAGGTTCTATTTGGGATTGTTTTTTTTTTTTTTTTTTTTCACAAAAACATGCTTCACTAAGTTAAGTAGTTTAAGGTGCTTGGTAAAAATAAAATATCTCAATTATTTTCAAAGCAATGGCCTTTTGATAGTAGTTTTTATTTTATTTTATTTATTTATAATACAAGTGATAGTCCAAACTATAAAAGAGAGGGATTTCTCACACACACACACAACTTTTCCAAAAATTTTAGTATAATATCTTCTTTTCTAGAATTTTATTCGGTCTTAGGTCCCGTTTGGGATTGCAATTTTTATTTTTATTTTTTTTGTCAAAAACATGTTTCACTTTAAATTTAAACAGTTTAAGGTGTTTGGTAAAAATAAAATATCCCGATTATTTTAAAAGCAATGACCTTTTGACAGCAACTTTTAAAAGTAGGCTCTAGGTTGCTTTTCAAAACTGCTTTCAAAAAATGCATAGATGAGCCTTTAATGAATTTTTTAATTCCCAAAATATGACCATTAATTTTTAAAAATGACAGCACCTCCACCTCCACATCAAACTCCACCACTACCATCACTGCCATTTCCACTGCCACTGCCACCACCACCACCACCACATCCTCCTCTGTCACCAGTACCACCACCTCCACATACACCAGCACGACCATGCCGACACTACCACCAACACCTCAACCACCTACACCTCCACCTTCACCTCCACAACCGCCATCCCCACCACCATCTCCACCTTCATCACCACTACCACCGCCTCTTTCACCATCACCTTCACCTCCATCTCTTTCACCACCACATGATTAGCACATAATACTTTCAACATCATGTCTATTTTAGTCATTATTCCCAGTTACAATAATTTTATATTAACATTTACCAAATAGTTTTGACACTGCTTTTTCTACTAATAGCATTTTCAAAATATAGTTTTCCAAACATGGATGATCTGCTTTACTTTACAGCTAATTATTTTCAAAGCACATCAAAAGTAACTTTTTTGAAAAGTGACAACAATCTGAAACTAGCCCTTAGGCCAGTTCGGTTTTTTTTTTTTTCCCCAAAAAATTGACTTAACAAGAAGCATAGAATATCCTTAATAAATTTTTTCAATTTCCATAATGCCATCACTATCACCTCTTCCTCCACCACCACTATCACCTCCACCGCTACACCTATTCCTCTCAACAGTACCTAACGACTGACCGATTCCTCTGTTATGGATCGTTTTCTTGCTTCTAGTACTTCAAACTAAATGACCAGCCAAACAGTTTATATATAATTAAATCTCATAATTCCATATTGCAATTTGAATTTGTTATTTGTTTCTGTATTTGCAGCAGATATGAACACAATGCATTTGATGTTGGCTAAGCACAAGAGAGGTGATCACTTACCAGTATAATTTAGGACACTAGCTAGTACATTAATTTTTTTTTTAATAAATGATATCCACTGGTACCGTAGAATTTTTATCTTCTTAACCAGCTTTGTGTATTCGAAGAATTTGAAAGAAACAAATAAAACTGTATTGTAATTTTTTTTTATCATAGAACGTTGCGTATTTTGAAATCGTGGCTCCCCCCTTCAGGCGTCAATCATACTTCAGCTAAAAGATTGATGAGGTGGCACAAAAGGTTGGTAATCCTATGATTCGAACCGAATTAATTTGTGATGTCCTTACATATATTTGTTTGATGGTGAATTTCTCTGATATTTTTGTTGACAATTACGAATGATAAAATACTTAGTATTAAATTGATTACATCATAGTAGAAGAAAAAGTAAGCAAATGGATCCGCAGCTAATATTGAAATTTAACTTGTAATTATTAGTAACCGGCAGCTGATATAACAAGTTAAAGTTGGGATGTATATAACGTAAGTTAATCGACATTATGCATTTTTTTATTTATTAATTAATCCACAAGCGTTTCAGGTTCAATGTTGGTTTTGCTTCTCTTAAAATATTTTCGTCTGTTAAAGGACCCACTAGTGTAGTGGTTTGGAGTATTTACTCCCTCGGGAAAGGTCCTGAGTTCGAGTCTTAGTATCTGTTTGGAGTATTTACTCCCTCGGGAAAGGTCCTGAGTTCGAGTCTTAGTATCTGTGTAGTGTGTTTAAATTTAATATATTATCGCCTCTCTTAATTGGAAAGATCCTAAAATATATATATATTTTTTTATTTTCGTCTTCTTTTAGGTATGGACCAAATGCTGCCACCTTTTTCCTTCCGCTATTTGAGGTCATCAGCAAAATGTCAATGTAGTATGAGAAATGTGTGCACATAGGTCAAATTCCATGATATGATAATTAAACCGAAAAAACCAGGAAAAAAGAAAGTGCATGTACATAGCTAACAAATACAGATATTCAGACTCATCTAGGATTCTCTTCCTTTAGGTGAGTCTCTATTTTGCATGTCATTATCTATAACCCCACCATTACCATTCTTTCTCTTTCCCCCTCTCTCTCTTCCCTAAACCAAACAAAGGCCAAAGGTAGAAAAGAAAGAAAGGGGAAAGAAAAAGTTCCAAAAAAGACAAACCAAACCACATTTCATAAATCAACCCTATAAGTGAAGCTTTCCCACAAAAGGTCTGGATAAATCCTCTGAGGAGAGAATTCATCAAGGACCTCTCTCTCTCTCTCTCTCTCTCTCTCTCTCTCTAGAGATGGGTTTATGGAACCATCATGTGGAAGGCCAAAATTTGTGCTTTCAAGCACCTCCTTTCATTGAATGGCTGAAGCCACCTTCCTCTTTTTCTTCATCATCATCTCCTTCTTTTTGCTTATCTGAGAATAGCACTACTATGCAATGCTTGCCTCTTTTAAGCCGGTTTACGGACAGCAAGCCGGTGAAAATAGAAGATGTTGGGGTGCAGAAAGAGGGTTTTGGAGTCAAAGAAGAGAAAATGGGGCAAGTTACAGTGGCCTTGCGCATTGGACTGCCTAATAGTACTAGTGAAGCTGATCAATCAGACACTCATCATGAGAATAAGAAGGTTTTGGATCTCAAGGAAGAAGAAGGAGTGGCCATGAGGAAGAGCTTTCGTGGGTGTTCTTTTAATGCAGAGAGTAGGTTTTGGATACCAACACCTGCTCAGATTCTTGTTGGGCCGATGCAGTTTGCTTGCTCCATTTGCAGCAAGACCTTCAATAGGTACAATAACATGCAGGTTAGTTACCATTAATTATTCTTACCCATCATATATCTTTTGAACAAATTTTTGTGGGGTTTTTAATTTCAGAACCTTAAATACTAATTTTCACCAACAAATTAAACTACAACCTAATTGGAAAAAAAAAAAATTCAAAGCAGAAAAAGGGAAGTAAAAAAAAAAAGATAGACTTCGTAGTGAAGTTTTTTAGAATCGTAACTTGTATAGTGGTGGAAGTAATTGAATTGTTGAATTGCCACTTATACAAATGGCTTGATAAGTTAAAATTACATATACATCTTTTACTTTTTCTTTGCTTAATCAAGTAGTTCGACCTTTTCAAAAAGAGACCGGATTTTGAGGAAATTATCCATTAAAGTTTTCACTGGGGGAAAAGGAACATGCACACATGCACACTATGCATGCCAATGAGAGATCCCATGTAGTGCTATACAAAACACAAACCGAGAAAGTTTAAAAGCCTTTTGTCCTTGTTCATCTTGGCATGAAATGTGTGTTTGGAGTTTATTATTGACACATATATGTCAAAAGGAGGAAGAGCTGCTAATAATTAGACAACAAAAGGAGGAAGAGCGCGAATGATTTACTTCAAGGCTGGTCTCTCTTTGTGATTTGGCAATTTATTTTACATGACCACGGGGATAATATTGTTTTGCTTTCCCAACTAATTACATTCCACTATGTGGAAAAGTTATCATGCATGAGCTGGGGAGAGCAGAATAGTATCATCCCCCTGATATACAAGTTTGTCTCTAAATAGAGACACTCTCTGCATATCCTATTACCTTTCCATATTTCAATTTCTTTTGGATCTTGTCCCTCCATCACCTTTCTCATTTTGTCTTGAAAGGCGTGGCTTCAAGAAGCTGGGGGCCTGTTGGGGAAAACTGGTTGGACTTGTAGAGGTGAACATGACATCAAGGGCATGAATGAGCAGTGAAAACAAATTGTTTCACACCATGTACCAATTTCAGTAGTGCATTATTCATATTTGATCGATATTTTGTTGATATTTGAAAATATCAACAAAATATAGACTAGATATGGACAATGCGCGCCCTCACTTAAATTGGTACCATGTACTAGCCAATCACTGACGAAGTTCTTTATTTGAGGCTTTATATATATATATACATCTTTTTCATTGATAGTTCTCTGAAATTTGTTCGCAACATAGAAAAAGAAGTTCTACATAGAAGGGTAAACACTAGTGGTAAATCATCCAGAATAAATTACCATTAATTGAGCTTATTCTAACTCCATTTTGATTTTACATTTGACGACATATATGTTCATGTTGCATATTCAATATTTTCTATGCGAGTTTGAGGTCAAGTAATGAATTAAAGAGCAGTTTTTTTGTCAACTAAAAGATATATATTGAATTGGGTTTGCAGATGCATATGTGGGGCCACGGATCTGAATTTAGAAAAGGGCCAGATTCTCTCAAAGGAACACAACCAGCCGCAATGCTGAGGCTACCATGCTATTGCTGTGCTCAAGGCTGCAAGAACAACATCAACCACCCAAGAGCCAAACCACTGAAAGACTTCAGAACTCTCCAAACTCACTACAAGAGAAAGCATGGAGCAAAGCCATTCATGTGCAGAAAATGTGCCAAAACATTTGCAGTTAAGGGAGATTGGAGAACCCATGAGAAGAACTGTGGGAAGCTATGGTATTGCACTTGTGGATCTGATTTCAAGCACAAAAGGTCACTCAAGGACCACATTAGATCCTTCGGAAAAGGGCACTCTCCACACCCTTCTCTTGATGGTTTTCATGAGGATGAGAAGGAATGCATAACTGGTTCTGAAGACGACTGAGTTTTTATCAAAACTAGCCAAAAAGTAACTTGTACCCTCTTCTAAAAGATAGCACTTTTATAAAAACTTTCCAAGAACAGCCAAAAACTGCGCTTAGGTTCGGTGCCTAGGCCTATTTGGTTATTTTTGAAAGTTTTTATAAAATTTCTATCATTAGAAAGAAGGGTAAACTTTTGCTAGTTTTGATAAAAACTCAAGATGACAAGGACATTATGAAGCTTAATTTCCTTCCTTCAGGTTTAATATTCGAAATTATCTAAGTATAGAGGATAAAGTAATTAGTGGGCTTTAATATATCTCCAAGCTTGTGCTCAGTAACAAAAAATTCTCAGCAGCTTGCACACCATGCACATAGGGAGCGGTTTGCTACGGAGCATTTGCTACGGGAGAGGGAGTAAAATTTAATATTAACTCTAGACAGTTTGTTTAATTATGTCAATAAGTTAATGATTGCCTGAAGTGATGAAGCATATGAATTTTCTTCTCCTATCAACACAAGGTAGGTATTATAAAGTTACGATCTCTTTTGTAGCATCCCCAATGGAGAAAATTTGTCAGCTTCATTGCCAACCGGTAATCTTTTTCATGATTGTTGTATTATTAAATGGAAACGTTGGGATAATCATCTCTATATGCTCTCTCTCTCTCTCTCTCTCTCTCTCTCTCTCTCTCTCTCTCTCTGTGACCTGCTTATAGGTTAATATCTAATCAACTTTCATGCTGGAGGGAATGAAATCTTTGACTTTTGCTCTTATGTATGTAATGATGTTGGTACATCTACTTATGACTAAAATAAGGGTGCAAAAGGGTAGTGGAATGTGGAAACATGTTATTAAAGAAGTAGAAAAAAAAGTTCATATGATAGATTGCTTTTCAACTAATTCCATGATAATTCTTTATGTAGCTGGCTTAATACATTGCTAGGAAAAAGTAAAATGGAAAAATGTTTTGTTTCATGCTGATCTTACTTAATAATAAGAAGTATATGAATGGCTATCCGCTTAATTATGTTAGTCTAATACAGTTTAACTTACCACAACCAATTAGTTCTTAATTTAATGATACCTCTTTTTTCAATAATGTTAGAAGTGATCTCGTTCGAATACCCTTCTCCACTAAAAAATAATTATAAATAAAAACTTACGATAACAATTGTTTAATTATTTAGTTATGTCCCATTTTCAATGGCTAGGTGACATAAAATGTGAGTCCAATTTGGGGGCTTACCAAATCAGCCATCGAGGTTATATCATCAACTAGAGAATGATTGGGTATTGATTAATTGAGATGGATAGAAAAGTTTTAATCCTACTTTGAGGATTTTGATCCCCTGCATATAAAATGCAATTGAACTCTAACAAATGGAGTGCTTTTATGTATGAAAAAGAGATTTGGGTAGCGACTTTTTATAAAATAAAAGAGAGGTGGAGAGAGAAAGGCGCTAAAAGACGTTGAAATTTGGTTTCTTTTGAGGTAGGCTTGACAAAGTAAAAAAGGATAGGAGAAAATGTGAAATGGTGTGTTTGATTTCTGAAGATGATTGGGGTCCTCCACCATGCTTTGTCGGGAGATAGAAAAAACTTGAGGGGAAAAGAACAACCACCCCCTTTTGTTTGAACACACCGTTTTATCTTTTGTAGTCTCTTTTCCTTTCACATTCAACCATTTATGTCATATTATATATGATTGCATGCACCAAAATCGGACCACTTTCATGAGACCCTCTACTTTGCCCTGCTAGCTAACTTAGCTTGACATTGTCTAATACAAGGACACCAATATTAGGAGCCATCACTTAATTTTGTTTGACGATAGGTGCAACAAGTTCACACAGGTTGATATCCATTTTCACAAGATATCAAAACAAAATCTCTAAAATAATGATTAGTATAGAAATACGACCAATGAAACATATAATCTATGGTAGGTGTAGGAAAATAAGTGATAATATACTACAATAAAGCAAAGAGAGGTGGTGGCTGGCTGGAGTTGGGTAGGGATTGTTGGTAGGCATTGGGGTTGGGAGGAGAAAGGGAGAAAGGGAGAAAGATGTTTTATTTTTATTTTAAAACTAATTTATTTTTAAAATTTATATTGTATTGCTTATTTTTAAAAGGAATGAGTTTTTAAAACAAATTATGGACTGAATTACCCCTCCACAAGTAATGGAAGTTAAAAACATTTGACAGAAATTGAGGAATGTCCTTGAATTAGCTTCAAATTGAAACCACATGGATCTTAATAGTAAAAGTGATAGACCACAAAGACTAAAAATAACTTTTTACAAATTATGAGTGTAAAGAATGATTCCCATTGAATATTTGCATTATCATTTATACAAATTATATACAATCAGGTATGGATACATATGGTACGAATCATATACATAAATCAATTACAGCTAATAAAATCAATTACATTGAAGATTTTCCGAAGGAATTCAATGAGAGTTGACCGGGCTTGATAGCTTTACTAACACCCCCCCGGTTCCAAACCGAACGGGCAAGGCTGGACGAGTTTGGATGGTAGAAGATGTGGCGGGGTTTGTGAAGTGATTTCGCGAGAAGATCAATAGTCTGATTGACTGATAAAGCTAATCAAACCCAATGGCTGCCTAAGGACACCTTCTAGTGTACAAAATGGAAATCAAGCTCAATGTGGCGCGTTCGAGCATGAAAAACCGAGTTAGCGGCCATGTAGGTGGCGTTAAGGTTGTCATAGTGGAGGAAAATAGGGAATTGAACAGGAAAATAGGGAATCAAGTTGGCGAAGTTGCCACCCTCAAGACACTGAAAGATCGAGGATTGTGCGAATAGTGGCAGCTAGAGCTGTTAATGGATCTGATTTTGATATGATTCCAATGAAATTAATATAAGATGGATCTTCTTGTAGAATCCGATGATCCGATTATGTCTCGAATCCGTTAACCAGTTAAGTTAACGTAACAAATCTAGATTTGACCTAATCTAATATGATAATGATCCGATCCGATTTGATATAATAAATTGATCCGATTTAATATTTTTATAGATGTGGAGGTGGGCTCCACTTGCCATGTCATCAAAATTAACAGACTTTTGGATGGAGTTGACGACATAAGGTAAAGTGGGTTACCACACCTCGATCAAGGGATGAAAGTGGGCCATTTTGAGTTTTTTGGGCGCGGGGGAGGGGGGG
>NW_018922015.1:53881-75476 GCF_002207925.1 Prunus avium
TCAAGTTTAGTTAGTTTCCAAGTTTCAATTATGGTTTTTGTTTTTTTTCATTATGCTTATAAGTTAATATGCTAGTTTGAATGATTGATGACCATTTAGGCTTGCATGTTAGCTATCTTGGTTTGAATTAAGAGTATACATCATGCTTTAATTCGAATTGAACTATGAATAGGAAGAGTATGTATGGACATTCGACAACAGGGATTAGATACATGCTTGGTTGTTTAAATTGTTCTTCTATGCTTAATGGGTTCCTAATGCTTAATTTTAGGTTAGACAACAAATGATCAAATTAGGGAATTAGGAACACAAGGTTATGACCACACACCATGGCTTAATCATACTTTAGCTAGAATCAATCCATTAATCTAAATTGAACTTGGGAACTTATTTGCTTGAGTTACTTATTTCTTTCTTCCTTGTTTTATGTTCTTTGTTTTTGTTTCTATTTTGTGTAGGGAAACTAAATTGGATCATTCAATCACCAATCCTCATGGGATCGACCTCGCACTTACATACGCTATACTACCGAACGGCTCGTGCACTTGCGAGTATCACAAGTTGAGGATGCAACTGAATCCATTTTGGTGCAGCTGTATTTACGCAACAGCGACTCAAGCAAATTCCTAGACCGAAGGAGAAAGGTGGAGTGAGCTAGTTGAGCAATGTCTAGTGGAACAAAGGCAAAGGCTCAAGGAAATCCTAGTGGCGGCTAACTAGGTGGAGCAAGGGCTCCTAGCAAGGTTCGAGAAAATCCTAAGTTTAGTTGGAGCAAAGGCTCCTAACTAGGCTCAAGAAATCCTTATCGGAAGAGGTGGAGTTGTGGGAACCGTGTCATCCTTGAAAAGTGCAAGTGTTGGAATAGGCAAGTTACCTTAGCTTGGAATATCAGTGCATGGCTTGGAAAGGTGTTGGGCTCCTATTGGGCCAGTTATCACAACACCCATTTCAAAGGAGTGTATCCAAATTTGAAAAAGCAACCAATGTATCCATTGAATAAAATTGTGCATTTATACCTCTTCATAAATATATCTCATTGGTTGTAGAAAGATTGCAACTTCTATTTTGGAAAGGAATATTCGCACAAAACCTTCTCAAAGTTTGGGCCAATTATAATAATCCAATAGTCCCTTGTTTGACTTATGTCTTTAACCCAATGGACCAATGTCCTTAATCAAATGGATACTTTATTCATTTTCATTCAAAATAAGAAAATTTAATATTAACTTTCTAATAGTAGGAGCTTAGGGTTAAATATATATGATATCATAATATGTTTAAAATATATATATAATCAATAGTCTAAACTACAAGGGGAGGGAGGTCTCCAACACATACACACACACTATCAAAGTGCCTTCGGGGTTCAAAGATGAGATCGCTGGTCTGCAAGTGAAGACCATTTTCCACTAAGCTAGACCTCATTAGCATAATATGTTATATTTAAAGACTATGTAACGAGTGAAGAATGTTCTAGATTTTCTTAGGTTGGCTAAGCCACTAAAGCACAAAACTTTTCATGGATCTTTTCATTCAAAGTGTTGGTATGCTCAAGACTCTTCATTTCATAAATGTAATAAGGAGAGGGAATATGTTCATACCCTTGAAGACCAATCTCAAGCCTAGGATGCTTGAGTTCCAAATCTTCCCTTGGATGAGCTCTCACCAAATTGCACAAAGCATGCAACCTCAAACTTTACCACACGAAAGATCTCATTGGATGGATTATTCTATCTACCTCTTGCCTCTTGGATTATTCTATCTACCTCTTGCCTCTTGGATTATTCTATCTACCTCTTGCCTCTTACAAAGATGAACCCATAAAAACCCTAACTCGTAACTTGGCTTAAATAGCCTTATCAGCTAAGATGATGGGTCATCTTATGACCCATTTTTCTATGAGTTGGGTCAAGGCCCAATGCCCATTAGCCATGGGCAGCCCCATGTGATTTTGGGCCACGTGGGCTTCCCTCTTTATGTTGTCTCATACAACTTAACCTTAGAAGCCTAATAGGTCCAAGTCCAATGGGCCATGGAACCCAGTTTCTATTTTAAGCCCATTTCACATCTCATTAAATCAATGCGATTAATTAACTCTTTAATTAATCTTGATTGAATCAACTAACTCATTTAGTCATTGATTTAATCATCATTGAAATTACTTATTCAAAAAGTGCTTTACTTGGTGTGCGATCTATTGGGTTCTAAATGGCGAGGCAGTGGGCGATACGTGAACTCTTCTTTATCGATTATAAATCAAAACTCCCGTTTGATTCTCCCTTATGTGAGCACCCAGTTATGGAACGTCCTCATGGCTTCCATAAATCATAGTTATCGATCTAGCAACAAATGTACCATGATTACCCTTGCCAAAATAGAATGTGTCGGAAATCTCATTCAGTTGGAATTACAATGCAATACGGTCCTTCTCTTTTTACAATACTCTTGCTCACATTAATAGGATACGAAATTCATGTCAAATCCCTTATGTGAACTTTCTAGTCTTATATGATTCAATTGGGCATGTTAGAAAATTATGTTCTCAATCAAGCCTCATACTCTAGCCATAGATTCTCGAATCATATCTTTAAGGATTCTATCTCTTTACCATAAGTTGAGATCCCATGTTGTACACTCATATTCCTCCATGAATTCATCGAGAGCCCCGACCATACCTTAGAGTCATGCCTTCGAAAGAACTTGACTATTCAATATGATCAAATGTCGAAGACACTTCAATAAGACAACCATGGTTCCTCAAGTCTAAGGACTAACTTTGCATTATTGCAATTATAGAAATCTTGTCTGACATGTAGGTAAAACTTCCATACAAGATTTCTTGGTTGATCCAGTTCAGTGTACTCATTCTCGATGAGCACTCATACACTTATATTAGTTGTTGTGAGTTTTAGATACCTGCAAAACAGAGATTAATCTAAACATATACCTTACGCACATAAACACAAACGAGATTTTTGAATAAGTGATTTGAAGGCAAATAAGAAAACAACTAATTAAACACACAAACAAAGGACAATAGAACTGGTTTTTAGCAAGATATGACGGCACTAGGATAATGAATCCACTCCTAATACTCTTCTCTAATCTCTTATTCCCTTCCTCTTCGTTACTCAAATTATATTGTTGACTAATTCTCTTTAACATGAATTATCTATGGTAGTTAGGCTAAATCGCATACCCTAACATGCAATTCGACTATGGTATTTAGTCAAATCTGATCATGCAAGAATTCATTAAGTCTAATGGAATCCAATATAAGCCATGCAACTCCCTAGGAATATGATATTTACCCAAAGCAAATCATAATGTTTAATCACCAGAAGCTAGTCTAAAACTCCGTATGGTATTTATGCAAGTTTGCATCAAATAACTCAATCAAAAACCTAGATGGTAGCTAAGCATCCAAGCAATCAATCAAGGATAAACAGTGATTAAAATTCCAATTCAATAGAGCCACGAAAGAGAAATTAGAATAAGAAAACTAGATAATCATATTAGGGTATCATCACGCCCTAGCAAGAAAGTGTTTAGTTACACATAGTCATATTAGGGTATCATCACGCGCTAGCAAGAAAGTGTTTAGTTACACATAGTTATGAGTAACATCAAAAGAAAAGACATGGAAAAAGAATAGAACCCACAAAAACTAAAGATATTGCACTTTAGGGTGGATTTTCTTCTCCTTAAAGTTTAACCCCTTCTCTGAAATTTTCCACCTCCTTATATCACATCCTAGGGTCCTAAAATTTCTCTAAAAAAAACTAAGAAAAATTACCTAGGACGTCCCAATCCTTAAAAAATAAGTAAAGACATAAAATTAGGAAAGTCTTGACTCAGACTCCTTCTTTGACTGGGAAAGCAGATCAGTTTCTTTGTACACACGTCTGGGGTTGTTCCTCCTTCAAGATAATTCAGGAATAATATGTAAATTGTAGATCTTTGTCTTATCTTTCCGGCCATATATCACACGCCTTGAGGCAAAATCAGAAAAGTCTTCAAATAGTCATTCTTCCACAATAGCAAAGTTTTGACGAGATTGCACCTTATGTTGACTTAACTTCAAAGACTTCTCTCATTGGTTGCTCAAAAAATTCTAGAAACATTCCACAATCATATTCAAGATCTTAGCTTTCATCTCCAACTGGTTTTGTATAAAAACTCCACCAAAAAGTCATATATCTGTTGAAAACCAATTAATTGCTTCGGAAAGCTGAAAATTGAGAAAATAAAATAATAATTCCTTTTTAAATCCAATTTTCCTACAAAAACTAAGTATAAAGAGTACATAAATATGTAATTATGGACTTATCATTAGTGTCTTTTCAAAAATGACTTGAGACCAGTCATCCTCCCAATTGAGCAGATATAGTGTATGTCAGTTTTTGTGCAGATCGTCAATGTCTAGTTGTACGATCCTATGACTAGGAACACTTTAGGGTATGAGCTTGAGAAGAAGGGTCTCATGGATCTAACTTTTTTAGATCACTTTCCTCCTCTCATAGTCCATAAACTTGTCATTTAGATAACTTAACTATTAATGAAACTTTTAGCTAAGGCAACACTATTTCTCTTATGTTTTAACTTAAATATCCTTAAAAAAAATTCATCTCATGATTGGCTTTTAGGGCATATTTCCAACAACGAGAATCTAAGTTTTTTTTTTTGTTTTTTTCGAATAGATGCTTTATTAAAACACCAGCGGAGAGGAAACGAGGACTAAGTTGAGAACTTAACTAGAAAACCACATTATTGATACTCGCGCTACACTATAGTTTAATGACCCAAACTATTTAGTTTTTAGGTTTATTTGAAGGATTATCTATGTAGAAGATTAGTCAAAGAAACTTGTAGCTATTTTTTTTTTCATATTACAAATAAAGTTTTATGTAAAATGGAAATTGGTAGGGAATTTTGAGTGGGTGGAACTTCATCCATTGGTGATTTTTTTTATTTTTTTTTATTTTTTATTTAATCAATTGGTGATATTTGATTCCTACAACTTTGCAAGAGAAATAAAGTGTAAACCGGCTGGAGTGCTTCTTTTTCATTCATTTGTGAGATGTTAAGCACCCAACAAGTGAGTTGACAATGCCATTAATATCTTTTTCTTTTTTAACTGTATCTTTATTTGTAATTTTCTGAAAGAGGAAAAACTCTGTAATTATCTTTTGTATAAAGAGATGGCAACGTCACATAAGATAACACCTAGATAATATTGGGGCCTTGCGTGTGCCATATATGGCGTCTCTTCACAAGTTCCAAAAATCAAGTGTAAGTTTCAAAAAACGAACGGAAACCGATCTCTCCCTTCTCAGGCCAAAACACCCTAAAGATAATTACACAGAGAGACAGAGAAAAAGATCAGAATATATGGATTTTGCATGCACGAATAGGCCAAAGTCTGTCACATTCAACTGCTAGATTTCCACCTGTCAACGGCCTAAGCAGCCTAAAAAGCACCAAAATTGACACGTTTCATACCCAAAACACCTGTCGTGTAATGGCAATGACAGAAAAACCAAGGCCTTGCAGAAAGGGATTGTACGTGGCCCTTCGGGGTGTGCCTCAATTTGATGATGTAAAAGGACCTTCCTTCTGCTTGTATCCCCCAACCCTACTCAACTGTTCGGCCTGTTGTTTAGCTCTTGAAAAAAGAAGACAAAAAAGATTTTCATTTTGTTTGTGTCGTTGTGTTCTGTAGCTGTGAAGTTGAAGAAGATTTTGTTGCTGCAGCTTGAACATGAGGGTATGTTTTTTGTTAATCTCTTCTGGTTTTGTAGTTCCAGGTTTCATGCATGAAGCTTTAAGTAGACTGGTGTTAGCTAGTGTTGCTGTTATTTTTACACTATTATGATTTATTTGTTTATGTTTTTTGAACCTGAGTGTTTTTAGATTCTTTTGAGACATAAATTTCCATTAATTTCTCCTTTTGGGTTTTCTTTATATTTCAAGGAAGGGTATGTTTTAAGTTGGGAGGATTTGCTTAGAGGCTCAAAAAACTGAGTAATCTTGAGTTAATAAATTTTGAAACCAACTCTACAGCCAAAAAGAAAAGAAAAATAAAGCCTCTCTTACACAGATGGAAAAACAAATTATTTAAATTGCATTTATAAAACAAATTATTTAGGGATTAGAAGGATAGAAGATCACTTGATAAACACAATAAATTTTTTAATTTACTATTCTTCTTCTTTTCTTCCAATTGTGCTTGAAATAGATGTGTGTTTCTCATCTTTGTGGAGTTTAAACATGCTTTTCCAGTGTTAAATTTTCAATTTAGACGTCTAAGTTAGCTGGTGGTGTTTGTATTTCTCTTAGAAAATAGAACAAAAAAGACACTTGGGGTTAGTAATAAAGGAAATAGAGTCTCAATAAATACTTCAAATCTCTCTCACATTCCTTTGTCCGAGAGTAAAGGTCTTATCAGCTTACTGAATGTCATCAAGGTTCATGAAACAAGGTCTCATTCCCATCCAAATACTGAGGAGGACAAAGTGATGACAAGGAAGCAAAAGGCAGAGAACAAGGCACATGAAGCAGAGCAGTCTCCGAAGAAGCCCAAGTCTGAAGGTGACAATGGCCATGCAAATGGTAAATCTTCAGAGGACATAGTTGCTGAGTTTGAGAAGGTCTGCACAGCAGTCAAAGATAACCTTTCAACTGAACAAATGCGCGAAATCTTGGAAGCTAATGGCCAAGACTCCTCTGGCTCCGATGCTAATGTCCTTAGAAAATGGTTAGTCCATTTTTGTTGTTCACAGGAACCTGCATTCGTATTGGCGCATGAACAAATGCATAGACATAATGAAGTACAAATTTCAGTGTGGGCAGCTCTTTCGCGTGATGTTTATAATTGTTTTTTGAACTCATTGTTTCGACAGCCAAGACTTGCTGTTTTATGGGCCATTAGATAAATGCCCAGCTTGCAATGGAAATTTGGAGTTCACTGGTATACGCTATTCTTGCACTGGATCTTATAGTGAATGGGCGTCTTGTACATATACCACAAAGGATCCACCAAGGAAACAAGAACCAATTAAGTTACCAGATAGTGTCCTGAACTCTCCTGCCTCCGATGTAATTCGAATTTTCATCCACACCATCTTCTCTTCGCATTTGATATGCTGTGCCCCCACTATACATGTTAACTTGTGAGCTCTCTGTGGTGTAGTTGATAAAGAAATATGAGGACCCAAGTCGCCGGCCTAGGAAGGTTCTAAGCATCCCGGACAAGCCTTTTACTGGGATGTTGATGTCTCTTATGGGCCGTCTTTCTGCATCTCATGTATGTAGCACACTTAAGAAAGCAGGACAAGTCGTCTTTGTCAATTTGCACTACTTACTGATTTGTTTTAAATACGCAGCAATACTGGAGAAAAGAAATAGAAAACCATGGAGGAAAGGTTGCCAACCATGTGATTGGTAATTATCTTTTACATCTTGTTGATATTTGGATTGCTGCAGATAAAGCGTACTTTGTCTATTGTCTATACTGCCATTTTTATTACAACCTTTGCAGGTGTAACTTGCCTCATTGCATCTCCTGCGGAGCGAGAACGAGGTGGCTCCTCTAAACTTGCAGAAGCAATGTGCGTATAGAATTCTTCCTTTGGCCCTAAGCATTGAATTACAAGCTATATACTGGGTTTCCTCGACAAGTTTATTGCTAGTCTTTTGCCCATAGAGAGGGAATTGTTCTTCTTGAAAACATATTTCGTGTAGAAATTGCAATGCATGTGACTATGCACCCATGAAACATCAGGGTTCTGGAATTTTCATTTGAGACAGCAAGTATCACTTACAGGTTCTAATCCTTTTGCAGGGAAAGGGGGATACCTGTAGTAAGTGAAGCGTGGTTGAAAGACAGCATTGAAAAACAAGAACCCCAGCCTCTTGAAGCGTATGATATTGTCACTGATCTTGCTCCTGATGGCAAAGGAATTCCGTGGGACAAAATGGATCCAAGTGAAGAGGCACTTGAATCCCTTTCAGCAGAAGTATATAATTCCCCCTCAAAAATTTCTAAAGATAGTACCCCCACTAGAAAATTTCATATTCAGAGTATTTTTGTAATCACTACAATATCATCTGAGTGCAGCTGAAGCTTTATGGGAAGAGAGGTGTCCACAAAGATACCAAATTGCAGGAGCGAGGCGGGACAATCTTTGAGAAAGATGGCATACTGTACAACTGTGCCTTCTCTCGTTGTGATCTGGGGAAAAAACTGAACGAGTAATTTAGACCTATTCTTCTTAAGCTATTTAAGCTTAGTTGTTATGTCAGTTGATCTTATGTCGAAGTTTGGTTGTGCAGTTATTGTGTCACGCAACTGATTTCAGTACCAGAGAGCAACCTGAATTTGTACTATAAGAAGGGGAAAGTTGGTGATGATCCCAATGCAGAGGAGAGGCTTGAAGAATGGGAGAACGTGGAAGCTGCTGTGAAGGAGTTTGTGAGGCTCTTTGAGGAAGTAACTGGAAATGAGTTCGAACCATGGGAAAGAGAAAAGAAAATCCAAAAGAAGCCATTGAAGTTTTACCCGATAGACATGGTACCGTGTCCCGTTTTCCTTTGTTTGTAATATTCTTCTGCCACGTGAAACCTTCTTTACTCTGAATAGGATGATGGAGTTGATGTGAGACATGGAGGACTTGGTCTTCACCAATTGGGTGTTGCCGCCACACATTGCAAACTTGAGCCTATGGTTGCAAATTTCATGAAGGTCTTATGCAGTCAGGAGATTTACAAGTATGATTCTGTTCCAGGTCTCTGACTACAATTATCTTTGCACAACAAATACTGAAACCTCTATTTTGAATGTAGATATGCTTTGATGGAGATGGGATACGACCCCCCCGAACTACCAATGGGGATGCTTTCTGATGCCCACTTAAAAAGATGTAAGGAACTTCTATTTTGTGCCTCCCTTGTCCCATCTCTCACAAACTGACAAAGGTACGTATTCAGGTGAGGAGGTTCTTCAAAAGTTCGTAGAGACGTTGAAATCAATGAAGGATACAGGGCCAAAGGCCGAGGCTGTCTGGTCAGATTTTAGCCAAAGATGGTTCACCCTCATGCACTCTACCCGGCCTTTTATCTTCAAGGACTTTCAGGAACTTGCAGACAATGTAAGCCGAGCCAAATCATATGTCACCTGCTTGATATTTGGAACGTCCATCTTACTAGGAAATCATATGTTTCCAAATGTTGCAGGCTGCAGCTGCACTCGAGACTATTCAGGACATAACCGTGGCTTCACATCTTATAGGAGACATGGGTGGATCTACTCTTGATGACCCCTTGTCTGAACGGTATAACAAAATGGGCTGCTCCATTTCTCCACTGGATAAGGAATCTGATGATTACAAGATGATTCTGAAGTACCTTGAGACAACCTATGAACCTGTCAAAGTTGGGGATGTTGTAAGCATTCAAGTTTATAGAAGTTTCTAGTCATTGTGGTATGTATATTCACTGGACATCTATACAAAAGGATATGTACTGATTTGTCAGTTCTTTTCAGGAATATAAGGTCTCTGTTGACAACATATTTGTTGTCGAATCAAGTGCCTGTCCATCAGTAGACGAAATAAAGAAGCTACCAAACAAAGTCCTCTTATGGTGTGGTAAGATGCTTAGTCTTCTTTCTTTCCTTGAAAGAGAATCCCTTGAGGTGATTAAGCGGTTACTTTCAAACTAAGAAAACATAGAAGTTAAAACTCAACAAAGTTTCTACTTAAAAGGAATGATTTACGTAAGAGCTGCATTAAGCCTTGGTAAATAAAACAAACTACCACTTTTATAAGAAAACCCCCATCACTGCTTTACAACCCGAACGAGTGTTTTACTCTTCTTTCATTTACGGATGGCTGCAGGAACACAGAGCTCCAATCTGTTGAGGCACTTGCATAGAGGTTTCTTGCCTGCAATATGCTCTCTCCCTGTCCCAGGCTATATGGTATGATGGTTTCCTATTGATATTTCAGTGCACGCTTAATGTGATTAAACTTCTTCTAACTGTAAATTGGTGCTATGGGTTTCGGCTTACAGTTTGGCAAGGCTATTGTGTGCTCTGACGCTGCTGCAGAAGCTACTAGGTATGGTTTTACTGCTGTGGATAGGCCAGAAGGATTCTTGGTCTTGGCTGTGGCTTCTCTGGGAGATGAGATTACTGAAATCAAGAGCCCACCTGAGGTATGAAAATATGGTTTTTATTACGAAGTTCCTAAGAATGAGGCGTATCCTTACAAATCTTCTGGAATTCAACGGGGCAGGACACCAAGTCGTTAGAGGAGAAGAAAGTCGGAGTGAAGGGCTTTGGTAGGAAGAAGACAGATGAATCAGAGCACTTCGTCTGGCAAGATGACATCAAAGTTCCTTGTGGTCACTTAGTGCCTTCGGATAATAAGGACAGCATTCTCGAATACAATGAGTACGCCGTGTATGATCCGAAACAGGTATAATTAGTTAGAAGGATGCTGCGGTAAGTTTCTTCAGCTGTTGAATCATGTTGAATCGTTTGTCATGTCCTTTTCTTGCAGGTAAGCATAAGGTTCTTGGTGGGTGTGAAGTATGAAGAGAAGAATGCGGTGATGGAACCAGAGTGAAGAAGTTTGTATAGATCTCTCTGGCTGTTTTGCTGTCTTTTGTATGGGGATGGGAGAGGGAAGGAAATGCGGATGGGCTTTTGTTGTATATAATATCATCACTTCCTTTTTAGTCGAACTGTATGGTGCATGGCATCTTGGAGTTTTAATGCATCTGAATCTTAAGCCTCAAAAGGGAGGCAGACTAGCTATTTTGTAGTTTATGTAATTTGGATGTTATCTCTTTCAATATCTGCAGCATAAGTTGCGAGAAAGCAAATATAGAGTAACATAACAAAACCTATACGCCTTGTTTTGGCTTATGCGCAAAATATAGAGACCAATGCATAACAGTACTATCAGTGGTTTTCCCAGTCAACTGCAACAGTGAAAACCACTATTAATCAATGGATATCTTGTCAATAACTATTCAAAGGCCTTCAATAAAAGCAAATCCAAGTTCAAAACTGATGCTATGAAGACAATATGGTAAAGGAAGAACTTGTCAAACCAGTGATCTAATTCAACAGAAACAGAACCATAAGTTTCAATCCAGGCTAAATGTCTGTTGAAACCTCTATAACAATGGCTTAAAGTTGTTTTACGTTTGACAATCCAATGATATCCTAATTATGCATGTAATTCCCAAGAATTCAAGTCAAGAAAGTTCAAAAAGAGCAAACGAGTATCTGATCTGGATTCCAATTTTACAAATGATATTTCCCAAAACTATCTTTGATAGTACAGGGTCAAAGTATGAAACATACATCTTCAACAATTGTGCTTCTTTGACTGTATCTTTGGGGGAGACTACTATTACAACAAGAATACAACAATTGCAACCAGAGAAACACATCAACTAATTCCACAAAAACATATGATTCAACTGGCAAGATGTCATTGATATAGAACCACAGGAGGAATCTTGAACTTGTCTGAAATGAACGGTATTACCTGTGGTCTCTCAACTAGATCGTGATAGAAATCATACTCCGCCTGATAATCGTGCAGCTGAAGCTCAGCCTTCTGATTTGTATGATAATGATGCTTAGCTGAATCCGACTTCCCAAATCCAAATACACTAACTTTGTCACAAATTCCCAAAGCAAGCATAATAGCTTGCATACCGGAAGAGTAATGAAACATAGCACCATCATGAACAGCCCCCCACTGATCAAACGACTTCCCTGTCTCCTCCACAAACCGTTTGAATGAATAGTACTTCACAATCCTTGCACACAACACATCAAACCGAGGATCAGTCACGAGCAAAGGCACTTTGTGCGATATATTACATACCGTGTAATCGAGGAAATGCAGCGGTTGACAAATGTACATAATCATAGGCACATTAAGTCCATAAGGGTGGCAAAAACAACCATCTCTCCTAGCACAAAGATGCAAAATGTTACTATTTACAAACGAAATATTTGTTTTCGACCCAACTTTCCCCTCAAAACCCTGAATCCTCGCATTGTTCAATCGAATTACTACCTCATGACTATCAATTAGAGCACCATGATTACTCTTCAACAAGATCCCACTATTGCCAACAACTGCACACGAGGAATAGCGTCGTTGTTCTGAATCCACCAAACCATTGTGCCTATCAATGGGATATCTAACAAGCCTAACTAAATCCAACATAACATCAGGCTGAAACCGTTTGTTTCTTGACCAGTCACTCAAAACTCTCCTAAAATCCAACCAATAACGATAGAATTGAGGAGAGCGAAGCATTACCGGTAAGCCAACGGAGGTCCTTGCTCTGTTATCATGGTGATTAAATCGTCTCCAAGAAGCAAAAGTCCTGTACCTACCAAGACTAGCAAAGTTACCCTCCAAAAGTTGCTCTATTTCCTGCTTGGCTTGAGCTTCGCTTGCATCAACGGCAGCGTATTTGAGCAGAGTGGCATTGAACACTGGCTTTGGTGGTTGGATTAGTACCTTCTTTTCAAGCTCAAACGAACTCAAGCTATGGCGAACCGCGGTTCGACAGCTCAGCGTAGCAGCGAACACAATGAGTAGAAGAAGGCTAAACAATGGACGAACCGAGCGCTTCATTGGCACAATAACAAAATCGCTAAAAGGGTTTATGGGTGTTGCTAAATGTGGCCAGAGATAAAGCCTTGTGCAGATCTTGAAGCTCTGTGTATTGGGTTCATCTTGGTTTTCTACAGATTTTGGCATTCCAAGATACAGTAGTGAGGTTTATGGTGGATTTGGAAAAATGGGTTATGAGATTTGTATCTGGGATTTTGTTGAGGCCTGGCTCAGTGAGAGTGAGAGTGAAATTGGGTATGTGGGATTTGGTTAGCAAAGTGGGTTTTGCATATCAGAAACAGATCAGGTAGCTATGAAATGGCAATGGGAGTGGAATCTTGATGTGGGATTTGGTTGAGAAATGGAAATTTCATGATATTCTGGAGGACTGAAGTGAGAGAGAGAGAGAGAGAGAGAGAGCTCAGAAACTGCTAATGGGTGTGTGGGGTTTGGACCTGGGAGAGATTGAGAGCTGCCATTGAGGAGCTGAAATGGAGAAACCAGGTGACAAACCCCAAGTTCTATTCTAAAGGTGAAAGCTTGAAACTTGAGTGCTTGGTGGGGATCTTTGAAAGGTTGGCTTGGATTTTCTGGGGAAGTGGGGGGATGCAAAATGCAGTGAAAAACAGTAAAAAATTGACCACTTTAATAGTGTGTTGTTGACATGAACTTTGTTGTTGCCCACTTGAAGGGTTGGATGGATTTGTTTTTATTTTGAAGGCTGTAGACTATAGGGATATTGTGGAATAGTAGAAGCATGGTCTTTTATAATTGGGATGGGTGGGATTTGGGGTGGGTCCCTATGAGCTTAAGAAGATTTTGCTTTAGCTAAGAATCCACATCAATCAATCTGCTGCTCAGAAACAAAAAAGGGTGAGAAAAATATAAAAGAAAAGGTCTTATATTACAAAATTAGTTTGGGAAAAGAAGAAAATACTAACCACCACAATCATAAAAATAACTGTAATAAACCTTAGTTTGGATTTGAAGGTGTGACAACAACCAATTTTTCCAGCATTGCGTTGATGCCAATCCGCCATAGATGAAGCAACAGAGCCATCTCAAATCTGAGAGGAGAAATAACTCATAAAAGAGAATGTCAACAATTAAAAACTGAAGCTTTCAACTTAAGAATAATGTCAATCAATCATTACAATCACCTTCAACTCGAAGGTTCTCAAAACCGTAATTGAGAAGTATTACCAAGGCCAAGGCCGTTATTTTCAGATTCCTTAACTCCTTTCCTACCATAAGAGGGCGACCTCAAGAATCTTAACAAACAAAACCTATCAAGGTAAAGTTTATGAGATAACCAAGTCACTAAAATTAAGCTTAACTAAACCTATGCTGTAGGATGCCACCTAATGTTTGATGAATTGTATTTGACATAAAAAGGGGAAAAAATGTTATTATTGAATCTGTCAATTCGTTTCAACGTTGCCAAATGCAACTGAAAAAAGAACTTAAGAACTTGTTAACCAGTGCAACAGAAAAAGAAATATTCTTTTACCCAAAAAAAATCGATAACTTGTTAATCTAATATTTTTTTAAATAGTTCCTGGCCTATAGACATTGTATTCGTATTTTTTTTATTTATTTAACAATGGTAGGCTAAAACCAAGAAACTGACTATTTCTTGGGTATTGTGGATTAACAAATAAATTTGTGGGTTTTTGGAGTGAAGATCTTCAATGCATAATATTTTTATATTCTTCCGAGAAGAGAAGACACATGGGATGTTAGCTGTATTCTCAGTTAGATCTAAGGTTTAATATTAAGATGTAGGTTTTGTCGTTGAATCATGACACATATCAGATGACACCCAAAAAGTTCATAGGCTAGTACTTAATTTTTTGCTAATTTGAAGGTCGAATTTTTCAAATTATTATTATTATTATTCTAATACAAGTGATAATATAAACTAGAGAGAGGGTAGATTTCTTACACACACACAAAATTATGATGTCGTTGGGATTTAAACCTAAAACTTATAGTATGCAATTTAAGGCTCTTTTTTACTGGACTAGACCTTATTGACTGAATTTTCCAAATTAATATAATAACCTTTTAGAGGTATTTGATAACGCAAATAATTATATAAATGTTAATTGTTTTAGGGATCTGTTTTTTTTTATTTATATAAATAATATTTTACTTTAATCTAATCTAAACAAACAATGAGAAGGGGGATTCAAATTCAGATGTAGACTCTAACCAACTTGGCTAAGCCCATGTCAGCTTTTTTACCCCAAAAAAATCGATAACTTGTTAATCTAATATTTTTTTTAAATAGTTCCTGGCCTATAGACATTGTATTCGTATTATTTTTTTTATTTAACAATGGTAGGCTAAAACCAAGAAACTGACTAATTCTTGGGTATTGTGGATTAACAAATAAATTTGTGGGTTTTTGGAGTGAAGATCTTCAATGCATAATATTTTTATATTCTTCCGAGAAGAGAAGACACATGGGATGTTAGCTGTATTCTCAGTTAGATCTAAGGTTTAATATTAAGATGTAGGTTTTGTCGTTGAATCATGACACATATCAGATGACACCCAAAAAGTTCATAGCCTAGTACTTAATTTTTTGCTAATTTGAAGGTCGAATTTTTCAAATTATTATTATTATTATTCTAATACAAGTGATAATATAAACTAGAGAGAGGGTAGATTTCTTACACACACACAAAATTATGATGTCGTTGGGATTCAAACCTGAAACTTATAGTATGCAATTTAAGGCTTTTTTTTACTGGACTAGACCTTATTGACTGAATTTTCCAAATTAATACAATAACCTTTTAGAGGTATTTGATAACGCAAATAATTATATAAATGTTAATTGTTTTAGGGATCTGTTTTTTTTAATTTATATAAATAATATTTTACTTTAATCTAATCTAAACAAACAATGAGAAGGGGGATTCAAATTCAGATGTAGACTCTAACCAACTTGGCTAAGCCCATGTCAGCTTAAGAATATCTATTATTGGTACTCTAAAAAAGTGGTTGTACATTACTCAAAGTCTAATTTCTCTTCTATTCTATGCATGATTTTTTTTTTTTTTTGGAGTATAAATAATAGTTATGATTTATTAATCATTTTAATTTTAGTTTTTAGTTTTTTATTTTTATTTTTTGTGCTAGAGTATAGAGGAAAAAGAGAGAGAATGGAAGTGAGAATGAGAGTGAAGATGAGATTGAGAGGGAAGATGAGAGGGAATGATGGGAGGGAGAAGTAACAAAAGTGAAAACAAAAATTAAAAACTGAAATTTATTTGAAATTGTTTTCACTTTCAAGTTTTGTTTTCACTTTTGTTACTCATCTCTCTCATCCTCCCATATCATCCTCTCTCTCAATCTCATTCTCACTCTCATTTCCCTCTATACTCCAGCATAAAAAATGAAAACTAAAAACTAACATTGAAGTTGTTATCAAACGGGCCCTAAAGAAATGAGAGTAAGAAATCAGTACGATAGTTTGTTCCGAATATTTGTTCATATTCATTATCTTTTTTCCTATATTCATTGGAACCAAATGGAGTATTTGAAAAATAATTCAACAACAACTTTCGAGAATTAAACATTAATAATGAATAAAATATGATACTTATCTGGGAATTTAGAGATAAAACTTCGACCATTCTTAAATATACTATTTTCGAACAACACAATGAGACCATTTGAAGAGCAGCATTATATCATTCGAACAACAATTTACTAACACATAATTGTCACCGTTGTCACTACACTTTTACACACTAGTTATGCATCCCTGTGAAAGTTAAGTTTTTGCCTATTCTTTTAACTTTTATGATTGAACTCACGATTCACGACTTCCTCCAACAAAATAAAGACTCACGACTCACAATCTCCTCCAACAAAATAAAGACTACATGACAAAAAGGCTAATGGGAAGATTAGAACTACCCAAGGTCCTTATTTAAAGACTAAAATTGATAATAAATTAACAAAATCGACCCCACTTTCGTCCATAGTTGTGAACATGTACATATTTTATATATGCATATATTTGGTGGCGTGGAGGAGGAAAGGGGTCAGCCACCAAAGGTGACCGTGGGTCCAGCCTCCTTTGTGAAAGAGATGTGTGTCATTTGCAACAAAAGTTGAATCTATTTTCACACACCAATTGGGGAGGGGATGGCACTTAGCTTGATGGTGACTGGAAGCATGTTTTACTCTGGCTTTAGGCCATTATTATAAAATACACCCACGTTTAGTTGAGTAGGTAAGATTGAACTAGACTATTTCAATTAAAATGTACAAGAGTTTTATTCATTGTTTGGTATGCTGATACTGGACTTATTAAATTGAAAAATAATTCAACATATTGTGTCTTATGAGCGGAATTGATAAGCAACGACTTTGACTCAACTCCAATCCAATATATACCAAACAACCAAACGATATATTAATGATCATAATATTTTCCCAAATAAGATAAATCATAAAAAATGAGTGGTGAGGCCCAAAAGACCACCAAAGAATCAACCACCTGTCTTGAGTCAACTAAGGAATCTTTCAACCAAACTTCCCCCATTGTTGGTTTGCATTTTGAGAAGAAATGATTACTTGGGTTTTATATTGTTGATGACTTTTTGGTATATTTTGATGGAATATAAATAAAGCCTATCGTATGGAGTGGGTTAACTCAAGGGAATTTTTCCAGGCTGAGAAAGACATTAGCTTTAATATTACTTTTATAGGGTATCGACTATTCCTATAGAAAAATGACTTGTAAACTCTAGTCTACAATGTCTTAATTGCCCAATGAATTTTGAAAAGTCGATAGAGCTTGAATCAACTCTTTATTTTAAGTTGCAGCCATTGAACGCTAAAGGTGTAGATTTGCTCAACGTGCCTTCCATCGTGTATCTATATGGATATTAAGAAAATTAAGAGATATGTAGATATATTAATTAATTTATAGCTAAGAAAAGGAACAACATAAAGCCAGATACTTTCTTCATTCGGTTATTAATTAATTTATAGCTAAGATATATGTAGATTTGCAAGTCATTTTCCTGCAATGAGAGCATCAAGTCCTTGTTACATGCTTGAAATGATAAGACTAATGGTGTGTTTACTAAATGTTTTAAAGCCACAAAGGCCACACGTTTGGTGGTTTGGACTACACTGCACTATTTTAATTAAATTGAGTAAGTGTCATGGCAGCTATTCGGTGAACTTTTCAATGTTAGCATTAGACTTATTAAATTGGACAATAGTCCAACATATTGTGTCTTACTCTCATATATGAAGGATATATGGTGTTTTCTATAAATAATAAATAAAAAGGTTCATTTAGACATCTAAATTATCAAAAATTCATTTGATAGGCAACGGAAGACTTTATACAAAATCCTAGAGCCTAAAAACAAAACCTTTCAAAGGATCTTAAGATTCAAAGACTTGATGTGCATTGCAAACTACTATACTTTAAATTAAAAGAGAGGAAGGTAGATAGAAACTCACTCTTAGAGCGAAACTTGAGTCCAACCCAAGTATTCCACCAAGTGACGGTGGTAGGATCCACTTTCTACTTCTCCTCCAAGCTACAAGGTAGTGACCTCCAAAGTCTCCACACCAAGCTTTCTCTTTGGAACGAAGATAATACACAAGAGAAGTATGTGGTGCTAGAAACACTTCTATTGGGACCTATTTTAGCTTGCCTAAGGAAGAGAGATTTGATGCTTTCTCTTACTTCCTCCTCACCTTTGCAAGACTTAAAACCCTAGGGAGAAAGATGAGCTAAGTGGTGAATATGTAGAACACATGGGAGAACCCTAAAGTTCTCCCTCTCTCTCCATTTGGACAGCACAAGGGAGTTGGGCCTTCTCTTGGGCCTCTTGGTCCCAGTTGTGGATCCAGGAAATTTCCTTCCAGGGGTCAACATCTAAAGGTTAAAAAAAATTATACAAAATATACCCATACAAATGAAACGATAATATTATAATTCATAATTAATAGAAAAAACCATATTACAATTGTCCACGACGAATTTTCATATTCTGAAAACGTAGCATTATAATTTCATTATCAAAGAATTTGTTCTATTTTTTCTATAGTGTAAACACGGTAATCATCGCGCCCAAGTATTTGTTAGGAAATCTGTTTCCTCTTAATGGTATAATCATGTCCAACCTGGTTAATCAAACAGGAACTAAAGTCTAGCAATAGTCCTCGCACAAAACGTTTTTCTAGTAGTTAACTAACCAATTTAACAATTTTTAAAAGGTGAAAAAAAATAAAATAAAACTACCCATTTCCAAACCTGCAAAAATGAAAACACCTCATGTTTGTTACATTTACGTTGTTGTCAACAGCTAATTAACTTCCTCTTTCTCTCCCACATATATATTTACCGTCACCAACTCCATTAATTACATGCAAAAACTCAAAGAACACGATTAATCAAAATCCAATATACTATCACAATGCAAATAATGACAAAGCTTGTACTCAACATGTTGCCGTCTTAGTCTTTCCATTCGCCTCCCATCTCGGCATTCTTCTCCACTTTATCTGTATAATCTCAGCCATGGCTCCTGACGTGAAGTTCTCATTCTTGAGCTTTGCTGTTGAACTGGGTGAAGGTTGGTTTAGTTGGGGGGTTGGGGATTTAGGGTTGAGAAGTTGAGAAGTGAAATGAGTTAAAACTCATTTTGGGGTGGGAATTATCGGGCAACAACAGAGCAGCAATTGCTGCCTTTTTTTTTATGTTTTTTTTTTATAAATAAACCTGTGCCAAAACGACGTCGTTTTAGCCAGGTTTTTTTTAAAAAAAAAAACTTAAGTGCAACGACGTCGTTTTGATGTCCAGCTTATAAAAAAAAAGACTCGCGCGGGCTGCGCGCAAGGCTGCGCTGCGCAAAAGCTCCAGCAACACACAGGTTGCCCCTTTGGGGCATTTCGTTGAACACCTTGCGAGGGTCAAGTTTGGCTGCTTTAATGGAGGATTTCAGAGGTTGCATGGGTCAATTGACCACCCTTGCTCCTCTGTGGATCCGCCCCTGCTTGGTCCCACTTGACTCTTCTAAATACCCCATTGCTCCATGGGCCTTTAGTTTCTCAACCTATTCCTAAGGCCCATTCTATTTCAACATAATCAATTAACTCTTTAATTCATTCTCTCTTAATCAATTAATCTAATTAATTAATTGACTTCAGCGTTGATCTTGTCATCTTCCATTATTATCTAAATCGTAAGCTTATGGGTCTGCAATCCATTGGGTTCTAATTAGCGAGGTGGCTTTCAAACTTGGTTTGGGCTGGGCCTGTCCAATGAAAATATATTCAATTATATTTATGGCATGTTTACTAATCCGTAATTAGATTAGGAGGAATTGAATTGAGGAGGAATTAGATTGAGGAGAATTAGATTCTGAATTCTTATTGAAGTTGTTTACTAAACCAGATGGAGTGAGGGGAGTTAGATTCCGGATTCCCATTGAAGTTATTTACTAAACCATATGGAATTGGGGTAAGGAGTGGTATTAATTATTAAAATGTCCTCGTTGTTGGGTTAAAGTATATGACAAATTTGGAATTTTGAAAATTGTGTGAGGATATAATGGGTAAAAAAGATGAATTCCTAATGGGTTAATTCTCTAGGAATTAGAATACCACCTTCCACCTAAGAATTGAATTCCTCCAAAATCAGGAATTCAATTCCTAATTTTGTGTGGGCCCCCACTTACTTTTCAATTCCTTGTTGTGAAGTAAACACAGAAATCCTCTATAAGTGGTATTCAATTCTTGATGAGAATTCCAATTCCAGGGCCTAACTCTGACCTAGGGTATTTACCTTGGAAACAAGTGAATTTGCCTTTAATTTTGTTTAAAGGCTGTTTAATTTTTATGGTTTATAATTTTAAAATATTTTTTTAATTTAATCTACGTGGTGTGATATTATTGAATATGTGAGTCCCACATGTGTGTCACGTTAGCAATTTAACAGATTGTTGGACGGAAACTGACGACATGAACTACTTGTGAGCACCCATGTTAACTTTGAAGATCACGAATGACGCAAAAAACATAAAAACAAAAAGATGCAACCTAATAGTTTCATTAACCTCATGGAGGCTTTGCAATAACAAATCTTCTTTAAAATAATTGGAGGTCTAAAAACCACAATTGGGTGCAAAGAGATCACTTATGAGGTATTTACAAAAGGGTTGTTTCTCTCTCTACTCTCAAACATTCCATTGATTTTTCTTGAAATTCAAATTGAATTTTCAAGCTTGTGTAAGGCCCTTGCCAAAGGCTCGATTATAGCTGAAAGCAGGAGCCCAATTCCCTTGCTTAGGCTCAAGTAGGCCTAAGAATGTCCCAGTTGGTATTTGATTCCTTACTCCCAAGTGCAAAAAGAAACACACAAAAGTTTCTACAAATTTATGATCTTGCAACAAAATTTTCTGCTTCTTCAGTCCTATTACAAATTCTACCAATCAATTTACCATCTAATGCCATTTTCTCTGCTGCACATCTTTAATTTTCATTCAATTCGTTTTTTTCAATTATTTCTGATTGAATCATGGGCTAAAATATTTTTTATTTTAAAAGAAAAACGAGCGAAACCATTAAATTATCATTAAATTAAATTTTTACAAGGAAGGACCACGCAATAAACAAAGACCCCGACCGAAATTTCCCAAACAACGAAAAGTAAAAAGACAATTATAACCCTGACAATTTTAAACAATTCTCAGATCCTCTGCAGCTTCTCGCCCTTGACGACCGGGTTGGCCTTGGCGATCTGCTCCTTCCCCATCGCTCTGAAGTCGAACCCGCACGCGTGCTGCTCCGGGTACCGGTGGGTCCCACAGAACGTCATCCCGCACCTGCACTTGAACCCCGTCAATCCCACGCGCCGCCTGCACGTCGTGCACTTGTTCGCCTGCTTCGCTGCCGGCGGG